>JBAGKO010000001.1:13971832-13981930 GCA_037177275.1 Acacia concinna | reverse complement strand
CTAACGAAATCCATTACTCTTTTTGCAAAAATCATTAATCATCTTGCGAAAGTCACTACTATTCACGTCAACGAATTTGAAAAACTCAATTTGATCAATGGTACCTTAGTGTTTTTATTTTGAAATGTTAACATCCCTTTTAGGCTTTTTAAATTTGGAGAGGTATTTTTCTGGAATTGTCCCTTGTCAAAACATAGGAGTAATTCAAAATTATTGAGAAATCAATCTTGCAATTTAATCCCCAATTAATACGGAATCAAAGGGTTTAGGAATTAATCGTTGTTAATTATCATGTAACTCGATCTTAGTTGAAATTTATACTGTAATACTCTGAAGACGCATTTTTCATGTATTATATAAAATTTAAGTTACAAAAAAAAAAAAAAAGCTGCATTATTTATAGCCTTGACTTATTAAATATTTTGTATTTTGAAACAAAATATCTATAACATAAAATAATTAATATTTTTGTCAGTAAAAAGCTTTGTTTCCCAAATATTTTTGGGCATTCTAGAAATGAGATTATTTCAATTTCTACAAGCAAACGGTCTCTTAGAATTACTGAACTGTTCAATGCATGAGCAGAGCATAACCAGTATTGAAAATATTGTTGAAAATAAGGCTGAAAATTCTACAACACAATTAAGGGTATAAAGCAACAACTGCTTATCAACTACTAGTATAGAAGTATGCACTATTAATTTTATATCAAACTTTGAACAGCCAACCATCCCTTCCTTCCATAGACTTTTCCTGACTTTTTAATTTTACCCCATTAAAAAAAAAAGAAGACACAAGTGTATAAGCAAAATCAGCATCCTATACACCAATATATTTCAAGAGAAAGTAACATTAAAGAATGAGATTGTGTGCATCAGTACAAGTATATTCTCCTTTTTTAAAACATTACCACTTGTTCACCCCTATTTTCTTTATTCATCTTGGTTGAATTGCAGAAAATCTTCATTAGAGCCACTCACTGACTGGGAAATTAAAACAAAAAAAACAAAAACCAGTAGGCGCCCCCTAATCAAACCTGGTCTTTGGTCATTTGTGCCGCTATGTAGAGGAATAAGTTAAACCGTCCTCCACCACTCAAAGGAGAAAAGAACTTTAGTCTTTGGAATAATGATGTTTGAAAAATCTTGCCCACTTTTGTTTTGTTTAAAAATCAGGATCTTCACGTAATATGCTGCAGAATTTTATAGGAAAAAAGAATAGCCCACCACTCATGACGACACCCAGTTATTGCTCTGCTCTCACTTTATCTGAGAGAGAGCACATGTGAATCATTCACTAACAACGCAAGGAATAAAAAGTCATCATTTCTGTGATCCACCTTTGCTCTAAGAAACTTTATAGCAGCAGAAAAAATAAAAAAGGAAATACCCTACTGATGTCATTTTGGTAAAAAGCTATGAACATGAGAACATCCATAATCTTTTAAAGCGTATCAAAAGAATGAGTGGATTATACTAACCCACAACCCTGCATGCTTCACATTTGACACAAAATCAGATAGGAATCTCCAGTGAGACAGCTCAGAGCAAATACTAGCAATTTGATGACACATGTCTGCAGTATATATAATTTGATCTTCTCCTGCAACAATTTATGCAAAGATGACGTATGACAATTGCAAAATGTTAAAGCACACACAACAAACATTCTTTTTCATTTTTTCTGGGTTCCTTCTCTCAACTAGTTTGACCTGTGAAAGCTACTTTCAGCCATACCCACATATGTTAATTGCACACTAATTCCATCGAAGTTTAACTCAAATTTTAGAAGCAACAAGGTTTATAATGACTAATTAAATTCCAATGAGGATGCCAATACGTGTATGTGATCAGCTGTTAGTTGTGAAGGTGAAATGGATAAAGGGAGGCTGCTGAATAGAGCATCGTCTCTTTTTGCTTCCTATAACTTAATGTTACAAACATGTTTTAAGCCAGCTGTTCAACATCTCTTATGATACATATGGTATAGCCTGTGACTTCTTATGATTATAAATTTCAATGAAAGAATTGTATAACAACATCCAATAAAAATTGGAGGACGTAATAAACAGGTTTTTTGACACTACACAACAGGTACAGAAATGGACATTGGTACTGATACATCACCGGCAAAGCTTGTATCCCTGTCTGGGGCTGAATTGCTAGCATATGCATACCCTACACCTAAACCACCATAATGAAAAGATGCATTTTCACATCTCTGAAATACTCTAGCCAGTGAAGCTGCTTTTCTTCTTGCCCGCTTTGTTCCAGTGAAAAGCAGGGTTTGAAGCAATCCTGCCAAAGCTGGTGCTCTAATCACCCTTTCAGTTGCAGCCGTACCCCCGCTCCGGCACAACTCAAGCAAGGCCGCAACCGCATTCTCTTTACCTCTTGGTGTTCCACATCGCATCATTCTGATTAATCCAGCAACTGCTGCTTCCTCATTGACCACAGCCTTGGCCCCAGTAGGCTGCCTAACAATCAAGGCCAAAGAACCTGCTGCTTCCTCAGCAACTCCTTCATTTCCCAAAGCCACAACAAGAGCTGTCACAGCCCCTGCTTCAATCATTCTAACACAATTCTCATTGTGTGTGGAAAGATTAAACAAAGCTGTCACGGCATCCTTCTTCCCTCTTGGCGTTCCATCTTGCAGCAAATCAGCCAGGGCTTCCACGGCTCCCACCTTATCTGCAATTCTCTTCTTGTAGTCATGGACAGCAGAGAGACTGAACAATGTTGCGGCAGCATTTTCCCTTGCCTCTGTTGTTTGCCCAAATCTCAACACCTCAACTATCGAACCCAGACATCCTTCCTCGTCCATTATCCGACTTTTGTTCTTCTCATAAATTGATAGGTTGAGTAATGCCGTTACAGAATTCTCCTGGGCAATGGCGTTAGGAGAGGAGAGTAACTTTTGAAGATGAGGAATAGCTCCAGATTCAGCAATGAAGGCCCGATTTTCTTTTCCCGTTTTTGCTAGCAATCGAATCTCCCGAGCGGCTACAGTCTTTGCAACTTGTGACCCATCTGCAAGCTGCTGAATGAGAAGTGATGCTGTTGCTCTGTTGGCTTCAAGGGCAGCATTGGTTGGAGAAGTTGATGCGAAAATTTCAACTGAAGGATCCATGACCTCTGATGAGTCATAGGGAACTCCATGTGCAGTGCACCAGTGCATGATCAAATTCCTAAGAGATCGATTAGGAACAAGGCGTGTGCTACTAAGCATTTGCCCAGTTTTTGGACAAGTGCAGTGGCCATCCTCTATCCACCGGGATATGGAACTTCGATCATACGTCTGTCCTGTGGATATTATAACTGGGTCACGCATGAGATCCAATGTTATTGGACAGCAGAAGTCCTTGGGAATACTTATAAACGTTCCAGCAATTTCTTGACTAAGCAATCCCCTTTTGGGTTTTTTCTTATTTCCACTGCTTAACTCAATCTCGTCTTCCTCAAATCCAAAAAGCAAAAACCTGCAATACCGTGTCAAAGCAACAAGCCCATTAAGCACAGAAATTGTTGGCTCAACGTCTCCCTCGTGATGCACAATCTGCTCCTCCAAAGACTCGATTTCACTTCTGCAACTTCTAGCATCTAGAATCTTCAATTTCTCCACAAATAAAGACCTTAATTCTGAGGAGTCAGGGATTTTCCCATTCTGAAATTCATCAAGAAATGACAAGAAGCGAATCCTGAGATCATCATCTTTCTGGTCTATGAATAACTTAGCATTCCTTGACTGTATTTTCAACAGCTCAATCTGTTCCCTGACATCCTCACTTAAATTGACATCATTAATTGGAAATACATCCAGAATGGTCGATACTTCCTGGTTCAAATCATGGAAATGGCCAGATATTGAATGGTTCTGAAGCAAAAGCCATAACTTACTCGATTGCGCGCAATAGTCAAGAAGGATCTTCGACCGATACAATAACAAATAAAGCTCCTTCAAACAGAGAACCGCCGTCGGTGGAATACACGCGCCTGTGTCCTTCAAATATTCCAAAAGTAACTGAAAGACCTCGACCTTTCGAATTAGCGACCGCGAATTCTTGCGCTGGAAGAAGAAGGTGCGTCCGGAAAAGCAGGGGACGAGCTCGCTAGCCACAGAGACGAGGGTTTGAATCAGAGCATCATCGGACAAGTCAACCGGAGCAAGGAAGGCCTCCAACGTCGGCGACCTCCTCCGCCGCAACGACGAGAATATAGCTCCCGAAGCCATGAATTGAAAACCCGTAATGAAAATTCTAGGGTTCCCAAATTCACGAATCCGTGAAGGCTATAACTTCAACGAGCTGTAAACCTCCACCGGCCGAAATTATTCTCAAAATTTAGAAGCAAGCGTCAACAATTGAGCGATTTCAGACCCAATTATCAGATCTATGAAATTTTCCAGGAAAATTTTTCTAGTTCCCCAAACGGCCAGAAGCATCCGCAGATACGAATAAGAAATAGTTGTTGTCGTTGTTGTTGGGTGGAAGTTTGAATCTTCAAAGGGAAGGGCTTAAGACTTAAGAACTGGAAAATCCGAAGGTAGAAAGAGATTGGATTAATTAATTCGGCCGAATCCGCGTACTAAAAACCAGAAAGAGAAGGTAAAAAAGGTCTGAATTTCCAAAGATTTTTTGTATTTTTTCCCTTCTAATTCAATTATCTCTCTTCTTCTTCTTCCTCCTTCAGTGCGGCCTCCTGAAAATGACTTCCCCAACTTTGACGAGTGATTATAGATTATGCAGATTCTTGTCCATTCATAGGAGAGAGAATAGTGAAAAGCAAAACCAACCCAACGAGATTACAAGAGAATAAAAAAACAAACACAAGGCTCCCTAAATTGAAGTTTTAGGCCCTACTTTGCAGTATTTTCCCTTGCCATTATAAAACCAACTCGCTGTTAAGTTTATGTAAGGTGCAAATTTATTTATAAGAGTATATTAACTATTTAATAACAAATCAAAATTATTGAACAATCAATACATTTTAGAAATAATGAACAATGTAAAATAATTTTTATTCATATTAAAAAAAATTATTAATGATACAACTGGTAAATATGATAAAAAAAAATTCACTCTGTTATAAATTAGACTGAAATATTATTTCAATAGCTCACATAATTCTCACTATCATATTTATAGATGAGTGAGAGAAGAAATTTTGTTATCATATTTATAAGTTATATCATTAAATTTTTATTCATGTGAAACATTTTATGATTCATTTATTATTATGCTAATTTTGCTTTTATGAAATATAATTTATATTTAATAGGATAATTTTAAAGCAGAGTTAATGAAATTTTAAATTTTTTATTTTTTATTTTACCAATATGAAGCATGTTGGAAGTAATTTGTAAATAAAAGTAGTGAGTAATCAAAATTGTTGGGAAAAAAAAATCAAAATTATTGGGGCAAGGTCATTTGTTATGATTTTTGTAAAGTAGGGGTCGCCAGATGTAATTTACCTAAAACGTTAGTCTAATAGTATGAGGTCAGAGTTCCGCAGATAAGGCTTGCCGTGGTGTTTGAGTTTGACTTTGTGAATGAATCAGGGTTTGGGACGTGAAATTCCATAATCACCCTTCTTTATGTTCTTCTTTTTAGCTTTTGTTGTTATGACTTCTTTGAAGACCAAAAAGCCCACAGTGTTTTAACATCATTTCTTTATTTACTTTTATTCGCTTTAATTCAAACATATAATCAATCACACTTCTATTTTTTTTCCCCCAAAAAATCACACTTCAATAATTACACTTTTTTAAGAATATGTTTCGTTCAATTTTCAAGCTCGAATAAGGAAAAGAAAAAATTCAGTACTTGGTACAAAGATACAATCATGACAGAAGTGCTGTAAATAAAATTAATTTCAATAATTGAATTATGGAAATGCGAACTTTCTACATTATTATGATAAATGTTAGTTACATTATCACTAATTGTGCCATTGATTATAGTTTGACTATTTGGTTTTCACAACATATTAATATGTTAATCAATCGGTTCTCATTTTTTCTAAAAATAATTTTTCTGCCATTGGCTTCAATTTCATTATCATATAGATTAAATACCTAAGCATGATATATGAAGAGGTTTTTATTCAAAATGCACGATTTAAATTCAGAATATTTATGTAGGGGGTTGCTCAGTTGACACAACACCTACACAACACCTCCTTAAATCTTAATTTGAAAAAAGAATGTTGAGTTCTACTTTTTGTAAGTATGAGGATTGGATTAATTACTTTGAATGAAGAATTTATTTTGTTTTCAATGTTGATATGATTATTCAGAAAATTATTTATATTATTTCTTTCAAATTATTTATTACAAAAATTTTTAATATTAGGAATTAAAATTTAAATCATCTTAATTTAATATAGACAATTTTTTTAAGTTTTATATATCGATTGATTAACGATTTATACATTTAATTCTTGTTTTTTTTTTTCAATACACACTCTATGAGTCTTTTTCTTTTTAGGCCAGCCACTCTATGACCCTATTATCGACAAAGATTTATCAACAACATTATCAATCCCATTAATTTCAAAATGAAATGAAAAAGTCTTTTTCTTTTTAAAATAACTTGTCTCTCATTTATTAAAACAGTAACGTGTCCTTGAAATCTTTAACGTAGCATCTTGTTTTTTCTCGTGTGAAAAGGTAAAATTGTTTTGGAAGTAGTAATTTTATTCTAAAAGTTTTATAAGAGGTAATTTTATTTAAAAAATTTTAGAAGTGGAGTAATTCTGCCTCTACCGTTAGTTGACTGTAGCAAGATTTCACAATATGAGTAATGGGATTTGTAAGTTTTATAATAGATTTCGCTAGTTTTTTTTTTATCTCTCTCTCTAACAGTATTATTCATCTGACACTGACCCTAACTAACTAACGCATAGTGACAAAAAAGATAGGAAATTTGTCCGTAATAGAGGAGAGAGGAGATTTTCGCAAATTGAGTAATGAGATTTGTAAGAATAGTAATGAAATTCACTAGTTTGTGGATCACTTTTCACATCAGCAAATTTGAAAAATAGAGGAGAGAGGAGATTTTGCACAAATTGACTAATAAGATTTGCAAAAATAATAATATAATTCACTGGTTTGGGAATCATTTTTCACATCAGCAAAGTTGAAAAACTCAATTTAGTCATAGTACCTTAGTATCCTTTTTAAATGTTAACAAATCTTTTTGAGTTTTAAAAATTAAAATGGTATTTAAGTGTCATTTTTCTTATATTTTACCATTTTATTTTTAATTATTTTTTTCTTAATTTTTTCCCTTCGTCCCTTACAGACTCCCGACAAGGGCAAATGGAGTAATGAACGTCTGGTAAATAAGTTTAATACAGTAACTAGATAAACAATTTCTTCTTTTTTTTATTTTAAGGAAAAACATGAGTTAGGAATTAGGATAGGTTTGGTTGAGGGGTTGACTTTAATAGGGTGGCGGGCCTACGCGAGTTACGGGAGCGTGGAGATGAGAATGCTGATTTGTCTTTTTACAGACTGACGTGGGCGGCCGGACCGCAGGTTGACCAACAGCGAGAATCTCGATAACACGAAACACCTTAGTACTTTTTCAACAGAGTTTTTTTTTTTTTTGCCTGAACATTTTCAACAGAGTTAAAAGAATTCAAAAAAAATCAGTTTGTTAATTTAAAATGATTATTTTTTATAATAATTGTTATTTTATAAAATTAAACTGCAATATTTTTGTTAGCCTTTAAAATTTTAATATCATATTTTTTAAGGACATTAAAATTAAAGATTTGAAATTCAACGGAAAAAAAAAAGAAATTCAACGAAAAAAATTAAGGATTTAAAGAAATGCTTTATAAAGTTAGGGAGTTAAAATGAAATCTCATGTCAAGTTAAAAGCATAAAAATTTAATTTATTCATAAAAAAATATATCCTGAATGTACAGGCAAAAGGGAAAACAAAAAATCCTGTTTAAGAATAACATCCAGAGATAATGACATTTAGATCTACGAAAGAAAACTACTATAAAAAAGGTCTACATACACAACTGAACGATGATCATTAATAATTTATAGGACTTATTAAATAATTAATTCCTTTATTTATAACCTAAATGCCATTCTTCCTAACATCTATTGCTTTCTGTTATTGTTTCGAAGAAATTTAAAATCATTTCATTTGATCTCTCGTATTCAGCATTTTTTTAAATTAATTTAACTAATAGATAAATTAATGTATAACCTAATGTTACCTTGAGTATTTATACTTAAGAGAGATGAAATCATATTTTCAACTTAATAAAGCAACTTCTATATTAAAGCACTGTTTGGAAACAACTTTTTTTTTTTTTTGGGATACAAAAACGTTAAACAAAGCTCATGCTAGCTTAGAAGCTGCAACCTAAAACAATGTTTTGAAGCTTTAAGTAGCGGCACTTAAAAAAAATGTTAAAGTGAGCAAAATGTCAGGAAGGGCTTCAAAATTATAAGGGGTTTATCACAAAAAAACTATTTATGTTTTAAATCACCATCTCTCGTTTATTATAATAAGTCATTTTTTACTATTTTTAATTTAAACACAGGTTACTTCTAATAAACTTTTTTTAAGTCATTTATATTAAACCACTTAGAAAAATGTCATTTCTCATATGAAATGAAGAGAGCCTAAGCATTATGAAATAGTTATGGACAATGAGTGGTCGGTGCAACACGATGAGTAAGAAGAGTAGATTGAGGCCTGTTTGAGAAGCCTAATAAGTAGTTTCCCACCTGAAGTTAAGTTAGTAGTTTCCCATATGAAGTTAAGTAACTTTTCTACCAAAGGCTATTTGAAGTAAATAAAAACGTGATGGAGTTTTAGATAAATAAAGAGTTTTTTCTACAAGTAGCTTTTAGTTACTTATTTACGAACGTTGGGATCATTTATCTCTCTTCTACTCTCGTCTAGCCGACACATTGTCAGAGTCTGCAACAATTTCTCTCTCCACACAAAGCTCTCAGTTATGACAATTTTATCTCTCTTTTACATTTTTAAAATAATAACTTATAAATCTAAATTAATCATAAATAGTTTGTGTAACAATAACTATATATAATCTTATTCGGTGAACTTTTTAGACTGATGTGAAATTTAGAGACCAACTTGTTAGATGTTTTTCATCTAATTAGAAATGAATAATTAATTATAACCAAAGAAATTAATAATTAATTATATATTTTACTATTTTTAGTTTTTTTAAAAAAAAATTATTGTGACCATATGAAAAAAAATGATCTCACTTTAAATACTATATAAATGTCAAATTTAAAATACATGACAATTTTTTTTAAAATAAAAAAATATCATAAGTTATTTTTCTACTTATCATTCAAACATACCTCCATTAAAAAAAATTGTCACTTCTGTTTACTTTATATTCAAACGCAAGTCACTTCTGATTGGTAACTTTTTTCTAAAAGTCACTGCTTATAGGTTACTTATCATCGAAAATACTCCCGTCCAAACAGGCACTGACTTGAAACTAGACCTAGGAAAACAGGCCGAGCACGTTGGGCCGGCTTGACCTTTTAAGCCCTTTTAAGTTAAGGGTCAGGCTTGTATTTTGAAGGCTGAAAATGGAATCTAGTCTACAAGGGCCAGCCTTATAGGGCCTCAGGCTTAAGAAAGCCAGACCTGTAGGTCCATGGGCTAGTAGTCCTTTTAGGCCCTTTTAATTTTTTTTATACTTTGCATATCATATCATATAAATTTATTTTAGCCAAAACTCCAATCCATTAGGCTATTATCCATTGAACACACACACCCTACTAACCACACAGGCGCACATGCTCCACACTCACACACAAGACATGGGATGCTAGACACACATCACGCATTCACGTTCCATACTACGTAAAATTCAGATTTTATTGGTATGTGACAATGGTGTACCTAAAATTATGTTGTTTGTTTGTTTGTTGCATACTCGCATACTACGTAAAATTCAGACTTTATCTTGACACAATATGTGTTAAATTAGAATTTTGATTGTTATAATTTAATAATTTTGTTTCTTTAAAAAATGTTAAAAAAATTGTTTAAAATTCTTCTGGCCTTATAGGGCCAGCCCAGGC
>JBAGKO010000001.1:13951903-13963416 GCA_037177275.1 Acacia concinna | reverse complement strand
AAGTCCCCTTTATAGGAAAAATTAATTTGTGGAAACACATTATACAAACATTTCCAGAAAATTACCTTTATTTTATCATTTTACATTCATTCTCAGCTTTTCACTGATCCAGACCCATATCTTTCAAAAATCATATCTTCTATTCTAGACATCCATTTGGTATGATCTTGGACTCATTTTAAACCTTAGGATGCCTACTATTAACACACCAATTTTCATAAGAAACGAAAATGGTTTGCCCTGTATCAAAGTTCCACTGTCAGGATTTTGCCCTGTAAGACTCATGCAACTTGTGAAAATCATAATCAAATCTACAAGATTCCAAATGACCTGGTTCCAAGCTTATTTTAAATCTCTATAAGTCTATTTATCCTTCTTAAAATTTCATAATTTTCCAAGGTCATTTGCATATGTTTTAGATCACATATCTTTTGGCCATCAGGATTTTTCTCCAGAATTTAATCTCAACTTTCAAAAATCATATCTCCCAATTCACAAATCCAAATTGCACAAATTAGGACTTATTTGAAATCTTATTAAGTCCTCTACATTTCTACAAAATTTCAGGGAAAACGGAGTTCATTTACCTTTTCAGAAGCTTACATGAAAATGACAGCTTCTCTCGCGATTTCCCTTCTTCAAGTGCAGCACTTCGATCTCTGTCTCTGTTCGTGCTCCCTCACGATTCTTTGGTTCTCGAGTTGATATTCGAAGAGAAAATGGTGAGGACGAGGGAGTATACACGGTGGAATGAAGTGAGGAGGATGATTGAGGGTTTGTTCTGTCTTGCTCTGTATCTATCTCGCTGACCGAAGGAAGAATATTGAGGAAATGAGAGTGTGTGTTCAGTTTTTGACCAAATGAATGAGATAATGGGGAACCGGACCCACTTAGTGCAAAGGAGGGAGACATGACGGAAAACATGTAAGGGAGTGAGTGGAATGGAGAATAACTTGACCGCATGAGTCAAGTGGAATGGCTGTCATCACATATAAAATGGGTGTTTTAATAAGAAAACAAATGATAAAGAGGGGTGGAGTCCAGCTGTTCATTTTGGTGGAATAATGAATGATTGTGATCATTTCTCTCATTCACATATCAATAATGAATGAATACCGTGGAAGAAGAATTGAGCATCCCATGTAATAATTGGGTATATTAATTTATACATAGAATAATTATATATTGGGTCCTTCCCAACTTCTAACTTGGTCCTACCTTATTTCTAAAATAATCCCACATATTGAACCACAATATTTTCCATTTCAGTTAACTTTAAGTCCAGTGAAAAATGTGACCAGTCAGATGAATTTTTGATAAAGCCGGTATATCGACTGTCTCTAAAAAAACCCAATCTGACTGTCATTAGACTTTAAATAATTCAAGGGTACTCCCCAAATTTTCTTAATCATTATTTCCAACATTTACTATTTTTCTCTAGAATTTTCCCTCAAAATACACATAAAATCATGAATAGTGAATTTAGCATATCTCAAAGACTTTTCCCAAAATTTAGGATATTACACATATAACTAAACAAGAAACACAAGTTAAAGGGGTATGACTAATGCATTTTGATTCTCTCCCTCTCTGATTACAAAATTTACTTACCCAAGAAAGAAATACATGAAAATCCAAAAGATCCCCCTTTTATCGTCTTTTCCATATTAAGAAAGGGAAGAAAAACATTTACATTCTAAAATTACTTACATTTCCTTCCTTTGTGATCCCCTTCCATTCAGTGAAAGATAGCTTCAGCTGGTCGCCATTTTCTTTCTCTGTTTTTGAGTTGTTTCTGATGTGCATGATAGACTTTATCTCATTGCTTTTGGTTTACCTCATTTAGTAAGTTAGGGTCAATTTGGTTATTTGGCAATAATAATATTCCAAATAAATCCCTCACCCCTCATTTGTCCTTTATCAAATTGGAGTCATCTTTCGATGTTTTACATATTTCTAGAGTATTTATCTGTATTTTTCCCAAATAAAATAAAGATAATAAAATGAGATAATCTAATATAGAATTATTTCTCAAATGCATTTGATATCCATGATTAATAAAACGAGATCAAAATAATTTTGAACATGTGTAAAATTTATCAAGCCATGTGATTGAGAAAATGAGAAGAAACAAGAGTTAAACAAAATTGCGTAAGCCTTTTACATTGTACTATTATTTCTCTTGAAAATGTTATTTGTCACTTGCCAACATCATACCCGTTACTTGAAGTTATTTGATCAAAAATCAAACTATAGAAAACTAGTTAACTGTTGGCAAAAACTTTTCCTTCCTTAATTTTATTTTCACATTTTTTTATTGGATAAAGACATGTGCAATCCAATTTTTTTTATAATAATATGGCTTCCATAATATTTTTTTATAAATTTTTTGAAATTATTTTTTATAATAACTTAGTTTTCGTAATTTTAACAATATTCCATGATTCATATTTGAAAAATAATTCGATACAAAATGACATGGTTTTATTATATTTATTTTATTTTGATATGAAAAAGTTTCATTTATTTTAACAGGTCTTTATAATTTTAATAAAATATATTTTTATTTTATGTATATAAAAAAAGATCTTTTTGTTATGAATATTAATTATATAGATGTCCATTGACTCACAAGAGGCTTCCCTTCCAAGCCAAGTCAATTGCCTTCCCTAGAAAGCCAAGGCAACTGACTTTCCTAACAAGCCAAGGCAACTGGCTTCCCCAACAAGCCAATTCAATTAGCTTCCTCTCTAAGCCAAGAAGAAGCGTACTATGCAAGCCAAAAAGAAACTTCTCCCATAAGCTTATTTTGGCTATAAATAGAAGCATTTCCCATCCATTTGTAATACACACAACTTGAATGAGAAATTGATCTAGTTTCTCTCTTCTCTTCTATGATCTCTTACTCTCTTGTCTCAAATATCCTTTATTTTCATAACACTTTTAATTTAGTTTGGCTTTCATAATCTCTTCTTCATAATTGGTTCCGATTTGTGTTAGATGAATAAGATTTCATAGTCTTTTATTATAAATTAATTAAAATGATATTTAATTTAATAATAACAAATTTTTTGAGAAAATTAATCCCCAAGTCCTTAGAGTTTCAATGAGTTTTGAATAAGGCCTTTATAATTTTTTTTACATTTTATTCTCCTTATTGTTTGCCCAATTAGCACATTTACTTTTAGTTAACGAAGCCAAAAATGTTCAGATAATTCATCATTCAATAAAGCTAATTACATTACTTTAAGACATTAAAGTTTGCCATTTTTCTTCAAATTATATTGTTTGACGTATGAACTACTATATAATGTAATAAAACACAATATATGATATTATTTAGAGCTGTCAATAAGGGCTAGCCCGGCCCTTCCTTCAAGGGCTATGACTTAAAATGGCCGAGCTCAAAAAGCCCATATATCATAAAATCGTCTAATAATTGAAGCTCGGCCTTTGGACATGAGGGCTTAGGGCTGGCCCTTAGGTTTTTGAAGTCATTTTATTGAATTTCAACATTTTTTTAATTTTTTGAAATATAAAAAATAAAACAACAAGTTTCAAAATTTTGAATTCAAATGATAAATATTAATAAAATAAAATGTCAAATTTATGCCTAAACTTTCAAACTAATACAAATCAAACTTCAAAAACTAAGAAGCTATAATCCAAACTCAAAGCATAAAAATAAATAAAATGGACAAATAAGAAAAATCAAAACTGAGCAGCTAAAGATTAATAACATCAACATGATTATCATTTGGATCTTCATCATTGCCATCAAGGTTAACAATATTTGAATGTCTATCACCAGAAATAGGCTTTTCAGTGGCAAAAATATCAAGGCTTTCCACTTCTTCTTCATCATCTAAAGTGAAACTTTACAACCAGTTACGAGTACAAATGAGAGTCTGAACATTAGTTGAAAGAAGGGAATTTCCATATTTTGTTAGGACATGTGAATCAATGCTAAAAGATAATTCACTAGCTATTGCAGTGGTAGGAATGCTAAAAATATCAGCTACGATCTTTGAAAGAATTGGAAATCGATTTTGATTATCCTTCCACCAGTTCAAGACATTTAATTCTTTCCAATTATCAGGTTTGAGTATTCATTATCCATAGAAAAGTTTATACTATTTATTTATTTATTTATTTTATTTCAAAACCAACTTTCAAATTAAAAAAAAATACTAAACTAAAATAAATGATATATGATATAAACTTTTTGATAGATTTTACTTCTAATTAAAAATAGATATTAATTTCGATAAAAAATAATTTGTTGATATCAAAATCAAATTGATTGAAAGGCTACATATCTCTTTTTTTTTCCCACTATGTATGTATGTATGTATGTATGTATGTATGTAGATAATTAATTATAGTTTTGATATAAAAATTTATAAATATGAAAAAATCATATTTAATTGGAAAAAAATTATTGTGGGCTTAAAAGGGCCGGCCCTCGGCCTTAAAGGGCAGACCCTTTTATTTGCCCTTTTAAACCCGATTTCCCTTTACACTATAAAATATAAGCTCGGCCCTTGACTTAATAGGGCTTAAAAGGGCTGGCGTGAAGGGCTCGACCCGTTTTGACGACTCTAATATTATTGAGTAATATAATTAACTTTCTTAAAATTTTCTTAGAATTCTCCAAAAAAGTCAATGGAGCCTTCTAAATAGGAACGAGTACGTCGGAAAGGCAAGCCCATGTAGGGTGTGGGGAAAGTGAGCGGTGTTGCCATGCAAAGACCTCATGTCCTTCTCGTTGGATCCTCATCAGAAAATTCATCATCACATCTCCTACGACCTCCAAGCCTTCTTTCCCAACGAAGTACCCCTCAAGTCAAGTTCCACGTATATTTGCTGGACGCAAATCAAGGACTTTTTTTTGTCAAAAAAAGTCAATTTTATTAATCACCAAACAATCAAGTACAATCACCAATAGCTGAAGTCAAATAAACTCTAAAAAAAACTAACAATTATACCTAACACACCCTTACCAAGCCTAAGCAAAACAACTTCACTAATCTGTATTACTAATCATTACCAGTAGTAACATATGTAATTACAACAATTATTAGCCTATTCCTTTTCACTTGCTACTATACCTCATTAGACCCACAGAATCTTCCTTCAGAACGGCACATATAGGAAACATTGATACAATCATCCAATTACCATTGTACATTCCCTTACAAGCCCCTACTACAAAATGGTCTATAGCTTTATTCCTTTGGCGATTCACCAAGGATAAGGAACAATTTGTCACAGTTTCTTTGAGTCTGAGGAATTCCTGCACCAAATCTTTACATTCCCATTCACAATTTCCCATATCAGCACTAAGCATCCAATCATATAAAGATTTACAATCCATTTCAAAACAAACCTGATATGATGCAAATCTTGAACGTTGAATAAAAGCCTCTTTTAAAGCAAGATACTCAGCCATCGAAGCAGTATTTGCCTTCACTCGCTTCCCTAATCCTCCCTTGAATAAAGCATTCTCATCTCTACAAACAATTTCTATCCCAACTTCTCCACTGTTCAAATTAAATGCTCTATCCAAATTAATTTCTATAGTACCTTCTGATGGTTTAGACAACAAAACATCCAACACTCCACCTTTGCTCCCCTTTTCCAAAACCATTCACTCCATTTTTGGTTTATTTTTGCAAAATTCTTCTACTAACCCTTGAACCATATTGATAGCCCATCTTGGATTCACCTCCTCTCCCTTAAACACATAGTTGCATCTTGCTTTCCAACTCCACCAGCACAAGGTTACTATAATGGCTTTCTGGAAATTATCAATTCCTTTATCCTCCAACAGCATCTTTACTAGCCATTTATCAACTTTTGAGATTTGCATTTTATCAATTTTAATTCCCAAATTACAGCCAAACCAACACCTTTTAGTCCAAGGACTGAAAAATAACATATGTTCAATCGTTTCAACTTCTTTTTCACAAATGGGACAAACTGCATCCCTAGAGCAATGTCTCTTATGCAGTACTTCTTTTGTAGCAACTGTTCCACTAAGAACTCTCCAAGCAAAATGTTGTACTTTGGGTGGAACTACCAATTTCCAAATGCATTAAATCAAGGACTTCGATTCTCATAAACATCATCACTTTGCCATCGTTCCCATAATCTCGCCAAACACCAATATAGACCTCCCTTGGATGCAGCAAGCTTCGATTTAAGTTCAGAATGGTTGGGTTTCACTTAGCGAGAAAAACAGTGCATCGATCGATATAGGGAGGGTCAACACTGGAAGGAAGGAGAATTAGCCTAGTAAGCGCCAGTTACCTCCGTTAACTCAAAGTAACGGCATAAGGAAGTTTAATAGGCAGAAGGACTAAGCTAACTGTGCAAACAATAAGGAGTGAATTAAAAAGCAAACAAATTATAACGACCTAATTCAAAGGGATAATGACAAAAAAATTAACTTTTCACTTTTAAAATCTTAAAGAGGTGATTTTCCATAAAATTTAGTTGTTAATTACTATATAAGTTTAACTAATCCCATTACTTTGATAGACAACATTGATTTAATATTTTGAAATTCAAATGGTATTTATATGTTATTTTTCCTAATTCAAAACTCACTAAAACTATAAAGACCTGGGGATTAATTTTCCTAACATTTTTCTTTATTTTAATAAGACTCCATGATTTTAGGTATGAGGGGTGAATTCTAGTCATGGATTAAACAAAGGGTTAAAATTAAAGGAATAAGATAAAAATAGAACAATAAAATATAATAGAGTCATAGATAAGTATGTGTAATTTTTTACACATGAGAGAATCAAACCAGTAATTAATATGTGGCTGTGGGGGGTTGAAATCCTGTACATTTTTTTTTTGCTGAAATCCCATACACCTATTAGCAACTGAGTTCCACATGATAAACACAAATCCGAAGATCACATAATCCCTCATTTGCTAAAACATATCATGTCGTCTGTTATTGATTTTATTTCATAGCATATCAATGAGATTCCTCGTTGTGGGAGGGTAAATATCTGTAAGCAGATTCCTTTGGGCCGTGTCTTCTCAATTAGACCCTCACAAATAGAGATTTGGAGCCTTTGCTGCCCCTTAAATCTAATGCGCTTCTCCATTATTTTTTTATAGTTTTTTTATTACTAGATTTTATATAAAATATGTGACATTTTTATATATTATGGATAAAAACTTAATATATTTTTTAATTTATTATAATTTTTTAAAGATTAAAAATTTTAAAACTCTAAATTTTATAAAAAGTCATAAACTTTACAAGTTTTAAATCATAATATCACTCATAATGAACTGAAAACAAATCCATTTTTTAACATGTAATATATTAAAACATCATTCATTTCATATAAAATATAGTGACAAGAAGAATCAGGAAAAAAAATAATTTAAAAAAGTTCTAAATTTGAGGGCAGCAGAGTGGATAGCAAAGTCACCAAATCCCAGAGTTTAGTAGTAAAGCTGTGACACAAAGACCCTGATGAATCTAGGGTAAAGGGGCAAATTTAATCATAAACTTTTTTTATAAGGGAATTTAACATCATAAACTTATTTTAAGAGCAAAAATATACATAAACTTATAAAAGAGGGGCAAATTTAGCTACCTCGTAATGTTGACTGAAAAAAGCAAACGGTTTGACTTTTGCTGTAGATGGGTGGTCCCACTATTTCCATATCATCACTACTCTTCCTCCTCTTTCATCTATGACCTTTCCTCAGACCAACCAGATGAAAGGAAGGAAGGTCTTAATGATTTGGAGCTGGTAAAGAGCCATCACATATCTGCCAAGAAATAAATCATGATTGGCAAGACCAACAAATGGGCAAGATGCTCCAAATTCTTAAGAACATGGAGATTTTCACTTTGTCTTGTTCCTTTCCTCTCCATCTCTTTCTCTGTTCCATGTTCTTAGCTTCCTCCTTCTTCCTCACATATGGGCAAGACCAGCAAATAGCTTCGGAGCATCTTGATCGGCAATAAAGATAAGCAAACACACTGAAATGTCCCAAAACCTCTGACATTATCCATCATCAACAAGATTGAACCAAACTTCTGACCACCACAACTCTGAACGAAAAACGACAATGGAGCTTCTGAAGATCCTCTGCTCTATCTATTGCACTGACGACAGCCACTGCTGCCACAACACCACCTACTCTAGCAGAATCAAACTCGTAACTTCTAACACAAAGCCAAATATTGCTGTCAATGATGAGCAACATCAATAGATGAAACACGCCATGTGTTGATTGATATGCTTCAAAGATATTTTAGATATCTTAGTATTTGATTTGATTTGATTTATTATTTAGTTTTGGATATTATATTTTATCTTAATTATTTTGATTTAGTTTTGATAAGATTTAGATTTAAATAAGATTTAAATTAGTTTCTAAGTTTTTCCTATATAAAGACTTATATGTACCTTCCTTATTCAAGCATCAATTAAAAAGATCAATAGAATTTTAGGTTTTTTGTTCTCTCTATATCCAGCAGTTTGTCTGTGTATACGGTGCCTGTCACGGTGGCGTTAACTGCACCAGTGGTCATGCTCACTTGGCTACCGCCGTTAGTTGTGACGTTCAGTTGGAGCCTCTTGGAGTCGTCGCCGGTCTGAGTCTGAACGGGGTTGGTGAGGTGTTGAAGTTGGAGATGGCTATGACGATGAAGGAAGAGACCGTGTGGAACTGAAGAAGCTCAACCTTTTGCCTGTCATATTGAGGGAGTTCAAGAACCCTGGTTTGAGCTTGGAGAAGGAACTATCTTCGGGGCGAAAATGGTGAGTCCACCAGAGCCTGAGGTCAAGAGCTGAGAGTTGAGTTGTCTTCAACAAACGGACTAGTACAGAGAAGCTCTTTACCTTCCTCAGAATTTGAACAATGCCAACGGTAGGAGCTGTGGCGATGGCCGGGGTCGGGGCTCCATTGGGTGAAGTAGGTACCAAAGGAAAATGTGGGCGACGGTGCAGTGACTAGAGTCACCGTGGAGCTGTCGTCAGAGGAGAAGCTGTTGGAAGCTGAAGTTGCGACAACTGTGCTAAAGTGGCGGTGGAATAGAAGAAGGTTACCGGTAGTAGAAGGGAAGTGAAGACAAGTAACCCTTGCATTATTATTATGAATTGTTGGTTTTTGTTGGATATGAAAGTAATGAGATGGCTTGAGGTTGACGGAGAAGTGAATGTGAGTGATAGTGTACAGTACAAGAATGAGTAGAGAGTTAAGAGACTATATATATATATATGCTGTGTGTGAAAATTTGGCTGTGATGGACGGGAGAAAGAAGATATGGGAATTTATAGCTGAGACAATAATAGCAGAGGTTAAGTTGGTAAGAAAATGGTTAACGAAAGTTATGTTTCCAACTTCCTAGTAGTTAAGAAGCAATCTCATACCTATCCGGCAAAAATATACATGTACGTTGTGCAACATATATATTATTTGATGATCAGGTGTTATTCCCTCCTTCTTTAATACCCCCCAATCATTAATATATATAAGATATATTTACATATATTTGATTAAATTAAGGAAGTTGGTTAACTTAGTTAATATGATACTTATTTTCTAAAGTATCCTATTCATCTTCCTTAATTCCGCCCCTTCTCTATCTTTCTAAATTCTAATTATTATTGAGGGAGCATTGATCATTAAGGGTAAATTAAGAAAGAAAAAGATGACAAATATAAAAAATACATTATTTATGACTAAGATATATATATTCCTCAAATATGTCCTACGTAAGAACTAGAACTAGGGTGAGTAGATATTTGGTGCGTCCAATATAATGGGATATATCAATGAACAACTTGGCTTTTCACATTCAAGGGACTTGTATATATCAACGTCAATTGGGATGCATGTATTATGAGATATAGGGTCACGGGGGATAGATAGTTATCGGGTGAGTAAAGGTTAAATATTTGCATCAATCAAAATTATTGTTAGTTTCTTAAGTGCGATGTAGCGTCAATTAATTAGGATCATTAAGGAATAATATAGCTTTAAACCTACCATACTCAACTCTCTTCCAGCAGATATTAATTCTTCATTTTATTATATACATAGGAGAGGACAAGTCCCCATTTAATTAATCAAAAGAAAAGTTAACTAATTTCCAGTAATTAAATATAATCATCAATAAAAAAGAATTAGATAAAACTAGTAATACTCCCTTAGTCCTAAATGTATGACTAAGTTTGAAATTATATTTTGGTCCTTAATGTAAGAATTTTTTTATTTGATGAATTGTCTAATTCTATACAAAAGTATTAATTTAGAGATATTATGTCACATATTCTAATTAAATAATTTATTTTATTTTATTCAACATCATAAAATGAGATAAATATGTCTTATGTTAAGAATGGAGTAGAATATTGTGACAGTATATAAGTCATTTTTGGCAACCATGCAAGTATCTTATTGTGGACAACAATATGTTGAAGATCAGCGTCATCTCATTTCTCTTTCTGTCTTCTGTTTAAATGTGGATTAGTATATGATGATTTCTATTATGAGTTGCTTTAATATAATTATGTCTCTTGAGTCAATTGCTTGCTTACTATTTTGATAAAAAATTTCGTAAATTTGATTGAGATTTATTTTACTATTTTAATCCTGCAATATATAATAGGAATTATGTTTCAATTGAATGGTGTAGGATTGAGTATATTTGAATACCGAATATCTTAATTGGTTTGTCAGATAGAAATAAATCTTCCCCATCACATTAGGTTTAGATTAGATAATCATATATAAGAATTTACATTTAACATATCGAAATGCAATAAAAAGACATTATAATGTACTATATATTAAAAGTTATAGACAAAAAAAAAAGAAAAAAAAAGATTTTAAAGCTACTACCATTAAAGAGAAAGACTAAATATTGAAACAAATTATCACAAGTCATTACCCAACCCACCCCATATTAAGACAATTCTTGATCCATAATTATATGCCTATAGGTAAGTAGAATTTGAACTTTGCATCGTAGGTTGCCAAATAAAAAAACAACAAAAATGGGGAAAAATTGCCAAATAGTTTTTTTTAATGATTTGACCACAATAAACGAAACAAAATAAAAGAATGATTACAACTCAACAAAATGGGGGCAAAAAAAAAAACAAAAGAAACAAAGAAAGAAATGCGCCACAACGATAACGGAAAAAATAGAAGGAAGTATTCAATCAGCTTCTACTTCATATCATGGCCCCACTCAGAAATGCAATCCCAAGAACAAGAGGTATAATCTCTGCGTGGAAACTCACAGAACCTGCGGAGGTTTCCACAGTGTTGGCCTTATTGGCGCTGTCATCACCATCTTCACTTTCATTTGCAGACCCTGCCTTGGTGTTATCTGATTCAGGCGAATCTGCTTTCGCTGCCTTCGCCGGTGAAGGTGCGGGAGCCGCCTTAGGAAGAACAATGTCAAGTGGAAGAAGCACCTTATCTACCTGATATATGGCGAGCTTGTTGTCTGTGTACAC
>JBAGKO010000001.1:13905742-13921838 GCA_037177275.1 Acacia concinna | reverse complement strand
ATGAGATTGGACCTATGAATTATGATCTCCATAAAGTGAATTGAACAAAATGCCAAGAGCTAGTGCTTAGATCAGAACCTACAACTTTACCTTTCATCTATCAAGATTATAGCATAAATTTCTAACAATTCTGGTGAACGACAGGCACTAAAACCATCGCCACAGATATCATAGGTATCAACATGATAAAAAAGAGGATTACCACTATAGTTAGAAAAAACAGGCATTTCATGCACTGAAAATGTGCTGGACTTGAGTCTAATTGAGTATTGTAAAGGTTTTAGCAATCAGCTTGATCATGATTTTATTTGTCAAGTCTCAAATTTGTGCATTTCTTATTAAAAATAAAGGCCTAGTCATGGTGGTACAAGCATGTTGCAATCAAAAAGTGAACTAAATTACCCAAAATAAATAAACAAAACTTCCCATGTAGAACACCTATTCTGCCCTTGAAAATGCAAGGCTTGAAATAATCCGCAGTATTCCAAACTCACAAGTACCACTCAAAATAACAATATAAACAAATTAGGATATTTTAGTTGCAAATTATGGCAACCCTACAGTTTACCACAATGGGATTTAAATTCCATAAGCCTGAAGAGCACCAACTTGATGTAGACATGCAGTACAAGAATATGTTGTGTTGAATGTATATAAAAAACACACAGGAGACAATGTAACAGGCTTTAAGAACAGAAAGTCAGAAATACTTTACTGGTAAACAACTTACTAATTCTTGGACAAGAGGGACTGATATTCTCTGCCCAAGCAAGCTAAGTTGTTCAAGGGTCATTTCCGCATCTCTCAAGGATCCATCTGATCTTGATACAATAAGTTTCAAGGCATCCCTATCAATTTCTAGACCCTCTTTGGTTGCAATCCTCTTTAATGTATACATAATGTCTGAATCCTTCAGCTTTGGGAAGAAAAATTTCTGACACCTGGATATGATTATATGAGGCAATCCATCAAGAGATGAACTAACAAGTATAAAAACCACACGTCTAGGAGCTCGATCAATGACCTTCGATATGGCACTCCAGCATTCAGCTGACAGAGTATCACAATCATCAAAAATAAACACTCTGTATTGTGATGCGAGCTGGGAAACAATCATGTTGTCAAGTAGATCCATGATGCTCTCAAAGTCAAAATTACTGACTGGACCAACTTCCCTTATACTTCTGCTCTTGCCCATATCATGTGCTACACAAGAATTGCAAAAGCCACATGGTTTTGGGTGTTCAGAAGAATGACAATTTAAAGCTCTCGCAAATATCCGCGCACAGGAAGTTTTTCCAGTGCCATGGGGTCCATAAAACACATACAGAAATCCAATTTTTCTTCTTATGACTGCATTTGAAAGAGCTTGTGCCACCAAATTCTGCCCGACTAAATCTCTGAATGTTCGTGGAAGATATTTTTGTGTCAAACTTTGATGCCTGCCATGGCGGTTTCCTCTCATCTTATGCTGATCCCCAGATCTAGCTTCAGATGCGAGGTCAGAATCAATGTCACGCTTCAATAAATTATCAGCAAAAATACCAAGCTCCCCAGAATAGTCATGCCCCCAACAAGCATTCTCAGTACTTCCCTGAGATCCAGATGCCTCAACTAGTAGTGGCAGTGCCTCTCCTTCAGACCTGGTAAATGAGCTTGATTGATCAGATACTACAGGCATGTCAGAAATATTTCTTCCATTGGCATCCAATGCCCCTTTCTTTAGTCTTGAATCAGATAAACCACAAGAAAAGCTTCGTCCAGCTCTGTCAAGGAATGTTTTACCTCTGTGATGAATTCTAGACCAATTCCAAGGAATGCCGCACCCATTTTTGGGTGCCCTGGTGACATTTTCTTCTCCATACTCATCTGCCTCTTCCATGTGATATTTATGGTGGGCTGAACCATGAGCAAATGAGTTAGAAGCAACAGACAGTTCATTCTCAGCTCCAGCATCTTTAGATGCCACAGAAGCTCGAGCTCTTCTTGCACTTCGAAATTTACGCCTTTTTCCCCTATTCACTCCATTTCCATGACTGCGTGTGCTGGCTTCTGGAACCTCAATAATTTTCTGCTGCCTAGGAAACCTTCTGTGAACATTGTTGTTTGAAGATGCCAAGTCATCACTATCCATTGGAACATCATTCAGCTGCTCAGAAAGGGTCTTAGCCTGAACATCTTGAACATGCTTCCCCCTTCGTTGGCTCTTTCTGTCTTTAGATTCAGAATGCCTTGAAACAACATCCTCAGCCAAATCTTTGGCAAGTTGACGGTGAAGTTGCTCTTCACTGAGACCCATATAATCGGGCCTTTCACTCTTCCTACCAGACTCTTCTCTTCCAACTTTCCGCCCATCCCCAATTCCACTCCTGCCACTTCTGTCTCTACTTGCTGACCCTCCTCCATCATAACCCCGGCTCTCCTCGCCTGGAGCAACTTTCGACAGACCTAAACTAACAACAGGTGGTGAGGTTCCAGACAATCGCCTTCCTTCTTTCCGGCGTTCAATTCCTACAGACCTTCTTCCCTCCTGAACCACTGCATCATTGTCAACCCTCTTAGAAAGCACCTCTATTATAGAAGGGGAATGCCATGAAGGAGGACTTGCTGAAGGGTCTCTCAGAGAACGTGACCTCTGCAGCACAACTAGGTCCCTCATAAGCGACCTGTCAGCAAGAATGGGGCTGTTCTTATGCATATGGTTCTTCAAGTGAATGCAATTTGTTAAATGGATGTGGTTGCGTAGATGATCACTAATATCACCATTGGCATCCTTGAGAATTCTACTGCGCACAGCCCTTGTCATGATCAGCACATTAACAAGTCTGACGCTAGAATATTTTCTAAATTAAGTAAACAAATCAGAAAATATCGCATTTTTGGGCCTCTAATCTGCACTTAATTTTCGCAATTACGACAGCACACAAGCTCATCCCATTAATAACTCGGAATCGCCATAATAGTGCAAAAAATCCAACGCACATGATGGTCTTGCACAAAAATAGAAAATATCGACCCTCATGTTCAATTTTCGCCAATCACAGAATACATTTCAAAAGACACTACCAATCTCGAAAACTCCTCCTCCAGCTACTCCACTTGCGATAGTAGAATCCCAGTAGTTCAAAGACCTCATCGAATTAGAAGAGCAACATTTGAGCTCAACTGCACAAAAACACAGAAGCAGGGAACCCAAAATGAGCTCGTGAGATTAATCATGCAAGCAGAGCAGAGCAAAAGCAAAGAAGCCAAAGCTCTATCAAAAGAATCATATGGTTAAGCAAATGGGAGGAAATCAATGAAGCAGAGGCACAAAGATTATGATGTAACATCTTGAATAAAGCGAGAAGAGAGAGAAAGAGACAGGAGAGGCAAAAGTAGATGGTTAACACCAGAATCACCTGAATCAGAAGAAAAAGAGGAAGCGAGTCGAACGGTTTCGATCATTAAATTCCAGATCTCTAAGCGAGCTTCACATGCACTTCACGAGGGTTTCTTTCGAAAGAAAACGATAGTCCAACTCCTCCAACCCATAGCTTGAAAAGAGAGAGAGAGAGAGAGATGGAGCTTGGTTAGCAACAAAAAGGAAGCAGAGCAGGGAGCATAGAGTGTGGAAGAGAGAGAAAGAGAGTTAGAGAGAGAAGGAGGTCTGAGTGGTATGGTGTGTATGGGTGGTAAGATCCGTTGTAGACAGACTTCAGGACACAATTCTGGGAACAAAGGACATCAGCACACAGCCAATAAAGCGGTGTGTCCGTTTCTTCGAGCATGCAAATAATTTATATAATTTCAAAAATTCAATTTTCTTTATATATTATTTTATTGAAAGGAAAAAAAAAATTTACTATGTGCAGTGAAAAAATTTTGAATTTTACTGATAATTTGAATTTGGTAAAAGACCGATGGTACGTTTCCGTTGAAATTTACAGGGTCGTGTTTGTTAAAGATTGGGACATATTTTCTGTATGCTTCTTGTAGGAGGAAGACTTTTCTTTTCCACATTTGGACTTGTTGTGGGATTTAATTATATTTAAAAAAAAATGTCACTCGAATTAGAAACCTTATACAGCTCGTAATAAAATTAGGTCGCCCAATCATGAAACATATCTTTTCCATTGACAAATATGAATTACCATATTGGATCATGGATATTGCCAGCTAGCTTAAATTTAAATTTTATATTATAATATTCTAAATAGTAATTCTCATACAATTTTTCAATTATCAATGAAAAAAAAAAGAAAGCCTTAAAAATAATTAAGATAGAAAGATAAAGTAGGATGTAGGCACCTCAGTAACATTTGAAGATACCTGTATTAAAAAGAAAGATGATGAAAAAACTTGGGAGAAGCAAGATTACATAAAATTTGAACAAAACTAAACATGAAACTAATGAAGGCTCTAAAATGTGGTCAAAAGTTGCTATAAATAGTGATTACTAAACCAATAATATGTCATTTTGTCATTATCTGATAGAGTCAATGCTTTTAGCTAACTCTATTATAATCATTTACTATCTTCTTGAAAGAGGTGGGTATGGCTACCAAATTCAAAATAGAGTGATATGAAATTTAAAAGGATTGGCTTAAAATTATTGGTTACTTGTTATCCCCAAAATTGGCCAATCCCTCCACATGAATTTATTTGGTAGCTGCTCAACTTTTTGCAGATCTGCAATTCTGCATTAATGACCATTCAACCCCCCACCCCTAAATCCTTTCCCCCAAATTATTACATGATAATTCATACATACTATTACTGCCTCTGTTCATTTTCATAAGAGCATGAACTTTGAATTGCCTTTATCCTTTTAACAAGATTTCATCTGGTGAGTTTGTCAAAATATTTGATGTATTTTTACCATTTTTACCCCCTAATTATTTACATTCTCTATCTCTATGTTTTTATCACACTACGTTCTCTTTTATACTTTTTCTTGTTGCTTATCTATTTATCTCTTTTACTTAGCCCTTTATAAATAAAGACGCCTTTTAAAAAAAACAATTCATTTATTATGCATTTATTATTTTTAGTTGTTTTCTTAAACGTATAATTTCGTTACCAAACCCTTGTAAAAGGACCGGAGAAGAAATACTATATTTTTCAATAAGAAAATTAAAACCCCGAGTATTATCAAATAGGACTCATGCTTCATATTAAATAAAAAAATTGAAGAAAAAACGTATATTAAAAGAGTACGTCTTTTATCACGAAAGAGTGCATCTTTGAGTGTGTGGACTGTGTATTAGGGGGAATCTATCTATTATTATATGATGATAGCATATGAGCCATGAATTGATATTATTATTTGTTATATCTGATAGGGACAGAAGCGTGTGATTAAAATTAAGTGTCTAAATTGTTTTTTCATATTATAAAAGAGATTACTTTTCGCATTAATTACTTTAAAAAAAAAATATGTTGACATATAACAAAAATGCATAGGATTCTTTCCATGCACATGTCACTCCCGGTTCGTGCCCTCTATAAACTATTATAAATAATAGGATCCATTTAATACTCTTAAAAGAGAGATGTATGTGGAAGTGATAACTTAACCATAATATTTCGTCAGCACAAACAACTGAATCCAATGCCACTCGCATGAAATAAGCAATAACACTTATCCTTGATACTTTTTAATTTGGTTTAATATAAGGTATATTTACCTAATTTGATTAAATTAAGTAAATTATTTAATATGATATGTAATTTTGAAAACACTATAGTTGTATTATCTAATTTCTCCCACTATTCCTTTTCCTATTAATTATTGCTGATAGAGTATTCATAGAAGTAAATTAAAAAAAGGTTGACAAATATGAAAGATGTGTTTTATATATATATATATATAATCAAAATTAACTCTTCAAATAAATTTTATATTAAAAACAAAAGGGAGTACTAAGTACAACCAGCTACAATCTTCAATATAAAAGCTAGTTGACCCATTTGAGTAGAAAAGGAAATTAGTTATATTACTTATTTATAATAAATATATGTTCGTTTTTGTGAAATATCATCTTTTATTGGACTATCTTTATATGAAATTATATAATATTCACTGAGATATTTTAAAAATATATATATAAATTTAATAAATAAAGTATATTGAAATTTTATATTCAAGATCAAATATAACTTCTAACCAGCTCTTGTATTAAATACAGAAGTAATATCCTATGATAGGCAGCAACAATAATGGCTGTCCCTCGACCAAAATTAATTTTTTTTTCAGGTATGCCCATTAATTTGTTAACAAAATGGACAAAATTTAGGTTTATATGTTTGCTTATATTTAATAATTCTCCAATGAAATCTTAGCGCATACAATTTTTCTAATAATAAAAAATGAAAAAATTTTAAAATTTTATCGAAGTACCGTTACTTTTAAAAATCACACATGACAAAATTTTATTGGAATTGAACCTAAAACATATAAGCAAATCAACCAAAAATGTGTTCTTTTAAAATCACATGAAACTTTGACTAATTTAAACTATTGTTGTCAAACTTACGATTTGACCATCTGAGTCTATCGATTTTATGTTCCTAGCTTGCAAAAATAAATTATATTTTATTTAAATTAGTGCTAGTCATAAACTCAATTAAACTCTTGAGTTTACATATCAAGTTTGGTGGTTTTACATGCTTACCTTACAGAATTGTGTGAATTTGTTCTTAAACTCGTGTTATTTTATTCGTTTTAATCATATTCAATAACTTTATATATAAATCAAACTTCATAGAAATTCCATTGTTGGATATGATAGATTATAAATTGGATGGATTTGATTTTAATTATTTATGTTTAAAATATGTTTAAATTATATTATTATTATTATATTTTTGTTATATACTTTTAACACATTTATTAATAAAAATAAACTTTTACAAATTTACTATTCAAATTCAAGATCGAAGTTTACATTCTTATTACGAGTTTACTTAAAATTTAAATTTAGTTAAATCATATGGCAGCTGTAGATGAAATTAATTTAATTCGACTTATCAGCGCGCGCGATTGATAATAAATGTTTTTGCTCCCAATATACATTGAACTTTTCTTATAACAATTATATTAAGCATTTGGTTCTAATAATTAATTATTGTAATGTAGTATTTCGGGCAAAAAAATATTATTGTACTATAGTACAAAAAGATGTGCTCTTTCAGCATAGTTTTGTCTACTCATAAGCTACCAAACAAAGAGCTGGAGGGGAGATTTAATTACAAGAGGAAAATTAAAAGAGTTATCTAACGCAATTCAATTTGTTATGACTCTTCTTTCAACTCACGCAAAGCCTATTGAATGATAGTATTTTTTTCAAACAATATACTCCCTCTGTATTTTAAGAAACAGCTGTCACCCATATTCTGTCCTAAAATATAAAAGACATTTAAAGAATGTCTTGTATTTTAATTTTCAGTTTTGCCCTTTTTAATACCAATGTATTAATGCTTGTGTTGACTATAAAAATTATCATTTCTAATGAGAGAAGAGAGTGGTAGGGGAGAAAGTGATGGACTTTAATAAATGTATTTTTTTTCTTATTTCACATATCGCTTCATTAATAAGGGTGTTTTAGTAAAAATGAGTAACAATTTTGACATACTTATTGTTTTTATCCGCCATTTCGAATCAAGAGATTCGATTAAATGTCTCTTATATTTTAGAACAGAGGGAGTATAAAATAAAAGGCCTAATTCATTTTACCCAAAATTATACAATAAATTCTCATTTGTCCTTTTAAAAATAGTGTGGTCCTGTTGGTACAAAAAAAAACTGAAATAAATAAATGAATGAACATGCGTGGTTGCTGATTAATGTGCTCCAAAATCACGTGCCTGCCTCCAAGTCAATGCACCAAAATTTGCATCTTTCGTCATTAATTAATTAATCAATCTGTGGATTGATTGTATAATATAATTTGGTGATTTGGTGTCATAACTCATAATATTTATTTGCACTTCAGGGAATTTATAATAGATGTCACGTTCCTGCCCCATGCTTGATGACACGTAAAGGACAAAAAAAGAAGTCTTATTTACACATTAATGTTTCATATGCATCAAATGTTTTGTTTGTACTACTATATCTTGAATCGTCTCGGATAATTAATCAAATTAAACTGAATTCATAATAATTACACAATATATATATATTTGAAAAGAAAATCAAGTGCATAAAGAATAGGTACTGAAAATCAAATCAATAAATGAATAGGGTTGAAGGTATAAATCAGACTAACGAACCAGTTAAAGTAGTGTGTTAAGGATTAGGGGTACGTATAAGCTACCCATAATCTAATAAAATAGAGTTGCTGAAACACAAATATGAATGAACTACTATTTTTTAAATAAATAAATAAAACAATGTCATTCTAGACTTAAGAAAGGAAATAAATAAATAAATCCAACCCAATTAATCAATCTAATACTCTTAACCAGACCAGGTAAGGAACAGAATTACCGGTTCACCGAGTTCCCTGATTTGAGCAATAAAGGAGACTAATTTTTAAAAAACAAAAAACACGAATATATATGAGTTTCTGAGAGGTGAGGAGAAGCCATTGGGGATGACGTTATGGATTTTATGAGATAATATTATTAATATTAATATTAATATGTCGTTATCGGTTTGTAATTTATTTTGAAAGATAAGGCATAGAGATCTCCTGGTGACAGATGACGAATGAGAGTGAAGCAGTGATTCTGATTCCCTTTCTCACTACCTTCCACCCATATCACTTTAAAGTTTAAAACACTCTTTCCTTTTCATCCATCACTTCTATAAATATTATTTTTTTTTTAAAAAATCCCTAATTCAATTTCGATTTGCCCTCAAACCTATTTCTTATCTGAAACAGTTTCTCATAACATGATTTTTTTTTTCCTCAAATGGATGATGAGTGGTAGGAAATTTTTTATACTTAATATCAAGTGGTTGCATTGTTTATTTCAATATCAACCTTTGTATGCAGGCAAAAAAAAAAAAAATCAGCCTTTGTGTATATAACAATTTATTAGTTGTAAACAGTCCAACATTTGTCCTCAGTAGTAAAGGATAGTCTCTACCATCATTATTATTTTGTTTGTACAAATATGTATATAATGTTACTTTGTTGATAACATTATCGAGTCTAATGGCGGTTTGAGCTAGGGTTCAAAAAACACATTCATACAAGTTAAGATAAAACCCATTTAATATATTTACATTATATATAACTCATGTTAAAAAAGCAGCTTTTACTACTAATCCAAATGACACTAAAAGTAATAACTCTATCATAAGTGTTTTTTGCTTCTAAAGAAATTTGAATTCAACTACCAAACTTTTAGTTGTACTAAATTATACTCCCTCAGTCCCTATATATAAGATACTTTTAATTGAATTGCGGGATTCTAGGAAAACAGTTAAAATTAGTTAAAAGTAATAAATATGTAAGAAATATGATTGTTTTTTCAAAAGTACCCCTATTTATGAATGAGGGAAAAAGACTAATGATGGAAAAAAGAAGAAGAAATAGAATGTATAAGTAATAAATGATATGAGAGAATAAGGGCAAAATAGAAAATAGTGTATTTATTATAGAGATAAAGTCAAATGATACCTTATAAAAAGGGATAAAACCCATTCAAATAAAAGTACCTTATATATAGGGACGGAGGGAGTATCAAGTTAATTATGTATTGAGTTTAAATTATAAGAATGCAATATATTATTAGTTTGAACCCCAGATAAATCCTCCGTGTTAAAACTTAAAAGGATGTAGGTCCCAAATATCATATGCTCCATGCCAAAAAAAAAAAAGCTCAGAATTTAAGATTTTTAATTCAAGCACTCATAGTCTTTCTACTATAACCAATTATTGCTGATATTACCGTTTAACCTAATCACAAGGTGTGACTAAAGGATCTTGATATCAAGTCTTGAACATTATAAAGGGAAAAAAGTGGTGAGTTTGAATTATTTATAGTGTACCATGCATAGCTATATATGCTTGCAATTTGAAAAGTGACCGACAAATGGAATTATGAGTGAATTCTATATCTTATCAATATTATTATCAATCAATTATTTATTTGTATATGTTATATAGCGTTTTTTCATCTTGGCCACACATAAAATTAAAAGACCTTATTAGTCCTTATATAATTTAATCATTCTGCCTTATAATTTATTTTCATAAAAAAAAAATAAGTTACTTAAAGTTATACTATTTACAAACAATTTCTACCCTCAGAAGCTCTACGTATTATGATGTGATCCAATTTGATGAGTTTTTCAGTCTAATTTGAAAAATTGTTGATCCTTAATAATTTTTTTTTAATTCGAAGAAAACACAACATAAAATAATAATTAATTTTCTAAAGTACAAATAGAATCTAGATGGTTTTAGATTAAAATGAAAGTACAAACACGAGGATGGAGTACATAGAAAGAACTTCGTTTTACATTTCTTTATGTATTTTCATCTCTGTATAGTTTTTATTTTTTTTAAAGAATTGCATGTATGTTTTAAATAAGATAATTAATTATTTAATAAATCTTATAATAGTTTTAAACTTATGAATGGAAAACTTTTTACTAATTAACACCAACTTTTTAAAATTAAGCTGTTCAAAGTTTTAAAAAAATTTCAAAAGTGACACGTGGATGCTCTTTTGTCCAATGTTTGCTGGGGACCATTAGAATCTGAACTAAAATAATGAAAACGAGTGGGCCCTACCATGTTGGGTTTGATTCAGATTCACAGCCACGGTCTAGTCTGCCCCCAATTATTCACTGTATAATATTGGTCCTATCTCTACCCCTTAGGGCTTAGGCCCTTACTTTTATCTAAATCCAAATCCAAAAATACTAATTAAAAGTTAAAACTCTACTAAACATTTATTTATTTATAAATTATACTAGTAAATGATACTTCTCATTTCGCCTATCACATGAAATGAAACTACCTTAATTTTATTGGAAAAAAAATAAATAAATCAACTGGCATTGCTCTTAGTAGAAGGCCAAAACAGAAAATCTAAAATTTGAGTTTGTATAAATACATGAAAAATTCTTTAAGAATCATCAAAAAAAAAAAAATCTTTAAGAGATGTGCTTCAATTGAATCCAACAATATTTAAACTCCGCCAGATATTTATTTAAAAAGCAATAAAGCAAATTACACCCACTAGTCATTGATACAAGACATAGTTTTTGTATTTTTCATTATTTTTTATAATTTACCCCTATTGATTCCCTACAATGATACTCAAAGAGGAGACAAAAGGTACTCCCTCCATTCTTAATTATAAGGCCCCATTAATTTTTTTGGAGAATTCTAGAAAAATACTAAGAAAGCTAATTACATTACTTAATTATATCACATATTGTATTTTATTACATTAGATATTAGTTCATAAGTCAAACAACATAAATCAAAGGAAAAAGATAAATTTTAATGTTTTAAAATAATATAATTAGTTTTCTTAGGATTTTTCTAAGATTCTTTAAAAAAAGTCAACGGGGTCTTATAATTAGAAACGGGGTAGTAATAAGTAAGATGAATTGAGCGTTTTTAATATATATATATATATATCTCATATTAGCTAATTTAACAAATCATATTATATAAATATGTTTTATATTAATTACTAGAGGAAGTATTTTTTTTAATCATTATGTCATTTTCACTATTAAATAGACAAATAGATGAGAAAATAATGGGGATGAAAGGAGAGAAGGGAAGGGGTGGAAGTGGGGTTTGCAAAGAGAGGCAGAGTGGAAATTAAGGGAAAGAAGGCAGAGAGACATTCCGGGGCACTTGGGAAGGTACAGAATTAAATGATAGAAAGGAAAAGCCTTCAGAGTTGAAAGATTTTGGCAAAGTACCCTCCACAAGGGCCACCCTTCCCCCCTTTTTTCCCCTACTTTTACAATCCTATGACGAAGAAATGAAGCCATAATTAAAAAGTTTCAATAACAAGTGAGTGACATCAATTTGTTATCATTTCATGTATTCACTATATCATTAATTACTGTTTACTGATTTTGAAACCTTTAAGTAATTACATAACTTTCTTTAGATCTCATAAAGATTTTCCTCCCCCCTCTTGTTACAATTATATGGGAGTCCAATCAATCATGTAGGGGTAGATAATTTTTTCATGCTAGGTACAAGTATCTCTTAATGGAGTCTAATATTCCTTTTATCATTAATATAAAACATATTTAAAAAATTGATATTAGTTCTATTGACACAATTTTTATGTTCGTCAATTGTTTTTACTAATTTACCATCAACGATGCTATCTCAATTATAAACCAGGAGGAGAAGGATTACAGAAGGTGACGATGGTGTTTTAGAAAATACATGTCATATCAACTAATTTTATTAATATAATCAAATTAGATAATTAATATGTCTTATATTAAGGACATTGAGAGTATTAATTAGATAGGAAAAATTTCATTAAAGGACCAATTGATCAAATTAATTTCAATTAAGGACCTCAACATTTTCAAATTTTACAGCATGACCAAGGACTAATAAGTAATAAGTTTTAAAGGTAAAAAGACAATAATGCCTTTAGCTTTATGAATAAGTGGAACTCTCCTATGAACAAGTTTGCAACTCTTATAAACAAGTGAATTCTTCTTATAAATAAGTATTACAGTTCTAAGCATTAAAATTAATGTGTTGTTTATAAGAGGATTCTGCGTATTCATAAACAGTTATACATTTATTCATAAGAGTATTTAGCATGTTCATAAAGTAAGGGGTATGATCGTCTTTTTACCTTAAAAACTTATTTTCATTTTAGTCCTTAATCATGTACTAAAATTTCAAAATATTTTTGTTCTTGATTGAAATAAATTTAGTCCCCTCCTTGTTTAAACATTTTCCCCGTTGATATGGTAATCTCTTCCAACATAAGTTATAATCTTGATTCATTACTATGTGAGGAGTTAGTCACTTTTAGGCCCAACTCATGCCCACATTTTCCCATTCATATTATTTATCTTTCAAGATATATAATCGAGTGTTTTTAGAGTCAATCCCACGAGCTCTGGTTGACGGATAGGGTTTAGCAGAAATTGGTTGACAGTGTTTTTTCATCATAAATAATAATGCTCGTACTAATAATTAATGCACAAAGATGGCAATTTTGCAAAAGGAGGAAATGGGAATTTTTAATTTATATTCATTACAAGGGAAATATATGCCACTAGTACTATTTTAAATATAAATAACTAGGAAAATGTACTAATTACGAACATGTGTCCCCACATAAAACCCATTAATTGTGGTTTGGCACGTGTAATTATTAATGGATTGAACTAAACGACATATCATAATCCTTATTACTACGAACTTTCATTTATGCTACCTGCTGCCTCCAGCTGAACAGTATAATAAATTAAATATGAAAAATTATTGCATGTAATGCAAGGACACACACACACAAATAATATTATATGTAAAATTTTAAAATAATAAATATTCTTCAAAATAATAAAATTATTATGATACAAATAATAAGATATATAATACCACGTTTTAATAGAAATGATCATACAAGTAATTAATAAGATATATGCAAATTTTACTAAATCTTATATATATGTTTTTTCGCTCGTGTACTTTAATAGTATTATGTTAGATATTAATTAATTTAACTGAGTTAGGAATCAAAACAAGAACGATAAAATTCCTTCAATAAGTATTTAGTATAATTAAATGTTTTATTATATAAGTAATAGTATATGTTTAAAGGTCAAGGGGCGCTGAGAATATATGATTTCCTTAAAAGTTGTGTAGTTAAAAGCAGTGGCATTACATTAGTTATGACTAATTATCACAAAGCAGTTTGAAAGAAGACGTGAAAAGGTCTCTATGTTGCTTTTGAGAATTTAAAAATAAATAAATAAATAAATACATAAATAAATAAATAAAACTAAAGTCTCTGTTTCTCCATGTAGTTTGCCATCTTCCAATTCCCATATACGATGCTTCTTTTCTTTTCTTTTTTTAATTTACATAATCCCCTTTTTAGTTTACGTTTTTATGTATAACTTATAGTAGACAAACAACCTTGAAAATATTTGGTCCATATTTTTAAAAAATGTTTTTAATTAACATTATTTTCATAAAATTCTACTTTATTTTTTTTAAAAAAAAAATAAAGGGGCAGATAGCAATAGAGGTCTAAGGCCAAAGTGAGATTGAACCGGTGATCTCTGATTTAAGAAGCTCTAATAACATTAGACCACGTAATCATTAGCCTATTTTAATTAATACGAGAAGAGTTGGATATGTTCTTCTCTTTTATCAAACAAGAATTGAAGAAGAAGAAATGTTAGATTCTCATAATGTAATAACCATAGAAATATAGGGCTTGTTTGATAATTTATTTTGAAAACAGTTTTTTTTTTTTTTAAAAAAAACAGTTATTTTCTTATCTTTATTTTTTATTTTTCATTTTTTGAGAATATCACTTATTCACTGTCAATATTATGTTACTAATAATAACCACCACCACGTCACCTCTAACGGCCCCGCTGCCACATTAATTTAAAAAATAGATTTTTTTTTTAAAAAATAACTATCCAAACATTTTTTTTATTTTTAAAACTTATTTCTAAAAACTGTTTTAGTAAAAAAATAAATAAATAATATAATCAAACAATTCCATAATCGTAAACTTAAATTCTTATGAAGCCTACCTACTCATCCAAGGAGATGTTTTCTTGAGATGCATGAATCTTTCATTTACAATACCTTGAGATGAAAGTAAGAGAATTTGCGCCCAAACCTCTGCGTATCTTTGGCTATATATTATTTGTCTTCTAATTCGCACTCTTTAATGAACTTCGAATAGAATTTTCTCTTGTTTGGTTAATATTTATTCATATACTTACATAAAAGATCATTACCATCTCTTTTGACCAAATTTATCAAAGTAGATAGCCTAAATCTCATCGAAGAAGATGGAATCATTGCTCATGATGCCAACATATCTTTGACTATATGTTAACCATTTTATGCAAACTGCTTTAGTGAAGTTGATGAAATGAAGTGAAAGTGTGGCTAATTATATGCTATTAAAAATTGAAATCTGAATTATATAATATAAATATAAACTACTTTTTCGTCTGGCAGATACGACAAAAGGTAATGGACATCCCTTTTTTCTTTACTCAGTTTGGAATCATATCGTGCTTCCCAGAAAAGAAAACTCGGAATCATCTGATCACATCATGGATATTGGAGATCGATTTCAAATATCATTTTGGTTTTTGTTTTGGGGCAGTATTTAGTGGAAATTTCTTAAGATATATTTCAAAAAAAATTGATATTAATGCTATCTGGGATTCTTTAGTTTAGTATACAGACAACTTGTTAATTATTTATAGTAATTTAGATTTGGTGTTGTTGAATCTCATATTATCTTTATAATAAATTTAAATTAATGAACTAAGTTAATGTTATCCTTGTATTTGATCTTAGAATTTCATTATAAATATGATAACAAAATTTCATGGAATATGGCATATACCATGACACTTAAAATATAAAATAGGGTAAAGATGCAAAAATACAAACTTCCATATCATAAAAGTGCATTTGGCACCATTTAAATTCATTAGGTGCAAAAATATCCATCTATAAATTTTGTGGGTGCAAAATTACCCATCTCTACATTAGTATTTTTGCGCCTATGCCCTCAACATGTTATTAAAAAATTATTAAAGTTTGGCCCACAAAATGTCTGTTACCATTAATTAATAAAGCTATCATTTTTGCCCCATTTTTTAATGTTCATGGGTATTTTTGCATCCAAAGAATGTGAATAGTGCCAGATGCACATTTGACACTTTACATAGGTATTTTTACACATTTACCCTAAAAATATTGATAAAGTCTGGTATGAAATCTATTTTAGTATTAATATGACACATACTTGAAGAAATTAACAGTATGAATAAAATTAAAAACATGTTTAACTATGAAGGATTATTCAATCATAAATATTAAAAGTAAATAATAAAATTAGAGAATATAAAACCCAGCAAATAATATCAATATAATTATATAATAAG
>JBAGKO010000001.1:13825431-13838133 GCA_037177275.1 Acacia concinna | reverse complement strand
TGTGTTTTCAATGGGAAGGAGTTTTAATTTGGTAATTCTGAGCCCAAAAATGGATTCAAAATGTGAAATTGTATAGATATAGGTTGGGTCATGATTTTTGGTAATTCTGAGCCCAAAAATGGATTCAAAATTTGACATTTTAAGAGGAGATAATAAATTTTCAGACACCTAGGAAACAATCTTGAATGAGTAATAACTTATTTACACTACATTTGGACTTGCAGGATTACGGGGGTTAACAGACAACGTTATGGATAGCATATCACAAAAACTGGGGATTTAAGGTAGTAATATTTTCTTTCATACTTTATTTTGACTTGCATATGCTTTTGTTGCCCTTTATGCCGTATTCCATGATATGAATCATTTATGACAAACCTAGCTGAGGTGTTGAAAAAGCATAAGTACCGCCTATGGGACCCATCCGAGGTAATGATATGAGTATAACACAAGTCGCGACAGCGGTACAAAACAAAAACCAAGATGGATAGTGGTATAAAACAAGTAAGGGTTCAGTAGCAGTTTGCCATTGACCTTGAATACATGTACTCATTCTGTTGTGTACGAAACAAGTAAGGGTTTCAACGGTAGTTTAGTACGGTTGATCCTGAATAAATATGCACATTTCTGTTGATCATACAACAGGAGCTAGAGTTGTGTACTTTGAGGTTCACAATATAATTATGTGATGATTATCTATTGCTAATGTGGTGCATTGCATAGTCATTCAATCGAATCTCACCTCATATTATTTTTATATAAATTAACCCAGCTAAACCCAATGGCTCAAGAGGGAAATCAATTACCCGGGATGAATGAGATGCCCAAGCTACCTATGTTAATGTAATTTATTTTTGACAAAATTTGGACTAATGTTGTATATATTTGTGAACCCATTGGTGAGGGCCTGGAATGTAAATAAGTACTTGTTATCAGTATAATTCTGACAAATATCAAAATGTTAAAGAGATTTAACAATAGGGATAGCAATGTACGAATTAATTGACCCTACATTTTTAGTGTCTTTTGAAGTGTTGTTTGATTAGTGTCAGGGCTTATCATAACATCGCTAGTGGATGGGGCATACTTCCATGGCAAATGTTGTACTTTGAAGTTTGAACTAAGGAAAATGGTATTTAGGTCTTCAGAAAAATAATTAATTATTTAACAAGTCTTATAAATTGTTAATGTCGTTACTCAACTTATTAATGATAACTACTCGGTTGTTTCTAAGAATTTTTCTGATATTAATTTTTTTCTTTAAGACCTAAATGCTATTCTTCCATTGAACAAATTAGAGTACAAATGTAAATGACTAGTGATCGCATCCACGTCAAATCACTAAAACATTGAGCCCTCTAAATTGGGCTTATTACATAGATGTCCCAAGGGATTTGACAGTAAATTGGAAAACATAGAAAATGCTGCTTTTCATGTCACTACTTCTTTCCACATCACTATTGACATCTAAATCGTGAAAGCGGGATTGTAAATAGGAATAATATTTAAAACAATATGCATTGGTGGTCATGAAGTCGGGGGAGAACCCATTCCAAAATACCAGCCTATTTGGAGGAGAGCCTATTAACCTATAAACCCCACTATACATACTTGTGAGGCTTCAAGATGTGGTCCCTCTAAAGGCTGACGCCCCTTGCGACTCTACACATATGCCAGAGGGTTCTAATTGGAGAGGCTGGCCAATAAAAGACTGAGTGAAGTGTTATAGTATGGAACCACTAGGATATCATCTCAACAAGTTGACCACAGATTCGGAGAAGGCTACTTATTAGCTTGCAGATGATTTTGGCCAGAGGAGCTTATTAGCAAGAGGCTAAGTAAAGCTCCAAGTGAAATGTTGTGGTATGGAGCTGATGGGACATTGGCTCTCGAGGGAGAGCATTGTAACAAATCCCACATCGGATAGGTTTCTTTGAAATAAGGGTTTTATAAAGCTTTGGGTTTCTCAAGTCCAATAACTAATTTTTTGAGATGTGGTTCTCCTAAAGATTTATAATCAACTTAAGTTCAAGTTTCAAGTTTGAGTTGGTGTGAATACGTAATGTGAATACGTCATATATATAAAAATATTAAAATAGGACTTTGATATCTTTAATAAACATAATAACATATTAACAATAATTTTAATAAACAATAGTGTTGGTTTGGTAAGGTGATCTGACTGGTGAGATGGGTATTTAAATTATTCCAGATGATTATCAACTGCCAATAAACAGAATTCAAGGGAGTTAATTATTAATAACTTTCTTACTTAAGACTTTTGTAATTTTATTTTTCGTAATTTAAATTTTGGACGCACAAGATTTGAGTAAGGAATAGGACTCGTGCCACTTGTTATTAAAAGTGCAAATTGCTCTAAATTTAACAATAGTATTGATTGATTAATCATTTCCCTATTCAAGTTTCCGTTTATAACATTTATACAAGAAGGTGGTTTCACACTAAGAATCTTGACAGTTCCTAAATAATCATATAAATTGAGAAGGGTTTATTCATTCTCTAAAGCCAGAAAACCTGGCTTACCAATGTTGGAAGAAAATGGCTTGATCACCCATCTTCCGTGAGTTCAACTGGTGAGGGGGTTGGACACGCTCACAAATAGAGTGGTGTTTGATCTCTAGGAAGACCACGTAGTTGTGGTTCCAGTCAACATCGGTATCACGTAGGAGCTTGGATCGTGGGTGAGCCCGACCCCCTTCCAAAAATTTATGTATCAAAAAAAGAAAAAGAAAATGGCTTGATCTTGTGATAAAGTACACTTCAAGTGGCTTTATTCTTTACGGCAATACAAATAAACTTTTGTACCAGGATATAATCGGTTCAAGAGACAAAGGAATAAACCCACAGGACACAAATACAAAAGAAGGGATTGTTCCAAAGGATATGCCATTTGGAGGAAACCTTAAATAACGAGGGTAGAAGGAAAAACCTCTGTGTGTGTCCTCGCAGCAGTAGAAGATGAATTACAGGGTAACTTCTCCAGTGGCGGTTAGCCACTATTTATATATAATTTGTTCTTATAGTGTGCTCCCCGCCAAAGGATATTTGCCCTACAGATTGATCAATGAAAGGACAAGTAGACTAGAAAGAGACTCTAAGTACTAACTCTATCCCTCATAAACCATGTGATTGTTTATATGTTGGTTATGCCATATTCTACGATATGATGACTTGAGATGTGCACAAGTCTTCAAAGTGAAACAATTTCAATTACATTGTCTAGAATCAATTTTGCTTTCCTCAAAGTGAAACAATTTCAAAATATTTTTCCCTAACCTAATTAAGAGCACAACAACATTAATTAACCTTCTTTTGCCATAGTATTCGTGGGAGTGACAATCTTTTACTCTACTTGAGACCCGTAAACTTGCGGCAAGTGAAATGAAGAACAAGTTAATGGTCCATAATCACAAAATAATTATAACTATGCAAGATAATTATGGTCTTATGGAAAATAAAGCAAAGAAAGAGAAGGGGATCGAGAATAGGAAAAACCATGGATTAAAGCCTTCAATTCCTTGGAGATCTAAGCTCTAGCACCCAAAAACTCTAAAAGCTTCAAGAAACCTAAACCCTAACACACAATAGCCTTTTGGAAGTGTAAAATGGCTTAAATTTGGCATATCCCTTTGCTATATACTTCAACAATTAGCTCTTCAAAATAAAATGCATGATTGTATTTTTTTTAGTTGGCTTTAGCACACCACGTCATTGGTTGAAGCATGTCACACAACAAGTCCAGATTTGCATTGGCTTCAACATATTTTTGTGTTGGTTGAAGCATGTCAAATAGCAAGTCTAACTTTACTTTGGCTTCGGCATACTTTATTGTTGATGAAGCATGTTGCACAGTAAGTGTGGATCTTGTTAGCTTCATCTACTGTGATGTTGGCTATGTTGGCTAAAATATATTGTACAATAACTTTCCTCCTAACTTCAAGGGGCATAAATTTTTGTTCCTTGATTTATGCGAGGCCTTCCAACTCATCTATAACCTTACAAAAAGGGATAATCCATGAATTCTAAATCTCTTTAACTTTAGCTTTACATTTACACAAAGACCCCTTTAACTTTTGCTTTATATTTTCTATACATATTTTCTTCTATAAACTCTTTTCTATACAAATTTTGATTCTAAATCAGTTAAAAAGGGAAGAAAGTGTGCCAGAATATGATCAATTTACAAGAGTTAACAACAAGTCCACGGTTAGGCATGGTCCTTAGGCGGATATGAGACTGATATGTTATACTGCTATCCAGAATGGTCCTTAGGTGGATAACGTTTGTGTTATATGACATATGTGATCTATTATATTATATGGTGCATTGCATGTATAGCTTTCACATTTTATATGATTAATTATTTGTTACTATTGAGATTTGTGTGAATATCACCCTTTCCAATACATGATGATTTATTTAGCTAAACAAAATAGCTATAGGGGCAAAGATGTAGAGATCGGCTTGCACAAGGGTTTCTATGGGACAACTGCTATAGTGCAGTTTTAATTTTATTTTTTTGAGATTTGTAAAATCTTGTGAGATATCTGTAAACATCTAAGTGTTATATATCAGTACAATTTATTTATGCTATATCCACTTGCCATTTGAAATACGCTTAACTACTCTAATAAATATCGAAATAAAGAAGGGGTTTGACATAAAGTTCTCATAATAATTTAGATATAATCATATGCGGTTCCTTGAAAATAAAATACTTCAATGTCTGATTTTTTTCCATGTGTAAGTTATTCAAATGTGTTTTTTTTTTTTCAATAAAAGATCAAGTTCTATTAAAACAAAAGTTACATGGACAAAAAGATATGATGGGCATCCTATTTATGAACTATGGGCAGGCCCAACAAGGCATATACAATATAGGAGGGAGGCGGGGGTCGGGGAAGAGGATAGGAACCAATAAAAAGACCCCAACCAAATGGGCCATGTCTAAAGAGCCCACCATAGCAGGTTTGAACAAGGCCCAAAAAAGACGAAACAGAACCTCCAACAAGGACGGCAGCAAGAGCAATAGTGGACCAAAATTGAGGAGGACGAGCCGAAGTCACCTGGAAGACACGCCTTAAACCAGCATGGATTAGAACTCCAGCTATAGGACGTCTACACCTGAGAAAAGGGTGTTGGAGATAAAACCTTTCCCTGGAAACAGAGAGGTGCATATAGCCACTAAGAGAAGGAAAAAGGCATTAAATTGCTACAGGTGCATCTCCCATAAGAAGGAACCTGATGTAGACCAAAAAAGATGGTGTAACATAAGAAGCAAGTTGCACCACCAACCCCCGTAACTCATATAAGCAGAAGGTGGGGTTTTTTGGCAGGAAACCCAGCCAAACCCAGAGATGGAAGAACAGAATCAACAACACCATTCGACTCTGCTTCAAAGGTTGAACGTGATCGACGCTGAGGGGTGATGGAGTGGCCATTCTCCTGTTGAATGAAAAGAGGAGCATTGGGGTTGAGCGACGGTCCCACCAGGTAACGGAGTGCTGCTTCAATGGTAGCGAAGGCTTGCACACGCATGTAGGACAGGGATCGACGACGAAGGATGACCAACGGCTCCGCTGGAGATCGAGGTTACAAAATGCGAAGGTCTACAACAGTGTTACGCCAATGTGGCCAAAATGAGTGAATGGGAAGCACAATGTCATAACCCATTCGGTTCCACATCTCCCACCGATAGTCGAAGAGCCCATGAAGACGAAAAATGGCATAGAGCCAACAGAACCGATAATAACGTGGTTCATACCTTCGAGCTAATGTAGGCCGCAGGTTTAGACACTCGACAGCAACGGGAACAAAGGCTTGCGAGTGGAGATCATATTCAAAGGAGAAGTAAACATCCCCCGAGGGAATCCACAGATCAGTCCTACCTTCCGAAGGCCAATGATGGAGAATCCAGGCTAAACGCAAATCTTCAAAAGGGAGAAAGTGACGATGTTCCCTAGAGAAGGATGAAGTAGAGAGGTGAAGAAGATGACTTGTGGACGAAGAGTAGAAGAAGAACAATGCATGCAAAGCGTGGTAAATGGAAGGGCGAAGGATGGATAGGCAACAATGAAAGAAGAAGTGACAGCAAGGGTGTGGTGAAAATTCGACGTGGCAGATGAAGAAGTTACTGAAGGTGGCAAATGGACAAGTGGATGAGCGCAAGAGGTGGACTTATTTAAATGTATTTATTCCAAGCATAAACAAAGGAATGAAAAATACTGCTTCTGGTATTAAATATAATACCAAATTAAGTTTTTTTACAGAGATTAAATATATTAGTTAAATTAATTAAGAAAAGTTATAGTTAAGATAAATTACAAATTTAGAAATTAATATGGTGTTTAATTATAGTTAAAGAAGTATTGATATGGGTAGTTTTAAAAAAATAGTTAAATATGAGAGATAATGTGAATGGGGGTCTTATATTTATGATTAAATAAAATTTTAAATTAGGTCTTATAATTAAAATAAGAGGAAGTACAAGGTTAAAAGTCGCCCTACAGAAAAAAGAAGAAGGGATTGTTCCATTGGATATGCCCAACTATATAGGGAACCATAAAAATTGCCGCTAAGTAGCCATTCTTTCCTTGTGCTAGCTATTAATTACAAGATTCACAATAGTTACCATTGAAGAAAAACAAATAACTATTGCAATTTCTCATGTGTTTGTTATTCAGTTTTCTAACTAAAAGTGTTGGTGTAGAAGTATATATGAAAACTGTACTTAAATTTAATGTGTATATATGTCTAAATAAAACGTTGATGACAAATTATTATGTAGCCATAATTCAAGGGCACGCATGAATTTTGAATTAGATATGGATTTTTAAGGAGGGTTGCTTTACTAACGCTCCTTGAATTTAGCATGTTATTCAATGAATTCATACATACATTTTACTTCTTAATTGTCAAAGTGCATCCATATATAGTCATTTAATTTTACACAATTTTATTTTGATCACTTAATTTTGTTTAGTATTATTCTCTACACTAACCTTAATACTTTTAGTTTAATTAACAAAAATGTCAATATAAAAATTTTAAATATTGACAAAACATTCTCAAATACGCTAACATATACTCTTTCCGGTCTTAATTATAGAGCCGGTTGACATTTTTTTTGGAGAATTCTTAAAAAGCTTATTACATTACTTTAAGACGTTAAAATTTATAATTTTTCTTCAAACGATGTTGTTTGACTTACGCGCTAATATATAATATAATAAAATACAATATATAATATGATTAAATAATGTAATTAACTTTCTTAGGATTCTTTAGAAAATGTCAACTGACTCTTATAATTAGGACCTGGGGGAGTATTAAGCATTTTTTTTAAAAAAAGATGATTGACAAAAAGAGCATCATTTTAAACTGATCATGTTAGATTTATAAAGAATCAAAAAAATATCTTATAAAATTAATTTACCGAATTAAAACCTTGTATAGTAGTTAAAGAAGTGAGGGGGCACTTTTATGCCAATTATAAATAATTCTTAAAAATCAAAAGCTGTTTCAAGTCGCCTCAGAAAGCTTTTGGGTGTCTATTAAACCCACCAAATATTTCTTGGACCAAATACAGAACATGCTGACGGATCTCCTTTCCTAAAGCATAATTCATTTAACTTTCTCTTGCACTTGTCTACTTAGTCTTCTTTCCAATATAATCAGATTCTCCTTCCGGATTCGTTTTTAACACACACACACACACACACACACACAATCTATAAATTAAAATGGCTACAAGTAAATTAAAATTCTTGAGATATTTCCTCACATACTGTTATAGAAATATATTTATAAATTACCACAAGATATGATTTTGGGAGGACAACAACAAAAACAACAAAACCTTTTCTCACAAGGAGGAGTTGGTTATATAGATTGCATTGTGCCATTGTGCTCTATAAAAAGCCAAATCTTTTAATAGATTATTAACTAAAAGATCATGCTTTATAACCTCATTGAGCGTTCACTTCAGTGTTCCTCTACCTTTTTTAAAGGATCTCCATATAGATTGATGATGTTCCTCACCTGTGCAACTAATAATGGCATTCTTTAAACATGTACAAACCACCTCAACCAATTTCTACCATTTTCTCCATAACTACTAGAAGGAATGGTTCTGAGACAAAGGAATAAAACCATATAAAAGGACACAAAAGAGAGGGATAGTTCCAAAGGATATACCACTTATGGGAAGCCATAAATAAGATTGCCATGAGAAGCACTCTAAGGGGGTATGGCTTTGGAGTTGCAGATGCATTACTGGGCGAGATCTTCATTGGCAGGTAATTAACCACTATCATATTATATTTGTCTCATCAGACAAAGCAATATAATTTAGTGTGTAATCTGCCAAAGAAGATTTGCCCAGTGATTCCTGCAACTTTGCTTCCCGGACGTGCGCTCATCTGGTTCTATACATATTAAAGCTAGTAGCTATTAGTTAGGATGCATCTCTATTTCCTTAATCCTTCTCGAGGAGCTGAACTTAACAGGTAGGATTATTGTTAAGCTCATCAAATCACAAAGAAGAAATTGGCCAAACCTTCTCCAACAAAGCATTTCCTTCCCAGTGTCTAGGTTGGATCTAGAGAAGCAGATCAATGCTTTATATTCAGTTACTTTCATCTCTCATTTTCACATTTGGCTTCTTTGTTTTGCCTTGTATGGGGACATGAAGATCATCTGAATATTTATCTGAGGTTGTCATATAATGTACCCACCAATGTTCTGTGTGATTTATTTCCTTATTTGTTATTCTTAATTACATTAATTATTAAATTATATGGATTGTGACTGTGTTGTGGTGCATTATATACAGAAGCCCAACGTACTGATACGAATGGTATATGAGCGAGCCAAGCAAGAAGAAGGTGCATGTTGTATGTCACTAAAGCAAGGAGTGCCTAAAGTTAGAATTAGAATTTATTATGTTGACAATAATTGTAATGTCAGGCTTGGACGAAAGTTTCAGCAATATGTGACTAATATTTGTTAAATTTTATTGACATTGTATTTTTTGGAACTTCTAAACGTTTATATAAATAATCTTTTGTTGCTAACTAGTTAGTTCATTCTTTACCGGGTACGAAATGTTAATAACAATATGTCCCTTGTACTCCTCATTATTTATACAAATAACCCTTATAGTATGTTGGTGCAATTATATTAAACAGATGTCAAATTACAAATGGGCAAATACATTTTCAGTTAGTTAACGTTTAGTTCGTAGAAATATCGTGGGCAAAAAAAGTTGGTGGAAATATCGAACTTAACTGATAGTAAAGTATGGCCATTGTCAAATCGCAATCTTCACAGATTTATTTGCCTTATCGTTTAAAATACTTTTGTGCTTGAAGCAAATTATTGTTAACTATTATATATCCGTTTATTCAGTTCTCAGTATCAATCAATAAAAGATCCGTAGGTAGTTTTCTCCAAATGGTGATCTTTCGATGAAAACACTATTATAATGAACATAAGTTCTTGAAAGAACCACATTTTAAAATTAGTTGTTGAGTTGGGGAACCCTTACAATGTTGGATATGTGACACTTTTGTGCTTAGCAAGTAATTTTTTATAGTTGTAAATCATTAACTTTACTCATTTTTTTGTTAATTTTTTATCTTTTTTTTTGTTAATTTTATTATCACCTCTCAAACTATACATCTCTTTAAAAGAGCTAATAATATTATTGTTCCTCTATTATGGTAATTAGTCTAGCCATGTTGCTGGTATTAATTGAAAATGTTGGCAAAAGGTTAATTATAAGATGTTAACATTTATTATGATTTGATTGTCTAATTGTCGTCAATAACAATATATACAAGTTATATATAATAAATTTTATTATGCACAACTAATAAATACTACGATTCATATTGATGATTTCACATAAAAATTTAGATATAATCATATCCGATTCCTTGAAAATAGAAGGATTCAATTTCTGATTTGCCCACTTGTATTTTACATGCTGAAATTCTTCAAATGTCTTTATTCCAAGCACAAGCTTGCTTTTCACGAAGGAATAAAGAAAAATAGGGATAAAAATCGCCTACAAAAAGGAGGAATTGTTCCAAAGGATATGCCCAGCAATGGGAGAAGTGGAGAACCATTCAAAATGTGGCCAATTAGCAATTCTTTGTGTTATTACAAGATTTATAAGAATTACTATTGAAAAATAAATACTTACTGAAATTTTCTGATATCATTGATATTGAGTTTCTAACTAAAAATATTGGTGTAGAAGCATAAGAATAGTATTTAAATTTAATCTTTATATATAATAAAATGTTTAGGGCAAATAATGTAGCCGTCATTCAAGGGCATGCATGAATTTTGGGTTGGCAAAAAAAGAAGAAGAAGGAATTTTGGATAGATATGGCTTTTTAAGGAGGGCTGCTTCACTAATACTCTTTTAAGTTTAGCAATTTTACTTGAGTGTATTCATGCATCAATCCATTTTGTTTTCAAACACATACACATTACTTGTTAACCTGATTAATTGGTAATAAGTTTGAACAGTATAAGTGCATATTTATTAACTTAACACATTATTTCATTTTAATTAGTCCCTAAAGTGTTTTTTCAGTATCCTAAAACCTTAATATAATTTGTTTTATTTAAAAAATGCCGACATAAAAAGTGTAAATGTTAACAAAATTATTTTCAAATGTTAACATAATACGTTTACTTATTTTTTAAAAAATAAAATAATTGACATGAAAAATCATCATTTGAGACTAACTGTGTTAGAATTAGAAAACTGAAATTTGCTTTAGAAAATTAATAGAGCAAACTGAAATCTTATACCGCCTCTGGTCTTAAATATAAGACCTAACTGACTTTTTTTGAAAATGTTAAGAAAGATAAATAAGTTACTTAATCATATAATATGCAATGTATCATTATATTATATATCGTTTTATAAGTTAAATGTTTTAAAATACTTTAATTGGTTTTCTTAATATTTTTTAAAGAAATTAACTAGATCTTATATTTAAGATTGGAGGTGGTATCAAGCTATAAAGTTAATGGTGCACAATTGCCAATTCTAATAAATTCTTATAATTGAAAGCTGCTTCAAGTCGCCACATATAAAGGCAACTTTTAGGTCTATTAAACTCGAAAAATATTTTGCTTGAACCAAATACAGAACATGCTCCCGGATCTCCTTTGCCAAAGCGTAATTCAATTAACTTTCCTTGGATTTCTCTAATTAGTCTCCTTGCCAACATAATCAGATTCTCCATTCGGATCCATTTGCAACCCACATAAAATCTACAAACGTATATTCGAACGCATATCATGGTCGCCAACGTTAAAAAGTTGATTTATTATTTGTTCGGCTATATAAAATCATATAGGTGTAATACCCCAAAATTCCTATATGGAAAACTTAATAAACAATATCCCCATAAATATTAAATTTTGGTAAAATTCTATAAAGAATGCTGTGGAGGCAATCAAGTTGTAGTAATATTTTGGATGAACAAATCATATCCAAAAATCATGAAAATTTTTAGCCTAAAAGTAGATATGTCAAGCTTTAATTTGATATGTCATTTGTGTAATTTGGATGTATATGTTAGGAGATATGGATTCTTGAAGGCTACCCAGGGAAAAATTTGCCGGTTTCTGGAGCAATGTTCAAAATTAAATTTTCTAGGAATCTTATGATTCTAATTGAGAAAAGAAGTTATTTTTTTCATAAAACTAGACTCAATAAGGGACATTGGATTTTAGAATCACTTCAATTGGATGTTAGCACAATTAGATATGAATTTTCAAAGTTAGGTAAAAATTCTATCTATAAATCCGAAATTGTAATGACTCAATTGTAATTAGTGGCTCAATTAAGAATTAAAAAGTGAAGATTAGATAGGATCTCAAGGGCAAGATGGAAAGCCAAAATGAAGGGGTAAGATATAGTCTTATAAGATGCAATCAAGTTTTATTAATAAATATGAAGGCTAGGAAAAGTAAAAAAGGGGCTAAGTTTTAAGCTCAATAAATTGAAGGGAGTTAACACATATGTTGACCATTTCAAAAGCCTCGTTAAGGGTATTGGCAGCCCTTGCTTTCTGTCAAACCAAGAGAAAGAGAGGGAGAGGCAGACGTGAGGAAAGGAAAGAGAAGGAAAGGTGGAAAAAAAAACAAGAATAAAAAAAGAAACCATTAAAATAACATTAACTTCAGGAGGTGGATTTGATCAATATTTCATTCTTGTTAAAAGATTGGACAAGACCACTTAAGTTACTCCTACTAACTCAACATTTCCGGCACTTCAACAGGAAAGCAGAGAGACCGAAAGAGTGAGAGGAAAGGGGCAGAGTGCCTAGGTACGTTGAATGGGGCATTTATAACCTCTTATTTGTCTAAATCTCGTGTGCATATCTTCATGGATGCAAGAGAGAAGCACTACAAAGGAAAACTAAATTTTCCACAAAATTTGGGACAGAATTTGAGATGAAATTTTGAGTTTGCGACGGAATTTATGATGGATTTGCGACGGAATTAAATTTGAGATGGAATTTTTGACAGAATCCATTCTGTCTCTAAAATTACTATGACAAATCCATTTCCGATGGAATTTTGATTCCATCACAAGTTTCCCACATAATTTGAGACGGAGATTCCGTCTCAATTTTTTTTTCATTTTTTAAT
>JBAGKO010000001.1:13802336-13815582 GCA_037177275.1 Acacia concinna | reverse complement strand
AATATGTCTTATATTTCGGATCAAGATCAACTCGTTCAAATATATTTTAGGGGCGGTGTGGTATGAGGGGTTTGGAGGGGAGGAGATGGAAGGAGAATTTTTATGACTTGGATTTAAAAAAATTAGAAAATTGGGGTTGAAAGTTTTTAATTAATTTTTATTATTCTTTTATTTTACATCTTATTTTTATAAAAAAATTTAGGGAAAATTATAATGAGGTCCCAAGCAAGGGAATATACGTTAAAGAGGTCTCAAGATAAGAAAATACTACTGTCAAGTCCCTAAGATAAGAAATTTATTACTGTCAAGTCCCCATTAACAACTCTGGGATTTGACAGTAATTAATTTCTATCTCGGGACCTCTTTGACGTATATTCTCTTGTTCGGGACCTCAGTGTGATTTTCCCAAAAATTTATAACCTCACTTCTGCAATTTTCTTAAATCAAACTCTTAAAAAATTTTCTTTCCCTTATTTCCCCTCCATTTCCCTCTTGCCAAACATAAACATGAGGGAATATACCTTTCCTACCATGAAATGGGGGGTCATCTTGTGTTGGGATCTTTATGTGTGCTTTGGGGCATCCATCTATTAATTATAGAAGCAGATTCTCTCAGAATCTATCTCTCCTTTTCTTTCTCAGTATCCTATTTCAACTATCAGATTATGAGAGAGAAATAAAAGAGAGACTTTCTCTCTCATAATTTGATGGCTGGGATGGGATACTGGGAAAGAAAATGAGAGAAAACTTCTAAGAGAACCCAGACCCATTAATTATTGCTCCAACATAATCTGTTATGTTTGAAATTTGATTTCTTTCGCCTTGTTTTTGCCTTTTTGGGTGCTATACCTTTTTCGATGCAGAGGTCTAGTATAGTTATCGTTGTGGCTTCTCTTCTTGGCAGGATGTTATTCTTAATTTTACCAGAAATTGTGAACTTGTGAGTGTCACTTATTGAAAGAGATCCTAAAACAAAATAGTATTATTGTTGATCCTAAATATAAGATTCAGTTGATTTTGTTGGAAAATTTTAAAAAGATTAATTACATTGCTTTAAAATATTTAAATTTTGTATTTCTCTTCAAACTATTTTATCTAACTTATAAACTGATATATAATATTATGATACACTACATATGATATGATTAAATAGTAACAATTTTCTATCAGGCAAAATGTGAGAAATAGATATGCAATGCACCACATCAATAATAATCACATGCTTCTATTTTATTGGGAATTTATAATCAACGAAAATGTGCACATGTATTAAAGGTCAACCGTACTAAACTGCCATTGAAACCCTTACTTGTTCCGTACACAACGGAATGAGCATATGTATTCAGGGTCAACCGTACAAAACTGTCATTGTACCCTTACTTGTTCTATACCACTGTCGTAGCTAGTTCTATACCGCTATCACGGCTTGTGCTATATTCATCTCATTATCTCAGTTAGGTCCCAAGTGGGTCTAATGGTACTTGTGCTTTTCCCACGGGTGGTACTTGTGCTTATCCCACACCTCACCTAGGTTTGTCATAAATAATTCATATAATGGAATATTGCATCACAGAGCATGTATTGCATAAAGGGCAACAAAAACATACACAATTCCACATAAAGTATGAAAGAAACTGCTACTACCTTAAATCTTCGGTTTTTGTGATTTGCTAGCTATCACGATGTCTATTAACCGTGAAACCCTACAAGTCCAAATGTAGTATAAATGAGTTATTACTCATTCAAGATTATTTCTTAAGTGTCTAAAAATTTATTATCCCCCTTTAAAATGCCTAATTTTGAAACTGCCTTTAGGGGTACTTATCTCTCTTCTTTTATGCTTGGTATAATTTTATTGTCCCAAAAATCATAACCCAGCCTACCCGTATACAATTTCGTGTCCTGGATCCATTTTTGGCCTTAGATTTTCCAAAATCACACTCCATTTCCCTTCACATAGTACAAATCCGAAAATGCACCATTTTTATACAAAAAAAAATCAATTTTAATTCTAATGCTTCCAAAACTAGTTTCTCACCTTTACCCCACACAATTTTTCATTCTAAACACATTGGAAGCATCAAAATAACCAAATTTCAATCCCTTCCCTATGCCTTGTTCAGACTGAAGTAGACTGGTTAAGGGGAAAGCATGAAGTTTGACATCTAATTCCATTAACTACCTCATTTAGATGTTGAACCACTTCCTTAACCATAATATAATCTTAAATTAAGCTTCCCCTATGATTTTAAAAATTTTAGCAGCACCTCCCCTAATCTTTGATGTTTCCCAAAAATTGCAATAACCATATCACTTTGTTTTCCACTTACAACAACATATTTCCAAGGTTAAGTACCATTACTAATTCCATAATCCTCTCATCTAATTATATTTCGGCACCAAAACAGAAATATATCACCCTTGGAATTGGCATAAAACAGGGCAGACATGATAGCTAAGGAACTCATTGAAAGCTTAGTGAAACCAAATACATGAGTACATGCTTATGCTTACCCCAACTCATTGATGTTGCTTGTCCTTAGCTTCTTGTGTTTTCTTCCTTGGTTCTTCCTCCCACCTTATTCTTTCAGCAGCTGAAACTATCCACCAATGATATCCTTCATGGCAGACCACAATTTAGGAAGGAATTATGTTGAGGGATTGGTGATTTTGCGGTGTAATGTCTTGAATTTGAACCTATGTCTCACTCTATCTCCATGAGTTAACCACCAAATCAGCTCTTCTCTCCTCTAGCTTCTGGTATTGCACGAGCTCTTTGAGCAAGAAAGAAGGGAAAATGGTGATTAAAAGTCAGCCTCAATGAAATTTCATAATCCTCCCAAGTCCACCAATGAAATTGCTCCATATGTTTCTTTTTTTTCCTTCATTAAGTTTTCTAAGTCTTTCAGCCCACGAAATGCAGCTCCCCTTTCATCTGAATAATGATTAATTTTGGGCTCAATATGGGCTCTTATATTCTCAGCTCTGGGAAAAAAAATTGGGATTTTATTTCACATTTTCGAATTTTCTGGTCTGAAACTTTACACTGAAACTTTACCCAATTTTGAAAATTCATAACTAATTACACACATATCCAATTGAAGTGATTCTAAAGCTCAAATGTCTCTTATTGAGTCTAGTTTGAGGAAAAAATAATATCTTTTCTCAATTAGAATCATAAAAATCCCAGTAAATTTATTTTTAAATACTGTCCCAGAAACAAACGAATTTCACTGTGCCAATTTCAAAAATTCATATCTCTTAGAATATAAAGCCAATTAGCTGATTTACCTATCAATTTAAAGCTCATCTTGTCTACTTTCATGCTGTAAAATTTCATAATTTTTTGATATCATTTGCTCATTCAAAATCTTACAAGAATACGATTGACTCCTCAACACTTTTCCTAGAAATTTTCTCAATATTCAATATTTATTGACATGATTATTCACTTAGTTTCCATGTAGGATTTTGGGATGTTAAAGTCACACAACGCCATTAATTTGTTTCCACGTGTGTGTCCTCTTCGTTTGCATATGAATCACAGGGCAACTTCTCATTTGGCAGTTAACCACTGTTTCTATAATTTGTTGTTATAGTGTGTTCCCTGCCAAAGAAGATTTTCCCAGTCATTTTCCGTCAATTTCTGTAGCACGATTCGGTGTGTGCATGATCTTGTTTAGGTCATGATATGGATGGTTTAGATCTTATTATCTTATTTTCCCCCTAAGCTGACATCTGATTTATCCTGTAGATAAGTTTATAGTTATATGATTGGTACTCCTTCCAATCCCTATTACTGGACGACTTTCTAAATGTGTTCTTGCCTTTTTTATAAGGCATTTGTTAATTTCAAGGATAATTAGATATTATATATATGTATATATGCTCATATTTATAAGGGTAGCGAGAGAGTGTATAAATTGATGTTGAAGTTTGTTGTGGTTTATAAGGTTAATATTGAAATTCACAGCAATTTCATGATAAATTAACTTTAAACACAGCTAATTAAATCCCAAAATCATGACAAAAAAAATTGAGCGAATTAAGATAGTTCTTAGTGAATTAAACTTTGATCCACTTGTTGCTCAAATCCTTGCTCCTCGTCCACTTTATTAGAAGATTCTCAAAAGATAGATTCCAAACTCCAAAGGCTCCCAAAATTGAGTCTTGGACCTCAAAAAGCATATATTTATAATATTCTGCTCTTATTATTTCATAATCCTTCTAAATCCTTCCTTTTTGGAAAGTATTAGTGATTGTGCACATTAATGTAGATGATAAACAACAACAACAACTAACACTCATTTTTATAAAAATCTAACTTAACTAATTTTTTTCATATGGATGAACTAATTATCTAGCATCTCTACTTTAGAACCGTAGAGCACATTTAATAATAACTATTTCAATTTATTATTAATTTTAATCTAGGGATATATGAATTTTCACATATAAAAATTTACTCTGATCCTTAATATAAGACATATTTACCTAATTTAATTAAATTAAAGAAATTCATCGAGTTAGTTAATGTGACATGTATTTTCTAAAAAGAAACAAAAAAAAGCCTACGCATCTTCATTAATTCACTCATTCATTCTCCTTGATTATTGTTGAGTAGAGATAAATTATGAAAAAGTTGACAAATATGTAAAATATATCTTATATTTAGGATCAATATTAACTTTCAAATATTGCCTATAATTAGGGCCAGATGAGTACTTTTTTTTTATTTTAACGAGAGTTAAAGGGATTCTCTCGCCGTGATTAATGACCATACTTTGCGAGATTGGCTTATCAAGAGTTCAGTATTTATGCTAGCTTTCACATCAAGGCCCTCCTAGAAGCGTTCCAACTTCCAACACTAGCTAATACCATCTCCAATAATACATAATATAAGAGTCGGTTAACGTTTTTTTTAAGAGAAAATAAGCTAAATAAATTACGTCTTAGTCAACAATATAAGTCATTTCTAAAAAATTGTTTAGTCCACAATATAAGTCATTTAACATTAATTAATGCTAATTTATCAATTTTTCACATGTAAATGTTTAAACATGACTCATTGTATTTGTCTCTCCCCTTTAAAACCTCATTTGATATATGTAAAGTTGGACATTTCTTTGAATTTAAGGTAAATTTAATGAGTTAACTACTATTCATTAGTTTAGATGACATAGTTGAAGTGACTTGTATTGTGGACTGAAGGGAGAATATTAAATTTTCTTCAAACCTATTTGTTTGACTTATAAACTAAAAAATAATATAATCTAATAATACATAATATATGCTATAATTCAACAATTTATTTAACTTCCTTAACCTCTTAAAAAAAATGCCAACTAGCTCTTAAATTAAGTAAGAAGCAATAAGACATGTATTTTCAATTGAACTATGTTTACAATCTTCAATATATACATATGAACGAGCCTATATCAATTTGAATAACCCCATACACGGACCACATGGGAGTGTGCAAAAGAATTAAGAGCCACGTTTCGTTTCTTGATTCGTCAAGTCACTAGCTAGCTGCTTCTTCCACTGACTTCCATGAGTGGCATAATTGTAATCTTCTCTACGAGGGTGCCTAACAGATAAGAGAAAGAAATCTAAATATATATTCCTTCCTGATTTGTGATTTTTCATATACACGCTTTGTCTTTAAGGAATGCTGTTCTCTACAACTATAAATACCTTATTAAATCCTTGTCTTCATTAATTTAAGTGTTCTTGGAGATGCAAAATGAATTCCTGAGCAGTCTCCTGTTGGCAAACCATCAAATTCTAGCACGGGTAAGCTAAATATATGTATGTTAGTTCTCACTGGCTGGTTTATGACTGTCTGCCAAAGGAGATTTGCTCAATAATTCTTTTGCAGATTTGAATTAGCATTGAGATTATTGTTAAATGTTCACAGAAATTAAACCTAGTGAGATTTATTTTGGATATACTTGTGTCCTTTTAGCATTAATTCCAGAGCTCGACACTGTATTATGTATCAAACCTTTTCAGAGAAGGAAGACTAGGTGCTCTAAGTTTTGGGTTTTGGGTTAGAGGTAAGATAGAATTCTTTTTATTCTTGACCATATACATCGATCTAAGCTGATGTTTCCTTTAGTAGCCCTAAAATTACAGATTCAAAGGCTGCTTTAACGGTCTGACTTTATCAAGAGATAGAAAAGAAAAGACAGTGGCAGTAACTAGGGTTAGAAATGGTGGTACATGAGGAATTGTGTAATCTATAGTTGCCAGTCATCTACTGATAGAACCATCAAAAGTTTTGAAATCTTATTCAAAGGGAGAAAGATGTCAAATATTTGAAAATTCCTTTTGTATATGGAAAATTGGGAATAAGGACCCCTTAAATTTAATTAGTGAAATTAATCAAGACTTCTTCAGCCAAAAACATGGAAAAATGCATAATAAGAGAGCCAAAATGTAGATTTTTTTTATTTATTTTGCATTTTAGCTTCTGTACTATGTACTTTTTCGCTTCTCTGTTTTTAGCTGAGGAATTCTTGGTCCTTTTCTTCCAAATGTTTTTAAAAAAGGCCCTTAATAATACCAATTACTCCCCTTTTGTGTATATATAGTATATATGGATGTTCTGATTTGCAAGGGCTTTGATTGGCAAAAAATATTCATTTTTGCAAAAGCTCGATCTGTTCTCTTACCCATTATATTGTTTCCCCCAACCATATTCTTGGTATATATTATATATGGAGTACCTATGATTCTCTCTATAAGCTTAAGAACTGGTTTGGATGTGTTGGTTTTTATATATGTTTTTGTCAAGGTGCCATGTCTCATATATGATCAACTCCTTGTTTTTCTGATATATTTATGAAAACAATTTATGTGCCATGGTGTGTATACTACCTCCCTGGTCTTTATTATATGACATACTTGGGGAGTTGATCTTACTCTTCAATATAAGACATTTTTTCAAGCATCAATATTTTCCTAATTCACTTTTATTAACTATCCCTCAACAATAATCAAGGAGAAGAGGAAATGAGGGAATTAAAGAAGATGACTAGGGTGTTTTAGAAAGTATATATCATATTAATACCTTAACTAACTCTCTTAATCTAATCAAATTATGTAAATATGAGGACAAAAGGGAGTATATTATATTGTCCATACCTATACAAGTATAGAGAAAGTATACATATGCATATATGAATATGCGCTGCGCTCACAAATACACAATCTGTTTTGTTGATGAAAGTGGGAAAATGTTGAAAACGTGCATTCACATACATATGGACATTTCTATGTACCTAGCTAGTTGCCAAGATATAATGATATTTAAACATGAAATCATTTTGGATACATAACTTGGCTTGTTGTGCTGTATGGCTGAAATTCAGGCGTCGTTCTTAAAAGATCTAATTGAGAATTATAAAAAACGAGAAGAGGATTTAGCGTGGATGTGATAAAACATGTAAGAAAACAACAATGTAAGCTTGCATACAATTGATTTCACCATATTGCACTTGAGATAGTTAAAGCTACTTAGGTCTTCCCTCTCTATACTCTTAGTAGTTTTGCGGCTTAATAGTGGGGAAAGCACACGACGGTTTGGGATTATCAGAGAGAGGACCTAGCCAACTAATCAATAATCCTTACTGAGGCACTGGTTAAATTGGGTGTGACATTGCCAAGAGGCTTTTTTTGCATTCATACAGAAAGGCCTCTTTAATTAATCTTGGCTTAAGCAACAAATGCCTTTTTCACAAGGACAAACGCTTGTTGGAATCCTTACTGAGCCCTCCCATTATTGGTTTTGACATACTACTGTAAATATATTCATACTTTAACAGCTAACTAGATCTCTGTGTTCAATGAATCAACTATATGATCATCATACTACTGTAATGCAATTGGAACTGTAATATTTTAATTGTCCACCAGTTTAACCCATTTTTAGAAATCAATAAAACAATTAGTATGAGTACACGTTATATAATTTTCTAACAGTTTTTCCCTCTAGTGTGAAAAATATTGGGTTTGTTTAGTTAAACGGTAAAAGTTTTCCCAGCAAAGGGGATAAAATTATATTGGAAACGCAAAGAACATATGAATAAGGACTGTGAAAGAATATTAATAAAAATATAGCTCTGTTTACAATTTAAACTTAAAAATTTACAACCTAAATTTTAATATTTGCAACTAAAAGATTCCTGTTATTTTTCATTACTATCATTTCATAGTTCTTAATTATTGTCTTTCTCCCTCGATTTTTCTATAACCCTTGATAATGAAACTCTTGCTCAAGAACAACACGTGTAGGTTATTGTCCACTACAGTTGCTTCTCAGGATCTTCTTTAATTTATTTGTTCGTAATGTAAAATATCGCTTTTATTCTAATTCAATGATGCGAAGACCATTTTAATTATGCCATTTGATTGAAAGAGTAGTCGAAACTTGAAATCTCAAGTCTCAACAAAGTGATCACTTCAAATAATTAATAGTTGCAATTAATGGACCAGGACCCATGTATTTCAAATTGATATTAAATTTATCAGTAAAGGTATGCCTTTTCACGTAATTTTGATTAAGGGTGTGGATATTACATAAATTAGAATTTAATAATAGGGAATAGAATATATGGCTGGTCGAATGAGAATCTATACCAAAAGGCTGCGTCAAGTTTTAGCATATGACAGAATCAACTTTTTTGGAGGCCACTGATAGCAACAAGAGCAACCCTTGCCATCCAAATATGATGAAACTATATTTATGTCTCAGAATCATTAATTTCCTTTGAAAGCTAATTCAATCTATGTTTCTTGATCTTTCAAGTTCACGTAGGGACACTTAATTTTTTTTTTTTTTTGTCATCCTTCACCTAAGTGAATGAACTCATTCATTCTCTATAACTGTTGAAGTAGGAACTTGCTTAAGCCAAGAATTCAGGAGGTGTTTGGCTTCTGTGAGCCAGGGACGCTTATTTTTCAGTCAAGTAATTAATTTAACATTAAAAACCATTATCTTTTGATAAATTAGGTAATTTGGATTTTCAATTTATCATAAGAATTTTGATTAGAATAGTATATTAATGTTATCAAATGCCCGAGAATTGGAAAAAAAAAGTATACTTTTACATATTTTATTTATTTGTCAAATACACTTCTAGAAAAATAAGTAATTTTATTGTTAACTTAAATCCAAATAATGATGTCTATATGAAAATTTGTAATGAGTTACTTTTCTACCTCCTCTTACCTAAATATAATTAATGGGAAAGTTAAAACCTCCGGCTTCTTCTCTAGCTTTTTAATCCATTAAATTTTCTACCTCCTCTTACCTAAATATAATTAATGGGAAAGTTATAACCTCCGGCGTCTTCTCTAGCTTTTTAATCTATTGCTGATTCTGGATCATACTTCCCCTGGAAGCCTTAGCTATTTCACACAAAAAAGGAAAAGAAAAATAATAATCTTCAAACTCACGCGGATTTCATCACTCCATTAATCATGAATAAGTATTAAATAATACTTAATCATCACCGATAAAAATTTCATAACATTTTTAATAACTATTGTTTGTATACATTATTCATGTGAAATGAATAAATAAATTTCAAAATACCATTAAAATTTTGCTAAGCAAGATTACAAAATAATTTTATAAATTAATTTTTATTCAAATGATTAATAACATTTCTTATAATAAATAATCTTTTAGTTGATATAAAATTATTTCCGTGTATATATAAAGTCAATAAAAGGTTGAACGTAGAAGTAAAAAGAGGGGGTAAAGCAGGGAAAAAAAAAGACGAGGGTAAAGTATTGAAACTAATCCTGCAGAACATTTCATATTTACAGTACTAAGTTCAAAACATGGTGTTTTAACCCTAACAATAACAAAATAAAGTGTACATATGAAAAGTTACGAATATTAATTTTAACCACTTATAATGACAAACTAAAAAGTGTCCATATGAAAATTTGCAAATCATAATTTACATTATAAAAGCTTATACAAAAAATTATAAGTGTTCATAGGTGAATTTATAAGTACATATGTGCATTTTAATAATTAAAAATCACAAAATAACAAGTGTTTGATTAGAGAAATACACCTAGTAAATATAAGTATACTTTAACCTAAAGTTTGTACTTTTTGAAAAATACCATTGCATTTTTGCTAAAATATAAAATATTTATTTGATTTTTCAATATGAATTCATTATTAATTTGAAAATAACAATTTTTTGTGGAGGAAGTTTTTTCTATTATCACAGCAGTATTGGATGTCAAAGTGACTCAGACAACTAGCCCCTTCACAAAATTGTTTAAAATTTCAACCAATTTCAAAACGAAAAAAATTAAATTAAAAATTGTGTGCAGACGAAATAGAAGAATTTCCTCCCCCTTCTGCCCGTTTCATTATCTTATGAGAGCCTCATAAAAAAGAGAGGGCTCATAAATCTGACAAACCAATATTATTTTTTTATAAAAAAGACCAATGTTAGTTTAGGAATTGATTTTATTTTGGTGTCAACAATGTATTTATAAATACTTGTTAACAGAGGAGACAAATTCTTCAGTCGTCCCTGGAAGAGGACCTATAAATTTTCTGTACATATGAGCAATATCCAAAAAGCAATTGATTTTATGGTTGTTTTCTTCACGCAAAGTTTGAGTAGAGACCACTGATGCCATGGTCTCTATGCTCTTGTAGCTTTCTAAGTGCCTTCGATACATAGACCATATATATTAAGAGAAAACAAGATTATGTCCTAGCTTAATTGACATCAACTAACAATTATTTTGTAAAATTAAATGTCACATAATAATATGTCGGACTCACAATGATGAATTAACTTTGTAAAACAATTTTCCTCTATTTCTTTCTCTCTTCTTCTTCTTATCATTTATCTTTTTTGGTTAATACCTCTTAGATTTTAATTATAAACTCATGTTTAAAATCTAATATATATTCTCAATTTTAATGTGAAGCCGACAAATTAGAAACAAGAGAGAAAATGAAGAGAAATTCGCAGGTTGCGCCACGTTTAATTTCTGTCTTCTTAGTTCTTGTGTTTTGGGTAAAGTGTGTCACAAAAGTGCTAAAATAGGTGTAGTGCGTGCGCGCACATATATATATATGAACTAAAAATGGTATCTCAAATGACAGATTATGCAGACAAAATAAAAGGAGGTGTGACTAATTATTATATGACAGATTTTCGTGATTTTAACTCATACAAAAACAAGGCAGGAGAGAACTATACAAGTGAGAAAAACCAAAAACAAAAAATAAAAGTAAAAGAAAAGAAAATTGACCTGGTTAATTCTCTGTTAGTTTCTCATCCTGCTGTTACACTCTTTAAGAGTAGTCATGCCCACCAACGAAAAACTTCTCCTTGACTGACGTAGAAAGTCCCGCCACTAGTAGTGTGCACTCCTTATTGGTAGAATTAATATTAGAAGAACACATATGTTGGGAGGGGTAGCCACGACCTCTGAAACTGGAATAATCGGTTGCTCTCAGATACCTCGTAATTGGATACAGCAAAGGTGCTAATAGCAGGTGATAACGTTAAAAAAATGGCAAGAAGAAGTTTTTGGCTAAATCCAAGAATGCACTGAAGAGGCTCCAAAGAAACAAGCAATAGCAATAGTAATGGTAGTGTGAGAAAGAATGGCAGGGCAACTCTCCTTTGGCAGAAAACTCTGAGTAAGATATATAGATAGAGCAGCAGCAATATATTCTGCCAAAGGAGATTTGCACTGTTATTCTTCACTACCTGCTTCTTATTGCGAGAGCTCTGTGTATTTGCTTTTTGCTTATGGTTTCTGTGTAGTTTCTTATGATCATCCTCCAGGGTTGTTGATGATATATATATATATATATATATATATGAAGTGAATTATTCGCATATAGAAATGGATATTCCATTTATAGATAAGCATGTAAACAGTATATGCTGCGGATCATTCCTTTGGAATTTCTTCGCGTCTCTACTTTTCTTTTCTTTTCTTTTATTTTCTTTTTTGCTTTCAGGTTTCTTGGTCCCCTTTACGTTATTTCCAGTCAACGAAGGCTCTTGGAAATTACACCCTTGCGCTCTGTTAGGCTTACTACTATTAAACTCACACCAATTTTACTTAATTTGGATGCGTTATTATGGGTATTATAATTATCACTCTGGTTTAATTAGTTTCAAAATAATTGTAATTGAAACTTTGGGACTTTTTGCATAAGAAATTTGTTTAAATAACGTACACCAGTCCCAATCTTCTTCAGTAATTTTAATTGTCTAAGATTTTAGGTCACAATGATTGAGAAACTATTAATTAATATATATAAAAAGTTAAAATCAATTCACTACTCTAATTTTCATTTTCCAAAAGCAAAAGTTACTTTCACAATTATCATTCTTAGGGTAAGGTCTTTATTTCATAAAGCACCGTTGGATAGATAAGGGTACTTTTAGTTATATCACTAATGCTGCATCATGATTTGAAATGCGTCTTGTATATATGTAGGACCTACTAAACCTTCATTTGATGTAATACTCCGTTCGCTACTCTATACTCCCTCCGTTCATATTTATAAGACCCCACTGACTTTTTTGAAGAATCCTAAGAAAATCCTAAGAAAGTTAATTACATTTATTAATCATATTGTATATTGTGTTTGATTACATTGCATATTATTTCATAAGTTAAATAACATAATTGAAGAAAAATGACAAATTTTAATATCTTAAAGTAATATAATTAGCTTTTTTAGGATTTTCTTAAGATTCTCCAATAAAGTCAATGGAGTCTTATAAATAGGAACGGAAGGAGTATTATAGAGTACACCCTAAAAAATGTTTTTTTGGTCATTTTTTATAATTATTCACTAATTTTAAGGAATTTTATATTTTTTGTATATGCTTATATTTAATAAGAGTAGTGAAAAGTACAAATACGATGTTAGTGATAATCTATATTTTTACCACATAATTCCATGCAATTCTGATGATTTTCCTTAATTTTATGATGTTCAAAATGCATTTAATTGAATAAATTGGAATTATGTGGAATAATATGGGAAACATGAGTTTTAGCTTAAAATGTGCATAATTGTCATTCTTTTCTAGCATTTATTTTAGAATATTTGGTATTACATTTTGTGCATTTTTTTAGGAAAATTTGAGGAGAAATTAAGACAAGAAGGACCAAATTACAAAGAAAGGAAGTTGAGAATTTTAGCTCATGGAGATCCAATATCTAAATC
>JBAGKO010000001.1:13777098-13791141 GCA_037177275.1 Acacia concinna | reverse complement strand
CATAATTTGAAGAAAAACGACAAATTTTAATATTTTAAAGTAATATAATTAACTTTCTTAGGACTTTCTTATGATTCTCCAAAAGGTCCTTATAATTAGGAGCGGATGGAGTATATTAATAATTAGATGTAGTATATATATGAGCAAATATGCAATGTGCTTTGTATGGTTTGGGAATTATAATAAGTGAGAAACTGAAGGAAGACGACATTTAAATTATATATATATATATATATATATATTGCAGGTTGTTGTTCAAGAGCAGCAAAAGAAGTGGGAGGAGGCACAACGGCAGTAGTTACTTGCTGTGTCTGTCGTGATTCTTCAGATTGTGTTCAATGTTGTATTAACTCTGGGGGTGGCTTAATTGGTCTTCCTGTTTGTAATTATTGTGGTACATGTGTTTGTAAATGACTCCCTAGCCTTTAGGGTTTCTTATTCTTGCTTATGGTTGCTGTATTGTTCCTCCAATAGGTTGAATTTATATATATGTTGTCTCAGCAATCAATCCTTATGTGTGTGTATTCATGCACAAAAGAAATGAACATCTTTATCTACTTCTGAATTGGGGTGGCTTGGTTCAATCTGTTGAACTTTTCAGAAAGTATTGTTCTTGGGAAGTTCATAATTGATTGATTCTTTGGGTTTTACATTGCTCAGTAAGTCTAACTATTTTTAAATAAAACTAAATAATGTTAATTTTAATGCTAAACACATAAATATCCTTTTAATTGAATTTTTGTTTCCAAAATTACCACTTACTTATGTTCTGCTAATTCAGTACTCCTGCTTTCCTAATTATAAGACAATATTTAAACGTTGATTTTGATACTAATTATAATACATAGTTTATATATTGCAATTTTTTTTATTAATGTTCTCTCAACTAAAATTAAGGATAATGTAATTAAGTAATATGTTTAAGATATTTTAGAAAATATATGATACATTAACTAATTCAATTAATTCCTTAATTTCTTTTGGTAAAAAAAAAACTAACTCTCTTAATCTAAATAAATTAAATAAATATGTTTTATATTAAAGACTAGAGGAGTAATTAAGATGCTTTCTTAGTTTCGTGAGGCACTTCTGAAAAAACACTAAGCTTTCTAATATAATTAACCAAATAAAATACGTTTCACTATTTCTCATAAAGTTTAACGCGTTCTCTTTACTTGCCTCCAACTAAACGACTGCTTAGTTGTAATCAATTATTACTACACACACACATGTCAACAATTTTATTAACTTTACCTTGTAACAAAATCTTACGAGTTTTCTTAAAACATAAAAATTCTTTAAATTAAGCTTAAAGGTCTGTCGATTTATATAGGGTACACTACATATAATTTTCACACTATTATATATATATATATTAAAGGTCTGTCGATTTATATAATTTTTATTTGCATGCCAACATTAGATATCTATGTTCAGTTCCGTTTGATTAGTTGAACAACTTCGAATCTTTAAGAATATGTTCGGTTTTCTTCAAGACTCTTCAGTAATATACAACGTATCTTCAATATCATTAAATAGGGAAGGAATAAAAATGTCTGCAAGTGTCTTCAGTTAATTATCTTCCATATTTCTTCGAAAGTCTACATCAAGAGTCTTAAATTTTTTTTTCAAGAGAACATTAATGTTCAAAAAAAAAAAAGAAAGTCTGCGATAGCTTGAATCGTCTTCCACATTTCTTCAAGAGTTTTCAATTTTCTTCGTAAATTGTCTATTCATGAATCTTAAAAAATAATCAACGTATCATTAGAAGAGGAATGAAGAAAAATTTCTGTAATTAGCCTTAATTGTCGTTCTTGTTTATTCAATAATGAACAATTAGCGTCGATTTCTCATAAACTAGGAAGAATGACATTGAGGGTCATGATAGAAAATATTCGAATAAAATTATCAACCCTATTTTCTGAAAAAGATTTGCCATTCTTCGGAGTGTGAAAGTAATAGTGAAATGTAATGTGTGAGAGAGAGAGATTGAATTCCCAGCTTTGTTGTGCCATGAAAATCATACTTGGGTGGGTTCAACTAAAGTAGGTCTACTAATTTCTTTAACTAATTACTTTCTTTATCTCTGCTTGTTGGTTGTTATTTCGTGTAAACTGACTACCACCATCTTTACTATAGGTTCAGTTGGTCAAATATTTTTTAAGTCCACCTTAAGAATTACTAAATGACTTTCAAGTTTATTCCTATTGAATAAGTGATAGGAAATGAACCAATAGCATTTTCTATTCAACATTCGTCATTAAATAAGGGAAAATTTGTAAAATTATCTCAATTTAAGACATAGTAAATGCCCTAGATTAAATTTCTTAGCATGTGAGATTTGGTCAAACTAGACTTATAATAACAAACATAGTGGTACAAATTTAGTCGGCTAATCAACTATATAAATTGTAATCAAGCTGTCTGACCAATACTTTTAGCTTCTTTAATGTCACTGCTGTATATACATTCTACCGCCACGGGCTTATGGTATTCATTAATGGATGGATGAATTAATGACAATTTGATTCTAAAAGTTCACGTAGTTAAGTCTAAAAAAATAATGATGTGTTTGTATGATTTCCAGCTTTTTATTGTACCTTGTACGCAACTTCTACACGTAAAAGTTGTCTCAGTCTGATTAATTAATAGTTCTTTTATATTATTATGTTAAGCTTATTTTTGTGCCAATATTATTGCTATATAAAAAAGGTCATATTTAACTGTTCATACTTGTAATGCAAATAATCAAAGAGAGAATTTCTCATGAATAAAATGGTGAATTGATAATTAATGAAAGCCAATAAGTCTTAATCAATGTTAGACCATAAAATAAATTTGACGAGAGGATGAAAGTTCGCTGGAAAACTAGATATTCACGGTTTAAGAGAATTTCACCAGTTTATTGTAGAGGATTTTATATATCCCCAAAATAGGATATATAGAGCAGATAAGATACTCAAATGTCGAAACGTCTCGTCTCTTAATTTACAAGTGGCAAAAAAAATTACTCCCTACAATCCTTAATATTAAGACATATTTACCTACTTTTATTAAATTAAAAAAAAATAGTTCATAAGATATGTACTTTTTGAAACATCTTAGTCACATGTTCCTTTAATTTCCTCATTTCTCCCATTCTTTGATTATTGTTAAGAGAATCAGTAAGAGTAAATTAAAAAAAAAATTGACTAACTATGAAAACAATATAATGTCTTATATTTAACACTAAGGTCAACTCTCCAAATATATCTTGCACTAATATTTTATGTGTTTGGTTGGGAAATGATTGAGGGAAAGTGTAACACAAGGTAAAAAATATATATATTCTTTGCTTCTAGAGGACACGATGATTCAATTAATATTTTTTTGAATCACTCTCTCTCTAATCCTTCTTTTTCTTTTATATAATTCCTTAGTTTTTCTGCAGTTTGTCAGGAAAGGATTCCAAAGCAAATACAATGGAGGAGAAAAAAGCAGTGCAATGGTGCTTTTGAAAAATATTATTAAAAAAATTAATATGTATACCTATTGGCTAGATATATATAATCTTTTACATATTACTTTGTACTGCCATGAGACTTAGCTATATTGTTCATTCTCATGGCTTGTAAATAATATAGGATTTATTGTAATTTTATAATGTACTATATCCGATCCTAAATATAAGATTCAGTTGACTTTTTTTATAATCTTAAGAAAGTTAATTACATTATTTAAAAATATTTTAATTTATCGTTTTTCCTTCTCAAATTATTTTACCCAACTTATAAATTAATATATAATATAATGATACATAACACATGCATGATATAATTAAGTAGCTTATTTGTCTTTCTTAATATTTTCAGAAAAAGAAAATTGAATATTATATTTAGGACTAAATTAAATGCGGGTATATTGATATGAAGCAAGCAAAACTATTCATTTATTAAATTTTATATGATATGCAAGAAATTAAACATGTCTAGTTTTTCTTTTAAGTCTCCTTTAATCTGTGATCATCACTTGGAAATTATACTAAGGATCGGTGGGAGTATAAGGGCATGAATCAATATTTGAAAAATTTCTGAAAAAAACTCCCAAATAAAATGTGTTATCCAACGGTAAATGAAAATTAGTTAATAAGATATAAGGATGCTTATCTTGGCCAAACAAATGACTCCCACCAATCCTTAATATACTATTGTACAGATTTACTTAATTTTATTAGATCAATAAATTTTTTTAGATTAGTTAATAAGATATATATTTTCGAAAACATCTTACTCATCATCCACCCTTGATTATTGTTGAGAGATAATCGATATGGGTATAGTAGAACAAAAATGACAACTGTAAAAAAAAATTTATATTTAGGATTAAGATCAACTTTTTAAATATGCCTTATATTAATAACTGAAGGAAGTATAAGGGCATGAATAAAAAATTGAAAAACTGCTGAAAACATTCCCAAATAAAATTTATTATCCAAAGGTAAGCAAAAATTTGTTTAAAAACACATGAGCAACATATGTTCTTCCTCAATTCTAAGCAACACATCTCTAGCTATTTGTACATAGTTGAATATATCTTATACATAGTTGAAGAAACCACCCCGTTCAAAGGCTTAAGTCTTTAGCTACGTACTTTTGGCATATAAATTTTATAAAACGAGATCTTTTAACAATTTTCCGATTATAATTTGCTTCATACATTATACATATGACTGACTTTAAGATATCGGACACAAGCAAATGTCTTGTTTTATTATTTTTTTTAACTAAGATTATCATATTTTGTAATTTTTTTAAATTTAATATTTTTGAATTAAACTTTTAATAAATTTTTGAAAAAATGACATATAAATACTATATGAATTTCTAAAACCCAAAATGCGTGTAAACTTTTATAAAGGATCGAGAGGTCATTGAGTGGGAATCTGGAATTTTAAAATTTGGGTATTTTTACCATAATGCCCCTCAAATTAAAACTTCATTTCTTTTTCCTTACCCACTCCTCTTTCTCCATCTTTCGGCCTCCTCTCCCTCTCTCAATTCTTTCCTCCTCTTCCCCTCCCTCTTCCTGATCTCGACCCTCTCTTCATCTTCCTTGTGGCCTCTTCCCTCTCTCCCTCTTCCCATCATCTCCTTCTCTTTGTTTTAGATCTTGCCACCTTCCCCCAGTCCATCTTGTCGGAGAAGAGACAATGATCAATGACTTTGTATTTCCCAATCATCTCGTCAATGGCCATGGTTAGTAAGGGGAGGAGGATGCAGTGGTAGGGTCAAGATGTGGATTTCCCTTATCTCAGAGATAGTGATCGGCGGGTAACCATCTTGTCGAAGGCGTGGGTTTCGAACCATAGAAACTCTTAAAGGTTGAGAATGCTCCTCCAACGAGGGAAGGCTAAGACCTACAAGACAGATAGACATACATACATACATGCATATATCTATATCTTCATGTTTTTTCTCTGATTTTCAGCTCTTGTGTGACCTCCCAGATAATCTATATTTTTACTACATAATTCTATACAATTATGATGATTTTTCTTAATTTTATGATGTTCAAAATACATTTAATTGAATAAATTGGAATTATGTGGAATAATATGGGAAATATGAAGTTTAGCTTAAAATGTGCATAATTATCATTCTTTCTTAGCATTTATTTTAGAATATTTGGTATTACATTTTGTGCATTTTTCTTGTAAGAAAATTTGGAGAGAAATTAAGAGAAGAAAGACCAAATTGCAAAGAAAGAAAGCTAAGAATTTTAACTCATGGAGATCCAAGATCCAAATCTAAGATCCATATCCATATCCAATTGGAGACCCAACCCGAGGAAGAGGAGAAATAGATTCGCGAGCTGACTCTCGGATTCATTCATCATTCATTCATCAACACACCTTCATGACTCCATTTGTCCACCATTGGACTTCACTTTCGTGATCATCCACCATTCTCGCCGGCAACCTGTAATTCTTCGTTGCCATCTCTTCCGTCACCAATGAGCTTCCTGGAGAGGAGTTAAGACAGAAATCGCACATCATCCATTTATCCATCACTCCATCGCACACCACTCACCATCCACGATTTCACTCTCGGCATTCACCACAATCACCATTGCCAACCATCACGACTCTGTTTTCTTCTTCTTTCTTCACTCACCGTCAGCTTGGATGATTTGGATTAGTCCCAGAATTACAGCTCCGTGTGAGCACCTCCATTGGGATCTCTGAGATTAATCTCAACCATTTCAAGTTAGCAATCATGGAGATGAAGACTCGTGTGTCTATCAATCCCATGACTAGCTAAGCTTTTGGGGGTTCTCCTAGGAGTTGGAACAGATCCGAGCCTCAATGTTTCTCATGGTAGAGTTAAATCCTTGCTTTTTCCCTTCTGTAATTGATGTATTAGGTTCAATTGTTGCATTGTTTGGTGAGTTATCGAATAGACTTCAATGAGAACTGATTTTGAGATTGTATTGGCCGATTACAGAGGAAATTGAAAATTTACTCATGCAAATTGAATTTCTGCAATTTCTAGTTGGAATCAATTGGTTTAAATCGAATAAGATTGGTTTCATTTCATGTTGTTAAGGATTTGTCTAGTTGTTCAAAACTTGCAATGTGTCTGAATCCGATTGTCATTCTCTTTTATTATTAGAATCCAATTTGTATGGGTAATGTTTCCAATGGTTCAAGAGGAACCTAAAATTTGTGCTAGTTGTATAAGTTTCAAGCATTAATAACTTGCTAGTTGTGAGTTAATCACCTAAAATCATGGAGCAAGTGGAACTCTAATCGAATGTTAAGAGGCAAGGAAGATTTAATCCAAATTCTAGGAGACAACTTTCAGTCATTGATCACTCCATTCACTTTAGTCACTGTTTTGTTAAATTACTTGCTGATTTTACCTTCATTAAACTAACTTCTCAGTTTAGAAATAGTTTTAGGTAGATATACTTCATGTCATTTGGTTAAATTTCCTAATTAAGGTCCATTAAATTGCTAGGGAAAATTAATTTGAATTTTGGCTCCTTGTGGAAAATGACCTATACTAGTTACTACTATACTATAGTATTTAGCTTAGTTTTTTTGATTTTTAGAGGATACGACTAACTCTTCAAATCATTTAGAGATTAGTGTAATATTGAAAATCACTTAAATTTTGCAATAATTTTAATATCTTTAACTGGTTTTGTTGATACATATGAATTAGCTAGTTAACAATTACTTATATTTAGGACAAGATGGAATAATTTAAAAATAGAATGATGAAAAATTATAAATACTTATATGAAGATGTAGTTGAAAAAATGACTCTTCTCATTTCATTATATTTTTCATTTGAGATCATTGCACATAAATAAAGAAATTCAATAAGACATACAAAACGATTAAAGTATAAAACTTCCTTCGGTCCTACTTATAAGACCCAATTGACTTTTTTTTAGAAGTTAAAGAAGAAAAATAAGTTATTTAATCATATTATATGTTGTACTTTATTATATTATATATTAGTTCATAAGTCAAACAAAATAATTTAAAGAAAAACGATAAATTTTAATGCTTTAAAGTAATATAATTAGCTTGCTTTAAACTAGGTTTTATAATTAGAATCGAATGGAGTATAATTTACTATATTTTATCCTCCATTGTTTTAGAGCACGTCTTAACTGAATCATATTACAGATTCAGCTCTCCTTGACAGCAGTGGAAAGGAAGTTTTAGAAGTATTTGGCTTCCCAAAAAAAAAAAAATTCATACCCCCCACAGGCTCGAAGAAAAACTGCTATCACTATATGCCAAGTTATTGCCTATTTGTTTAACTTTATCACTTTTAGTTTTGTAAAGGTTGCTTCAAATTTGGACTTTAGAACCTTTGTTTCTTCAAATTACTGTCCTTTAAATTTTTCAGCTAAAAACTTATGTACAAAAATTTGTAATAAATGCATTTTGACTTTTTTTTAAATAATATTTAACTCAATTGGACCTTTCTTACATATTCAGCCTGTAAATAGGTGAACCCCAAACCAACATAAAAAAAAATTATTTCTTTTATTCCACACAACACATATCTAGCTATAAATATGTTTTGATAAAAATAATAAATTCTAGGGATAAATCAGGATTAGGATTTTACATTTAGAATCAAACAAATTTTCAAGTAAAGCCTCTTTAACAAATTTTCATAGAGATGGGGACTCTATTATCCAACTACTGCAATCACCAATTGTATGAGAAAACTTTGATGCGTGACGTTTACTGATGCGATTCATTGAGTTATACAAAATCTTCTCTTATATAGAGTTCTTTTTACATGGTGGTTCAAATTGAGTTTATGAAATTACCAAGTCCTCTTTACTCCTGCGCAAAAATATCATTCGTGTTGAACATTTGAGTTCAGAATCAAATGTCGCATGATCGCAAATTTGTGTTTTGGATCAGACATGAATTTTATTATATTAAATGGCACCGTGAGTAGTTTCGGGGTCGGCAGATACTCCAGCTGACAAACAAAACAAAATAATACTATGAATATTCATAACTAAGTGATCAATGAGGGAACTGGAAGTTCCACATCAATATATAACAAAGTAGTGGAAGTATCATATATGCAGATTCACTTTTGAGTATGCACTCTGTCCTAGGTCAGCCCCTTGCCACAGGAGACTCCATAGGCCCAAGCTAATCCGAATTTGAGGCATGAACAGACCATTTTTTCATGTGGTCCTCCTACCACCTAACACTGTTCCGTTTCCAAGTCTAGAACTCGACACCCTTAGTTAAGTTAGAACAACCTGTAACCAATTCATTTAAGTGTTAGGTGGTATACACATAGGTTTTAAAGGTAACGAGAGAGAATTGATGAAATAGAGAAGGAGGGAGAAGAAGAAAGAAGCATGGCCTCTGTAGTGAATGATCTGATCGTGTTATCATGTATGCAGCACAGCACATATCTATAGAGAGAGTAAAGGTACAACTAGCGAATAACTAAGTTATAGGCTAACCATATTAGTTAGTTACACATAACCACTCTACTTAATTACACTATCAGGTTGTAAAGTTTTGAATTAAGATACAGTGTCTTTCTACTACTAATTAATCGCCTATCAGTTCTCCAGAAAAAACTTTCGCTTCCCCCTTCCTAACATTATGACATGACAATACCGTACAAGAAGAATTCTTTTATTTTGTGACACCATTTTCAATTAAAGAAGAAGAAGAAGTACTCTTAATTAAACTGTCTGTAATCTCTAAACTGTACAAGAAAACTCTTATCTTGTGAAACCGACTTCAAGTGAAGTAGAAGAAATACTCTTAATTAAACTGCCTCTACTCTCTGGAGTTCTTTTCATACGACGCGCTTAATATTCAAATTCTTCAGTACGTATCCACCTTCTACACAAGTAAAGAAATATCATACAGGCACAAGAATCTGAAGTACATCACTTCAGAAAATGGGAAAGCCACTGCAAATATAAGAGAATAATAGCTAACATTCGTATTTAAAAATAAAAAAAAAAACTGCCAAGAAATGGCAGGGCAATTCTCCTTTGGCAGACCAGAACCGAGAGCTAATGCTTTAAAGCATTAAGTGTTCATATTGTGTTGTCTCCTGCCAAAGGATAATTGCACTGTCATCCCTCAACAGCAAAATCCATCAATCTCACACTTCTTTTGGAACCCTAAATCTGAGTTTTGATGAGTTTGAGTCCATCGTGATTGAACATGAAGCTGCTTATATAGTAAGTGATGCGCACATCTTCATTGGATATGCCATGTGAGAATTGGAGGAGCTTCTAGCTAGGATGAGCATATACCAGTACAATTCCTTTGAAGCTTTTCTTTGTGCTCGATCTTTGTTATGGTCCCAACCTAAGATTTTCCAACACCAAAAGTATTATTCCCTCTTAGTTATTTGCACAGTTCAGATATCTCTTTTTCTGCAAAAAATTGTCATAATCATCCCCTAATTTTGCTTTTTTTTTATTTTTTTTTCGGTTTCATTTGTGTGGGGAACTTATCATGGTTATTATTTTTAATTTATTCTCGTTTAATTAGTATATTTCTCATGTAAGAAAATTCAAAGCCAACTCTTTTATTTAAAGTAACAGTGAAGAATTGGCGTGTGTTTAAATTATAAGAACTTCATTAGTACTCCCTCCTCGAAGTTATATAACTAATTTATAGAAATTCAGAAAATTAGTTAAGTTGGCCATTTAATAATAAAAATAAAAGTGTGTTGGTTTCCCAAGAGTTTTCTTTGTAATTATTTGCATGGAAAGTTTCTTCTTTGATGGGGGAAAAAAAAAACCCTTTAATACTACAGATGCCTTGGCATGTTCTTCATTACCTACTTTTTATCTGAAACTATTCTGATAACATACAAATAAATGCAATAAAAGCCACAAGTATGAATGAAATTAAAATAGAGCTTTCTAATTCGTAAATAAAATAATTTTTTTGAAAACACAGGCATCAGTAATCAAGAACACCAAAAATACAATGTGCATTGTATAAAAAAAAAATTATTTCAGACAAGGTGAATATTTAAAATTTAAAATTGATGAAGGGAAAACATTCAAGTAGTTAGAGCAACTTCGAAATCCAAAGAAAACTAATGTTTTTTTCTTTTTACGTATTATATCATTCACACATGTGAATGTATGGATTATTCGCAGTAGTTTTAGTTTAGAACCATTATTGTATTAGCTATCGTCAAATGGTTGACCTACATAGAAATGACGGTGGATAAATTGACAAATTTACAAATATTGTAACTTCTGAAATTCGGGCCCAATTCTCTCTAGCTATAATTATAACCCTACTAAACCTACTCAAACATATATTACCTCACATCCTTAATAAAAGATATATACTCCCTCTTATTGAAGAGCGGTCTTGTCAGACTTAAATGTCTTGGTGACCTCTTCAAAATTAAAACAAGGATTGCAATAAAGTGTATGATCCCAGATCGTCTCTTAAGGAGCTTTTTATTAATTACCTAGGAACTACGTGCAATAATTGACATGTAACAATTTAAAAAGGGAAGAATTTGATTTTTTTACTAACAACTACTCTTTGAAATTGAAAATAAAATTGGTTTTAAACTACTTCTTTTTGAGATTTTTCTTTATAAAATGGAACGGTGAATGGAAATAGATTAAATGAGAAAAAATAATAAAATCAACAATGGAATGACATTCCTTCGTAGCAATGACAAAAACAATCCTCACTTCAAATAATAATAGGAGATAAATCATGCTAATTCAAAAGACTCTAAGGGCCACCCCCTTAGACTAGGCCTAACTTAGATTAATTAATACTAAGCTACCTTGCATATTAATCTCTCTAAAGTAGGTTGATTAAGATCTCTAACAATTAAATGAACTTAAAATTGTATTTAGCTCTTAATCCAATAACCGAGACACCTCGCATTACCACTTGATTTTCTCATTAATCTTAATTTAACAATGTTCACCCATATGATAAATCAAGATTAATGATGATAAAGCCCAATACTAAATACAATTAATAAGCTCAAATTCAAGCAACCAATGCAAACACTTGATACCATTGATCCACTAATCAAGCCACATTGAATTTAGCACATAATATTCACCAAATAATCGGTTCAATGACTAACAAACACAAAGAAATGATAATTAAGCTAATTAAACACAATATCAAGCATCTAAAAAGAGTTTCAGCAACATCCAATCTTCCACAGAAAAATTAGACAAAATAAATATATTCACATGCCATAAAATTAATCCTCAAACCTATGAATCATTAAATAGCATAAGAAAAAAAATTGGAAGAGCCAAAACTCCCCTTTGAAACTCCAAACTCATGCCATTGTCAATGCTACAAAAGATTGAGGGAATTTAATTGTTGCAACTCATGAAACCAGCTCCCAAAAATGAAATCATCACAGTTTGCATCTGTTTCTTCTGGAGCCCACTGAAAAACTTGTTGCAGCTATATATAAATATTGACGATGGAAGCTTGACCCACGGTTATTAATTGCTTGCTGCAGGACCCACGAATTTGAAGGGGAAATGAATGGCTGACGGTGAGCAGCTTCAGTGGAATGAAAAATAGAAGAAAGGGAGTTTGCTGCAGCAGCTCCCTCTCTATGCTTCCGCGGTTCTGTTCTGCCTCAGAATTAGCTCCGGCAGCAATGGAGGGTTGAGTTCGTCGGCAATAGACAGGAGGGAGTGAAGGTGGAGTGGAGTGGATGCTGGGATGCTGACGGTGGAAGCTGAAGGTGGGGAAGATGAATGGCGGTGAAATGAAGGGGATGAATTGCGCCTGCTCCCCCCTGTTATGCGATGCTTCTGGTCCTTTTTTATTCCTTCCCGAAGACCCACTCTGCAGACCTAGTTACTGTAACAAAACGATGCAGTTTTGCTGTGGACCAGACTGTCATTTATGAAATTCGTGGGACTAATCTGTCATTTTCAAAATTCGAGCCCAATTTCTCAAACACCTAAAATTAAAAACAATTAAACCAATATCAAATATTCTTAAAGATCAATTATTAAGAGTAATTACGATTTATCGACAATTTTGTCCTTTTTACTCTAATTCAAAGAATTTACTCTTAATTCAAATTAATCATAATAATGGTATTTTAGGCTTGATAATTATGACAAAAATTGTCAAATAAAATAAAAAAATATATAATAAAATTGTGATTTGTCACTTATCTTTAATATAAGACTTAATAAGCATTGTTCTTAATCCAAAATATAAGGTTGATTTGATTTCTCATATTTATCAATGTATTTTTAATTTACCCTACTGATTTTCCTCAACAATAATCAATTAAGAGATAAAGGGAATTAACATAATTAGGTTAATTGTTTTATATTTTATGTAATTGATGCTCCATTAATACAAGGTCCTGCCTTTGGTGGCTACGAAGATTATTGTAGACTCAAGTTCATTTAATTTGTAAAATGACAATCTGAATTTTGCTCAAAATCATCACAAGTATTCAAATGACAAGCATGTTGCCACTGGAAAATGGCTTATTGGTTCATGAAAATTACAATGAATAAAAAAACTCCATAAACACCTTATGATCATTTCCAAAACTCAATTTTGATTATCTATTTTGTTTCCATACAATAAAAGGTCTCTACTCTAATACCATTTATTACAACCCAACTTTTCAATTTGCTTGTTTTTTTTCCCTTTTTTCCCTTAGATCAACAAAGTCTACATAACACGAGCAATATTTTGATATTTTATAGGCGTGAAATGATGCAGCTTTGAATTTTTTTTAAAATAAAATAAAATTTAAGTTTTTGAATATTATTTTTTTAAAAAAAAATTAAAACTGTATCCTTTTGCACTCACAACTTATTAAAATGTCACTTGTTTTATGTTAAATATATTAATTAAAAGGAAAAAGGTATTCGAGAAACTGGGGGCATTATATAAGACGTTAGAGAGGGAGCACATTAGATGTCCAAAGTCCCCACCAAAAAACCATACGTAAATTTGTACGGAATGTGGGTAGAAATATCAAATATGAATAACAGGCGTGAGAGTGAAGGAAGAAGGGGAAGCTTATGGACCACACTACCTTTACAGTAAGGCGCGAAACAAAGGAATATATAGGATACGCTTGGGAGTAATAATGTTAGAGTTAGAAAGAATAGAAAATATTTTATAAAATTAATTGACCAAATTAAAACCTTGTATAGTATTTAAAGGAGCAAGGGGGCATTTTATGCCAATTCTAACAAATTCATATAATTCAAAGGCTAATTCAAGTCACCTCATAGACAACTACTTTTGGGTGTCTATTAAACCCACCAAATATTTTCTAGGACCAAATACTGAACATGCTCCCGGATCTCCTTTCCTAAAACATAATTCAATTAAATTTCTCTTGCATTTGTCTACTTAATCTCCTTTCCGACTAATCAGATTCTCCTGCCGGATCCATTTAAAAAAAAAAAAACACACGCACACACAATCTATAAAATAAAATAGCTACGATTAAACTAAAATTCTTGAGATATATCCTCACTTGCAGT
>JBAGKO010000001.1:13746698-13772079 GCA_037177275.1 Acacia concinna | reverse complement strand
TCATTATTTCCTAACAATATTATACGAAGTAACACTGAATCTTGTCCTGACTATCACAAAAAAAAGAAAAGAAATGCAGGGCACCTATTATATTCTCAATAAATTTACCAACGGGGCTTGCTTACAGGCCTCCTCATGTAACGAATACCGAGTTCACGGCATCTTCTTATTATAGAATTGAAGTCTATTCCCCAATACTCCACATCCTTGTCCTGCTGCAAGTTTAGAATGTAGGCCACATCTTCTTCCTTTTTTAGGTGCTCTATATCTTCAGGTTTTTGTGGCTGGGAGCCCACCATCAAGGTATCAGTTATAAGTGTGTAATTCATACCTAAAATCAGGAATCAGTGATTGAGTTAGTCAAACGTAGAAGATGCTCTTACTTGTAGGAAGCAAATGACCAGAGGTGGATTCCTTTTTCTCTTTTCCTTTCAGTTATAAGAAAACTTAGCGTTACAAAGGCAAATTGAATCTCCCGGGGTAATCCTAGGGCATAGACTGCATTTTAGGGAGCGTGACAGAACGAAACCCACCGGCGATATCGGCCACAGTCAATCGTAGCGGGGACCGCATTTCTCAGAAACATACCTTATCAGAGGGAATATTGCACAGAACAACTTATACGAACCAAGAATTGGAATAGAAAGCTAAACAGTAATACGTGGGGAGCAAAACGAATAGAGACGAAACTGACCCAGGTCGTGGTGATATTCATAAGGGTTCCTCATCATTTTCTTCATAGCTATATTGTACTCCTCCATCCTGTTCTTGGAATTGGAGGCCCTCCTGCTTGTGGGGCTCTTCTCACTTCCACTGTCTGATAGTTTGCAAAAGATCTGATGATTCAAACTGATTGGGGTGTTCCGGGCCATATAACTCCATGAGCATTTCTTCTTCCGCTGCTTTGAAACCCCATCAATGTCGAGAGATGCTCTGAATTGGGAAGGAAAGCCAGTGTTACTAACAGTGCTCATCTTTGTTTCTTCCCAGTTCCCCATGTGCGTTGCTCACCGCGGATGTCAAATTATAAGATGAAATGAAACAATCAGTTTGATTTGACTAAAAAGCCCTCAGATATTAATATTTGCGCTCGACTTGCCCAAGATCTTTGGATGGGGTTGCTCGATATAAAAGTCTTAAATTCAAGATGCACGATTATTGTGGAAAATATTTAGAAATATAATATTACGAACAATACAATTACCCATATATTTTTGTACTAATACATAGGAGTACATTGATAAAACCTTCATACCCCATTCCAATGTAGCCAACAACAATGGCAAAATCTACTAACACAGACAGAGCCAATACCATATTAAGCCAATCACTCCAGCAGAGAATCCTTTCCAAAATCAAATACCAATGGCAACTTCTACACTTCACAAAAATGAAAGCAAAGAGCAACAACAAAACCAAAAAGAAATCACAATAATCATACATAAATAATGAATATCATCTATGTAAAAACCTTTATTAGCTTGGTCATGCCCTTTTCTTATTTGGCTTTGCCAATGGGAGTGATATTTGGATGAATCCAAACTTCTTCCTGTTTCCCACTAAATGCTTTTGACTGCTCCGATCTTTATCACTCTCAGTATTATCATCTGTACGAAGAGTAAGATCTTCCCTCAATGCTCGAAGCATTTGACTCAATGCTACCTTCTGCCTCACAGAATGATCTTCCATCTCCCTTCCAGCAGGATATTCTTCAGGCACCGGCCTTCTTTTCAGAACATCTCTTAGAGAAACCGTGGACCTTGAAACAGGCTTTGTGTCATTGTTCGCTGTTTTTGACCTCATTACTTCTGGAACAGGAGAGTGCCGATAATTTCCACCTGGGTTGAGCTTTTTGCCCTTATTAGGATTGTACATTGCTTGTCCCTTCAGTTCACCATCAGGAAGCAATCTGCGTAGAGCCTCTTTAGCAGCATGTTGCTTGCTGTTTGCAGTTTCAACCCTGTTTAAAGCCTCTGTCAATACCTGTTTGCTATGTAGAACTTCTGCCGAAGCTTCCTCCAACCAATTAAGAATAGTCAGTTTGGAAATGTTTGTTTCGTCAATGTGGAACTTGGAATCTATTACCCTTCTTAAGGTTGCCTCTTCAGCTTCTAGAGCTTTGGGGATTAAAGAACAGTGCTCCCTTAAATCAAAGGTAACTCTCCGAGGTTCTGGCAGTGGTACTCCTGATGACCTCTCAGTGCTAGATAAAGCCTTGATTTCAGCAAGAGCAATGGCTTCTGCTGCCCTTGCGGCTTCTTCCATCTTTTTAGCAGCAAACCACCTCATCTCAGCAGTCTTCATGCTTAATCCATTATCTTCCATTGGAGGGAAGGACTTGGAAACTTCAGAATTATTTGTTTCGACCAACCTATTTTGCTGCTCAGCATCAGGGTTGACGCTCCTTGTAATGTTCACAAGATTGTTGAAAGTGCAACTTGCTTCAACAGAAGCTGCCGATGGATTTAGTTCTGATTGTTGTTGAGCCCTCTCCTGAGCAGAGACGGCTGCAAACTTGGATGCTAGCTTCTCACGCGTCCTCATGAGAAAAATTTTCTCCTTTTTCATCCTCTTATTCAAAGATTCCACAGAAGATTGTATCACCCCAAGATCACTCATTGCTTTACCAAGATCCACCTTAGCTTGTTTTATATCCATCAATATCAGATCTGCCGATGACATAGGGCAGGGATCTGAACTTTGCAATACCTGTACTTGGCTGTTTATAGTATTTTCATTGTTTTCCTTATTCATCTCCTTTGCAATAGGATTCCCAGCCTGTTCACAGGTAAGAACATCAGGAGGAGCAACGCATTTCATTGCTTCTTTTTTCAGCTGCTGCTTTAAATCCTCGACAATCTTTTTGGTAGCTCCCAGTTCTTCGAGTACATCAAGTGTTTCAAGTTCTTTCACTATCAAATCCTTCTCCAACTCCGCTGCTTGTTCCTCAACTTTCTTTATGTCAAAATCTTCAATGCTATTCTGTTAATGAAAATCTTTTTCCGCATCAGATAGTGAGCTAACATGGAAATTGTGAAGAGCTATTGCAATAACAGATCGAATTCATAGGTAGCATGAAATCACCAGGATTTACTACGACAGATAAATGACTTTGCTTTATAGATGTATATAAAATTTATAACAAGAACATCACACAAAAGAACACGAATTAAAATTGCATATTTACGAACATGCTGGAGAAGACATTCCGAGCTGGGGTTAAAATTGCAAATGCAGTTATGCACATTCTATACGTAATAATCCAGAATAAAAACTAAATGCAAAAACAGAACAGATCACTATCAATTTTGCAGCTATACACAGACACTCCAGAAATTATATATATTTTTGAAAATGCAACTAACCAGTGTTCAAGTTAAATTTCCACACAACATTGCCTCAACCATTGTTAATTTCACAATTTGAATTCATCCTGTTGTAAATAGTGTTGATTTTGCGTGAACAATAGCAGCAAGTAAACCATGGTTCATCAATGAATGTGCCAGAGGAAAAAACTAGAAAAAATAAATCTAAAGATAACAAGAAGAAAAGTTTATAACGTTAATGATAAACTTACAAAAGCCTCCCCAAGCTTGTAAAGGGGCAACCAAGGCCCGCTACCTCCAAACCGGGTCACAGCCTCCTTGACCGACTCGAACGGCGGTGACGTATCGATTACAGCCCTGCAATTCACCATTCTTATCCCCGAACTTGGGTTCTCACCCGGTAGGGTCCCTGTTTCGGGTCTCGCCTCCCTGATTCCGGGCGTTCCCGGAACCCCATCGGTGGCTGACTCGTGGGTTTCGGCCATTGTAAGGAATGCGAACGGAAGCGCAAAATTCAGAGAAGGATCCACGGCTAAAGGTGGTTAAAAGCTCAACGAGCTTGGACTTCCGAGAAAGAAGCATTGTGGAATTTATGCAATACCGAGGAGGGGTGATGATGATGTCTCGGGGCCGAGTCACGACTCAGTCGGAAAAGGAAGTAATTCAGGGGCGAGTGAGGTGTGCGGGTCCACACACCCACAACCACCATAGCCCACTCGGTGAGAAAGGTTAAAGCAGAGCGGTAAAGCAGGAAAGGGAAACGACAGAGGACACTTTTGCAGTGGTGCACCCCATGGTGATCCTGTAGAGAAGAGGATTTTAAGTTTGAATATGCCGTTCAATCTGATTGGTTAATTAAATCAACAGTCAGATAAAGTGATTGGGAGCCATTAAGTCTGACCAATGAGAAGATGCCATGCAAGCGAGTACAGATGAGATTGAGGCCGTCATGTTTCATGGCAGTCCCTTGATTTGGAGCGCGATTTGCGGTTATGAAAAGCGTTGGGAATGTCGCGGTCATGATTGGCTTTTTGGCGGGGAGGCCTGAAACAGGCAGGCATATAACGACGACGTATTTCTTGCCTTTCTCTCTTTTTCACTTTTAATTTTGGCCATTGAAAAAAAGAAAGGCAATCGCTTTTATTTATGACCACCTCATTCTCCTTCTTCATATATCTATACATTCAGGTCCTTTTTTTAAATAAAATAATAATCTGTGAGGGTTTGTGATGCATTGGATATTTAATGAGATGACTACAAGTAAATTCGAAATTAATCAACGAGATCGATGCTAATTGAGAAGGACAGTAATAAGGGTAAAAGAGTTCCACATGGATGAATTTGTTAGAGGAAGAGTGTGTGTGGCATGATTTGTCATGATCGATCTTCCGGATAGAGAAGGGAAGAGAAAAAATGGGAGGCAATGAATGTGGCGGTTGAGAGATGGAATCATAGTGGTTATGATATGACATTAATTTAGACTGTTTCTTAACTGCAAAAATGCAGTCACATTTATGGATCACTTCAATTTTTGGGAGAGGTACGTAGGTTTGGATACGTGAGATGGGCATAATTTGGGGATTGAAAATGATGGGGCATAAATTATCCTCTTTCCAATCTTAATTAATTATAAGAATTCGCTGATTTTTTTAAAGAATTTTAAAGAAAATTATAAGAAAGCTAATTACAGCAATTTTTATTCAAATTATATTGTTTCACTTATGAACTAAAATATAATGTAATAAAATACTAAGTAATGTAATTAGTTTTTTTAAAATTCTTTAAAAAAATCAATAGGACCTTATAATTAGGATAGGGGGAGTATTACACACACACATATAACAATCACGTAGAGCAGAATAATGATGGGTGGGAAGTTTGGTGATTGGTAAATAATAGAGGGTAGAGAGAGGCTTAATGAAGAGTGCTTTAGATAAAGTGGGGGCGGCACACATGCATGAGTTTATTATAAAATGAGCGAGAAAACAAAAAGGAGCTGCCCCTGGATAGGATAGACGCAGTCCATGATTCATAATCTCCAAAATGTTCACAAAAATACATTCTGGACTCTCATTGGACCCCAACATTTCTCCTTCGAGCTGGATCTCCAAGATTGAATGCGTCGGCCCACAACTTCCTCTGCTCCAACAAATTGGGACTCCTCCTCTTTTCTTTTTTACTTTTTTGCCATCAGCCTCATTTTATTCATATATGTCCGATTAATCGCTCAAAATAAAATACACGAACAATATATTTCTATGGGCCTGAGGTAATTAATCTCTCCCCCAACATATTAAATAAGTCATAGGAGTCAACCTTGTGATCTTGCAATTAACCTTTTAAGATTTAAATATTGGTCACATGTATTCACACACACACAAATACATGATGTTGTTGTTGGCTGAGGTGGCCACATATGTGCATCCTATATATTTCCATGCAGAGGTACTGAGCATCCCTTCAATTGTGTTGTGATGCATGTCCTGAAGCGCAACGTTAATGTTAAGGGCACGCTGGCTTTCACTTTGAATTTTTAATAAACAACTTTATCATAATTTAAACTTTTAAGATGAGTCAACTAGATAATTAAGATAAACTCGCTGACGAAGCTCAACCCACACACACACACATTGCAGAGACCAACCGTAATCATAAACTACAAGAGAAATAGACAGTGCCGCGCCTCATACATCGGAAGGCACGGAAAATAGGGATTACAGGGAAGCAGAAAGCAAAACAAAATTTAAAAATAATGTAAATAACGACATATTGACGGTGGGGTAGGGACGTATATAGTAAATTAGTTGGTCTTCCTACAATTCTTCCTGATCTCACCGTTGGAGCCGGTGAGGGGACTGATGTCTCCCATCCTGATCATGGCGGCGACAAAATCAGATGAGAAAGAGGAGGGGTTGCTGCTGTAGCCTCGGACGGTGGAGTCAGTGGATCCGCCGTTGAAGAGCTGCTGGTCGGAGTGGAGGAGGCCCTTGTTCTGAAGCAAGTTCTTGAAGTAGTTGTTGTCGAAAGCGGTGGGAGTCTGCAGATCGAGAGGAGCCAGATTGTTGTCTCCGGAACCCGACGTCCTTGGGCAGCTGGACTGCCTCGTCTTAGCGAAGGCTCTGTCTATGTTGGTCTCGTTGTAGATTCGGGCCCTGAAGTTTGTGCACCTCGCCTGTCCAATTGTGTGAGCCCCTACACACACACACAAACATATTCAAGCATGAGTTTCATTGCTCACAGCCATATATCTAAAAGATATACAGGTTGACAGATAGATATAGATATATACCAGACAAAGCAACCAGGTCTTTGGATGAAAGGCCGAGAGCGGAGAACCTTGAGATGAGTTGGGAGAGGCTAGAAGTGGGAGCAGGGATGCCAGTATTTGCAGCGGAGAGGCTGGCGGTTTTAGCGTCTCTTCTTCCCAGTTTTACGTTCCATGTAGGGCCTCTGAGCTTCAAATATATATATAATGATGAGTTATATATGTATTCATGTGTATATACTTTATGAATGATCGAATGAAAGGGATGGGTTAGGTGGTTACGATGGTCACGGAGTCTCTGGCGGTGATGGCAAGGATGTCGGCGCAGGAGACAACGCCGGGGCACACTCGCTCCACTGCCGACTTGATGGTGTCGATGACTTCGAACCCACGAGCTGAGTTCCTGTTGGGGATCGCATTCTTCTCTCCGGTGAAGCTTGAGGTGTCATCCAGAAGAATGGAACCGTCACATCCCTGCAATTTATGCAATCACACGATGTGTTTATTTAATTTTACTGTTAACCAATGTGAGCCGCTCAGCGCAAAAGATCATATAGATCTCAAGAGTACTCAAAATCAAAGTTCAGCCATCAGTTGGAAACACATATATCAGAAATTATTGACTCTTATCTAATTATGTAATAGTTACGAGACATGTCATCAAACTTTGTCATTGATGTATATATGTCGTAACCAAATGGCTAGAGTGAATATAATATATGACTAATTATGGAAGAAGAAGAGAAGAGTACATTGACGAAGCAATCATGGAAGAAGAGGCGAAGGAGAGAGGCACCCATGCGCGCTTCCTTGGAGATGGCAGACTGCACGGCGGACCTGACGGTGGGAAGGAGCTTAGGGCAAGAAGATGAGTAGAAGTTGGTGGAAAGCTGTGCATTTGAGCTCCCCAGTAGGAGGAGCAGCAGAGTACACACCCCTAAACTCATGGATGAAGAAGATGACGCCATTAATAATTCTGATGTATGTGTTGGGTTGATAAGCTGTGCGTCGTGTGGTGAAGGTGAGGGAGTGGGGGTGACAGATTATTTATATGCATTATGGAAGAACAAGGCGCGTCACCGTCAGCTCAAATGTCTTGAGGATTGCTTTGGGTCGGCAACTCACCTAACACGTAGACCATACTCTCATGATCAATGCATGAAACAAAAATACAAATGGTGATCACTTTTTCTACGTTTTAATAATTGCGAAGGATGCCTATGCCAATGTTTATCTGCAGGCTACAACTGCAGGGCAATAGATTAGAGAAAATTGTAGGGAAAATGACGTCTTAAGGAATAAATATAATTATTGAAAAGTCCCATCAATTTTAGCCCCTTATTAAAAAGTTTTATTATAGAAAATGAAAAATTACTAATTTAATAGATACAATTAATAATTTAGTAAGTCAAATTTACAACTTTGATAGTAGATTTTAATAACTTCGTTTCAACATTATTAAAATGTCTCATCCTAATTTTATCTCTTACCAAAAAGTCTCAAGGTCACAGGAGAAAATTAATAACTTAGCAGTTGAAATTGACAACTTAATAGCCCTAATTTACAACTTTGATAATAAGTTTTAACAACTCCGTTATAACATTTTAACAAATATCACATGAGCGTTGTAACAATTAGCAGGTGGAAATGACAATTTAATAGGCCAAATTTACAACTTTAACAGCAGGTTTTAACAGCTCCATTCCAACATTTTAATAATTATTACCTGGGCGTTGTTAAAAATGTTGGAATGGAATTGTTAAAACCCGCTATTAAAGTTGTAAATTTGGCCTACTAAATTGTCAGTTTCATCTGCTAAGTTGTTAATTTTCTCTTAATACCTTAAAATTTTTTAATAATTATATTTATTCTTTACTACTTAAAAGTCATTTTTTTCAAAATCGAATGGGTTGTTTTGTTTTCATTTTGATAAGTCTGACGTGGCCAAAGTGAAGCCGCGTCCTCCTTCCCGGAAGCCAGCCATAAACAACTGTTGTCAGTGTGGAATCTGGAATGTGGAAGCGAGCGAGCACTTTTCCCAGTGATGGGGTAGGGGCCCACCTTCTCCTTTGAGTTTGTACTACGTAATTGATAAATATACATACTGTTGCATAAATTTGACTGCTTTTGGTTAAGGAAGTTTCTACGAGTGAAAGGGTCACACACATATATATATTTGGGTTCAGATTGACCTTTCATCAAGTAGCTTTAATTTATTTGCTTGGCAAATTCAGCTACGCGTCTTTGTTTTACTTTTCTAGTCTGAACGCCTCTCTCCAAAACAACACAGCCCAGATTCCACACATTTTTTCCACACCACCACCGCCAAACTCCCAATCTCAACTTTATATAAAAGCTTTAATGTAATTTCATTTTTTTTTTCTTCTTTTATCTCTTAAAGAAAAAAAGAATTGGCTCTTATATCAAGCACTGAAAGTAAAACTCCCACCAAAGGCCTTGTAGCCTAGTGGTAGTTGTATCTTCCAAGTGAGAGGAGATCACGGGTTCGATCCCGTCGTTGTAACTTCAGGCCATTAGTGCCTGCCCGAGCCTATGAGCTCCAATTTAAAAAAAAAAAAAAAAAAGAAAACCAAAATCAATGATCTATTTAGGTACAGGAATCGCTAAATAAATTAATAAATTATACCATAGAAGTCACGCTGATGGTGACATTCTTCTCCTTTTTTTTTTCGGGCGCCATGAAGAAGTCACGCCTTTCTTTTTTTATCGGCAGAAGTCACGCCTTTCAATCTTTCAATATCTCTATATAAGGATGAATAGAGTGAATCACGTGTATTGATATAAAATTTAAAATAAATTATATATTTTAACATTTTATACTGATATACGGAGTAATACAATATATTGAATTATTGATGTCCCCATTTTGCTAGCTACTTAATATTGCTGATTAGTTAATTGTTAAATGAAGGGGATCAAAATCAGTATATTTTGCCACCATTTGTTCATTTACTGAAATGCCCTGGACATCTTTGATATTAAAATGCGAAATCAGATCTGCTTGGGGATTATTTGTTGCCGTACATATACCTTACTACAGGGGTCAACCATATTAAAAAATCGCCACAACATATAAAGAAAAATAAAAATAAGATTTTGTATCTGTCCCAAAATATTGATATATTGGATTTGGATTAAATAGCAATTTTGCCCCGGAAGTATATACAGAGGGTCAATTTTGTCTCAAAAGTTTTTTAAAAGCAATTTTGTCTTAGAAGTTTGCAAAGTAGGGCAGTTTTGTTTATATCGTTAACCGTTAATTGACAAATATGTTGAGCTGGCAGTCCACAGGTCATCCACTGTATTTTTTCTAAGGTGAAAATTTATATCGAAACTTTTAAATCTAACATTTAAAAAAGAAGAATTAGATGACAGAAGGGCTCTGAGACAAATTTTCACCTTAACAAAAATAAGCTCGATAACATGTAGACTATCAGGTGAATATTTTTTGTCAACTAATTGTCAAAAGTAACGGATTTAAAATTTCTGGGACAAATTTTCACCTTAACTAGAATAAAATGGATAACATGTGGATTATCAACTCAACATATTTGGTGAACTAACGGTCAACTAATGGTAGAGGCAAAATTGGTCCTCCGTACATACTTTTCAAGACAAAATTGCTGTTTAACCCGTTGGATTTTGTCCCAATTCAGACTAACATTATTTTTTTAAAAAATGTATAACAAATAGTATTTTTATAAGGAATTCAAAAATAGAATATGAAACACGGCATAATTTTTTTTGCCAGAAAAATAGTATACATATCATAGAAAGCTTCATTATTATAACCATAAGCATAACATCCAATCAAATCATAGCTATCTTCATCAAAGTCCCAATTTTGAAAATTGTTTATAACATAACAATTCGACCAAAATTTAATCATTACCTGAGTGAAAACTATCGCATATCTTCATATCATGTCCATATTTTGATATTGAATACCTCTTGTAACTTATAATGTGAAAAACATTTCTTTAAAACGATTTTTAAGGGAAAAAATAGATTTTAAATTACATAAAGAGATCTACTAAAATTAAGATTTTAATGATATAGAGGACAGGTTAATTAAAAAAATTATATGTAAGTACTCATTTAAAAAACAGGGACAAATAAATATTAAAAATTCAAAAATAAGTAGTCATTTATAAGTTTAAAATGTGAGAAAAGAACTTTTAATGAGGCAGCCAGACATACTTTTAATCTCTAAGACCCGCAATATATTTTGTATATCATTTAATTCTTACAATTTTGATTCATTACAAGTTCATCCCTCAAATTAATTTACTAATATATATATATATATATATATATTCATTCAAAATATTATATAATCTTTTCAATGATTATGTCATGAGTTCCACATTCAAAATGTTACCTTATAAAAGGCACTTACCAACGGTAATGATTAACTTTTGGGGTGTGGTTCTCCTGAAATCTTGTGTTTGTTGCAATAGTATCTTTCATTACATGAGTTTTGACCGGAGAGGCTGATTAACAAAAGGTTGAATGAAGCGTCATAGTGTGAAGCTATCAGAGTGAGGTTGCGTGTTTCCAAGAAGATTAATATAAAAGGATATGATTATAGAAAAAAAAAAGTTATATTAACCCCAATTTTATTAATATACTCAAATTAAGTAAATATGGAGTAGGTCTTATGTTAAAGATTAGAGAGAGTGCACTGTTTAAATTTGATGCAATATGGAGTATGTTTTAACACAGTCACTACTTTAAATTTGATGCAGTTTTTCTTTTTCTCGACTTCTCAGGATGAATTCATAGCTTTAAATATAGGTACATTTAATGCATAAACAGCCTCTTTTTTCTTACCCTATGTTTAGATTGAGAGAAAATTAAGGAAGGAAAGAAAATTAGGAGAGAAAACTTTCAAAAATAGTAAATTTTTTACTATTTATAGAAGTTTTTAAATATAGTATTCATTTTTTCTCAATTTTTCTCCCCATTTAATTTTGATGAGATCGTCACCCACTTGGTACCCTTTGTACTCTAGCTGATCTTTCACTAGATCAAATATCCTAAGTACATGATACAAGATATATTGTTGTAAATATATACATATACATATATTTAACCTTTTCATAGGAAATCCAAAGTGTTCTGATAGAAAATTCGAAGTGTTCTGGCATAAAAACAAAAAACAAAAAACAAAACAAAAATCCAAGGTGATTTATGTGGGTTTCTATCTCAAATTCTTTTTTGTCTTTGGAGGTTTTGGGGTGGGCTAATATATGTAGAAGCCCACGTTTATAATTAGCTTAAAATGAGTCCCAAATACTAATTGTTACCAATCTATGTTTTATAACCGAAAGGAGCAAGTATGTGGGCTCAATAAGTCATTAAGTGTTTAGTTAATTATTTTTGTACCAATGGGATTATTAGTAGAGGCCTTTTTAGAGAATGATAGTAAGTTACAAAACTCATTTACTTTTTTCCAGATTCAAAACTCATTTTCTGGTTTATTTGTTATTGCTACAACGTTCCAAGCTGAGGTATCCCTAACATCACGTGCTATTTTTTAAAAAAAAAATTAAATAAGATGGGAAGTATATTTGGACCTTAGACAGAAAATCCAAGCTGAGGTATCCCTAACATCACATGTTATTTTAAAAAAAAAAATTAAATAAGATGGGAAGCATATTTGGACCTTAGACAGAAAAATTTTCAGAGTCAACCTTCGTAAATTCAGAAAATATTTTAAAATAAAAAGAAATAATTAATGCCAGTACGTGTTACTCTATTTAAGAATGAAAAGCGTAAAAGAAAATATTAATAAAGAGGGACACGTGAAAGAGCAGATAATATAGTGATAATAATAGTTAGAGCCGATGAAATAAGCTTCATAGCATATCCAAAAGGCATTAATTATGTTTAATTAAAAAAAAAGTCATTTTGTTGGTCAAAAGAATTTAGAAAGAAGCGAGTCATTTAACTATGAGCAACGCGGACGCACGGCAGTCACGTGGGCAATCCAACATCTCTCAACTCATTACTTTTTTTTGCCCGATTTATCAGTTCATTAACTTTTGATATTTATAGGGTCGAGTGATAGGCCACATTATTATGTTTTTCATATAAATATGCAATTATGTCATTCATTTATTAATATTATGTAAACTTTTTTTTTATTACAAGAGGTCAAGATCAAACCTGAATTGATGTCACAAAGAGTACTAACTATACCACACGGCCTAAAAACCGTTGGTACGTGAACTTTGTTTTTATACGATGCATATGTTCACATATTGTACATTAATCAGGGATACAATTGAAATTATTAAATTTTAAGTGAAGTTAATTATATTTAATATTTTCTTGGTCTATGTAAAACATGTTAACAGTGGCTTATAGGTAAAATTAAAAGAGTATCGCCATAAAAAAGATTTTGATTGTTTAAATACAAACTCTTAAATTTGAGCTTACGTGAATATATAAAATCCTTTTGAGAGAGTTACATCTAGGCTCTAGCTCAATATTTCTTGAATTTCATTTAGTCAAATGATCATACAAAAGAAAACATAACACTCTAATTTTGTGGTACGAATTTCCCACCAAGGGCATATCAGTATATGGAACCATTGGAACCCTTCCTTGCCATTATATATGTCTTTTTTTATTAAAAAAGATTGACTCGTATACTTTCTTAATGATTTTTTTTTTCTATCCTTGAAGTAAAAATAATATTCTGGAAAAAAAAGAAGTAAAACAATAATTTTGAAGATATTATAGTATGGTTAACAATATAAGATTCTGTCAACTAATTTAGAAAATTCAAAAAAAAACAAGTAAATTAATTATTTATAATTAATATATCTAGAATTTAGTTTTTTTTGGAAAAAATTCCTATAATTTAATAATTAAAATTTAATGTATAGAGTTAAAAAAATTCTATTTATATGGATAACTTGATAAAAAAATCCAATTAATAAAACAAGAGAAAGAGACCTTGGATTAGTAGTAAACCAAAATCTTTAAGCAGACAAAAAAAACAAAATCTTTAAATGATCTATGTGTCGGATTTGTTAGATAAATTAATAAATTATACCATACTTCGAAGTCACGCCTTTCAGCATTTCAATATATCTATATAAATATGAATAATAAAGTGAATCACGTGTATATTTAGATAAAATTTGAAATAAATACTATAATGTAACATTTTATAATCTCTTACTGATATAATATAATATATTGATGATGTCCCCATTTTGCTACTCAATAATGCTGATTAGTTAATTATTAAATGAAGGGGATCAAAATCAGTATATTCTGCCAGCAGTTGTTCATTTACTGAAATGCCCTGGACATCTTTGATATTAAAATGTGAAATCAGATATGCTTGGGGATTATTTGTTGACGTTCATATACCTTATTACAGGGGTCAACAAATGCTAAAAACTCGCTCCAACATATAAAGAAAAATAAAATTAAGATTTTTTATCTTCCGCAAAATATTGATATATTGGATTTTGTCCCAATTCAACCTAACATTTTTTTAAAAAAAATGTATAAGAAATAGTATTTTTAAGGAATTCAAATATATAATATGAAAAAAGGCATAATTTTTCCCAGATAAATAGTAATTACATATCATAAGTAGCTTCATTATCATAATGATAAGCTTAGCATCCAATCCAATCATAGCTATCTTGATCAAAGTCCCAATTTTGACATCTACATTGCATGCTAAAGGAGATATTGTATTGACAATTGCATCAAATGGCATTGCAGCAATCTTACTTCCTTCAGGTAGGACGGCTCACTTTCAATTTGCAATTCTAATACAAATTACGGAGTTTTCAATGTGCTTTGTTAAACAGAACTCATCACTAGCAAAATTAATTATTAGCACAAAACTAATAATATGGGATGAAGCTCCTATAGTACAGTGGTATTATATTGAAGTATTTGATCGTACTCTTAAGGATATTATGCATTATGCTTTACCATTTAGTGGGAAATGCATTCTTATAGGTGGGGATTTCCCTCAGATACTTCTCGTAATTCCAGAAGGTAACAGGGCTTCAATTGTTAATACATGCATTGCATCTTCAACATTATGGGATTATTACACCATTTTCCATCTTACAAAGAACATGAAGATGACTACTGGATCTTCAAGTGTTGACATAAATCAGCTTCAATGGTTTAGTAATTGGCTACTTTATGCTGGTGATGGTAAGATAGGTGAGTCACATTATGGTGTGTATCATATTGATATTCTAGATCAATTTTCACTGCTAGAATCTCAAAATCCAATAGATACAATTGCTAAATCTACTAGCTCAAGCCTTTTGGATAACATGACAAACAATGATTATTTCAATGACCAAGCAATATTAGCACCGACCATTGAGGCTGTGAATAAAATAAATGAGTATATGTGTTCTTTGTTGCCAGGTAGTAGTTAAGATTCTTTAAGTTGTGACTCGTTTGTAAATCAACAGATGTCAGTGACAGTTTTGACAATTTGTACACCACTAAATTCTTGAATACTATTAATAGCTCTAGATTGCCACCCCGCAAGATTATATTGAAAGTTGGAGCTCCAATTATGCTATTGAGGAATATAGATCAAACATTTGGGTTGTGTAATGGTACTCGGCTACGTATATTAAAACTTAGGAATAATGTTATTGAAGCAATTACATGGTTTGAAGCTTAATCAAAAGGTGTTAATTCATAAGATAGACATGAACCCTTATGAAATTAGATGATCGTTCCATATGGAAGGAGGAAATTTCCATTGAACCTCAATTTTGCAATGACTATTAACAAAAGTCAAGGGCAGTTTTTTTATTTTTTTGTCATGTTAGGGTATATCTTTCTAAGCATGTATGTACACACGTGCAATTATATGTTGTATTATTAGTGGTTAGAAGTATGGATTGCTTGAAAATATATGTCTCAACTAATTCAAATGGTAGCAGAAGAACCACCACAAATGTTATTTACAAGGAAGTTTTTAGAAACTTATTCCATTAATTATAGTTAATGTCTTTATGTATTTATTGCTTATAGTTGTAGTCTATTTCAGCATGTGCTACTAACGACATGAACTTTTTGTATGTGGCTTGGTTTTTTTTCTCCTTAACGTTCAATTATTCCATTTCCTTTTAATTGATACTGCTGTCATTTTGGTTGGTCTCATATTTCATTTGCTTTTAGTTGATGATGTACTTCATTCAATTCCAATACGCATTGTGACCTATATACTAGATGTAAGGAGGACAATAAATGTCTATTGCCGTTGGCTGTAATGTATGTCACTTTGGCTTTCTCATTATGATATGCTTCGTATGAAAATGTTATTAGCATATATTGTTGCTTGGAGGCCTAACAAATGTCAAGAAACAATTACGCTAGTCATGAATATCAAGTATGCCAATGCATTGGAAGCTCTCAAGGATCATAAATATATGGTATGGTTCAATTATTAACCCCATGTTGTTGTATAATTATATTGTAATGTATTGGAATTCCCTTTGTTGTTGCACCCATGCAAAGCGTGCAGTGGGAGAGTTCATGCTCGTTCAACCAAAATTTAATCATTACTTGAGTGAATATTATCGCATATCGTCCAATGTTTTAAAACTTGGACCGAACCGGACGATTGGACCGGTTCAACCGTGAAACCAGAGCACTTAGCGGCTCATTTCATATGATTAAACCATTCACATGGTTCAATCGTTTCAGACCGTTTAAAACCATTCACATGGTTCAATCGTTTCAGACCATTTAAAACTAGCAATTGAGTCAGAACTTGGGGTTGAGCTGCAAATTGAAACACTTTTGGAAAACCAGGCAGCTCAAATAAAAAGAAAAAATGCAGAAGAATAGGAGAATATTACAAGAAAAAAATATGCAAATGACATATACATACAACAATTAAGCAAACATATGTTTGTAATCATTTAAAATAATAAAAAAATATGAAGATCTAACTAAAGAAAAACATAATCTATATATATGATGTGCCTTTCATGAAATTTTGATTCAACCATAACAAAGCAAAATTTTGATTCAACCATCTATATAAATATATTATTATATGTATGTAATATTATTCTTAATTTAATTATTACATTACCGGTCCAATTAATCAATCTAACCAATTTAACCGTTTAAACCATGACCCGTTGATTTCTCCTACTCAATGTCCAGTCGGTTTTTAAAACATTGACATCTTCGTATCATGTTGATATTTTGATATTGTATACCTCTTGTAATAACTTATAATATAATGTGAAAAACATTTCTTTCAGACTATTTTAAAGAATACAATATAACTTTAAATTACATAAAGAGATCTCATTAAAATCAAGATTTTAATGATATAGAGGACACGTTAATTAAACAATTATATGTAAGTACTCATTTTAAAACACAGGGACCAATAAATATAAAAAATTGGGTTAAAGAGCTTAAATAACCATAAACTATTTTCAAAAGTGCTAAAATAACCATCAACTATTTTTTAAAGCAAAAGTAACCATGAACATTAGAAAATGGTATAAAACCAAAAGTACTGTTCAAAACTGTTAAAATACTGTAGTAGCCGTTAATTTTTTTGTTCATGATATTGTAGTGGTTTAACAGTTTTGCACAATATTTAACAATTTTGCACAATTTTCTAATGTTCATAGTTACTTTTGCTTTAAAAAAATTAATGGTTATTTTGGCACTTTTGAAAATAGTTTATGGTTATTTAAGCATTTTAACCCAAAAAAATTCAAATATAAGTAGTCACTTATAAGTTTGCAAAGTATAGAGAGATGAGGTGAAATTACGGGGGACATATCTCTCTTATGCCATACAAAAATTAATGAATTAAAGTGACATTAATTAAAGGGAAAATCCCAAAAAAAATATAAGGAAAATATGAAAATCCCAATTTAAAGCAACAAGATTCAGAAATCTCAAATCAATTATTTTGTACTTTTTTTGTGTAATTACGAAAATATCACTGAATTTTAACATCATTAATATATTAATTCACGACAAGAGTATTTCAATTAATTAACAACAACAGAGACACTTAGGTACTGTGTATTTTTAGATGTGAGTTGTTGTGAATTAAGATACTCGTGTTATTAAAATTCAGTGGTATTTTTATAATTACACAAAAAAATACAAAATGACTTATTTGGGATTTCTAAATCTTGTTGTTCTGAGTTGAAATTTTCATACTTCACTTACCTTTTTTGGGATTTTCCCTTAATTAAAATGTGAGAAAAGAACTTTTAATGAGGCAGCCAGACATACTTTTAAGCTCTAAGCCCCACGATACATTTTGTATATCATTTAATTCTTATAATTTCTATTAATTACAACTCAATCCCTGAAAAGTTATGTCAATTAATTTCCTACTATATATATTCAAATTATTATATAATCTTTCAAAGATTATGTCATAAGCCCACATTGGGAGTTTCATCTTAAAAGAGGGACTTACCAACTGTAATGGCTAGCTTTTGAGGCCAGGTGTGTGGCTAGCTTTTGAGGCCAGGTGTGGTTCTCCTGAAGACTTGTGCTTGACCGGAGTGGCTGATTGGCAAAAGACTAAGTGAAGTGTCATAGTGTGAAACTGCTAAAGAGAGATTATTGCATGTTTCCAAAAAAATTAATCTAAAAGGATACGATTGACTTGCCAACCATAATGACTAGCTTTTGGGATATGATGTAGTTCTTCTGAAGATTTGTTTTTGCTGCAATAGTATCTTTTAGATTAATTTTCTTGGAAATCTAAAAGGATAGGATTATTAACTCCATGTTTTGATGTTATGTGAGAGACAAGTTGCCGACCACAGTGATTCCAAGAAAGTTTCTTATTTTGTCTAATTTGAAAGCTAGCGACATGAATTGTTATAGCTGCTGATACTGATAAAGCCGACTCAGTTCTTCGCATTGGATAATTGTCCTTCCTAGTTGTGATAAACAGTCTCTATGCCATATTGTCGTTGAAAGTTTAATGTCAATCACTTTCAATATTTTAAATTCTTGTACTCCATCCGGTCCACAATATACGGCACTTCAGCTAATTCACGGAAAACAAGAAATGATAATTAACTCATTTATTATGTCATAAATTATAATTTTTTTCTACTTTTACCCTTTATTGAAAAATATGTTTGAAATTTCAATGAGTGGGCAAATTAGAAATGAGCATTAATAGTAGGAATAAAACTAAGAATTAATTATCTTACAATTGCCATATATTATGAACCAAATAATTTTTCTAGAAGTGCTCTATATTGTGGATTGGAGAGAGTATTTATATACGTCTTTAAAACCATTTGAAGAATTTTTTTTTAACAAATAATTTTGAATCAAAGGATTTGAATTTATCTCGTACCACATAACCCAGTTTGGGAAAACTACACAGAAACAACAAGTCTTGTATTAATATGTGTAATCCGCTGTACAAGTCCTACTACTCTTTTGTACTCTTTTAACAACCAAATATTTAAATAAATTGTTAGCTAAAATGTTAATTATTTAATATAATTTTATTGAGTGTTTGTTTTGATCTTCATTTCCCGCAACCTTTTCAAATGATTTTATATATTGTTTGATCTATCTTCTTTATCAACATCTTCAATAGTTTTCATTTTACATATATACCTAATCCATTTCAGACAATTTTGTACAAATCTTTCCCATATATATTTTTATCACAAATATATTTTTTTTATCACAGATAACCACATATATCTCAACATTCTCGTCATCTTTACCATCCCAACTTATGCTCTTAATTATCCTTAAAATTATCATGATAAATAAACTTATTATTCGTGCTTTTCTTAAACATTATTAAGGTCCATATATGCACCTACTTTCTCATCTTTCCCCCACAAATTATTTTCTTTCAATATGATTTTTTAATATGCGGAAATACAGTAGTTGTACATCAGTTTAAACGATTAATATTTGATTGATACAAGTGGGTGAAGTGAGGAAGGAAGCAAGAGTATTAATGAGGTGTGTGTGTAAAAAGAAAAAGAAAAGTTCTTATTTTGTCTAATTTGAAAGCAAGTGACAATTATTGTCATGACCTTTGAGAAAGGCAATTCAGTTGCTCACTTTGGATTATTATCGTGCATAGTTGTGAACTGGTGATGAATAACCTCATTTATTAAATTAATTTAAATTTTAATGTCTATAACTTCAATATTTTTTAAAGTCTTAAATATACATGTTTTTTTTGAAAAAAAAAAGTTATGTTTTAAATTTTAAAGGCATCCTTGCTGCTGCTGCTGCTAATAAATAATAATAATAATAATAATAAAATTTTTAAATACATACACATACTAAAACCACTTCAAGAAATCAAACTATTTGAATCCATATCGTTAAACACATTCAACTATGTTTTTGCTGCCTGAACTAGCTTTGGACCGCTGTTTTCTTTTTCTTTTTTTTTAAAAAAAATTTCAAGTAATTAAATGTAATATTATTAAATAGTATGATAAAAAATTTTCAAAAATTAAGTACAAACTTCTAAAAATTCCTTTCACTTAACACGAAATTATATCAGGTATTTAACTTATACAAAGATTTTTTGGAATAAGATTATTAATGAAACATTAAACCACTATAAAAGATCTCATAAATCAAAACTGAGATACAATTCTATGCAATTACTCCCTCAAGTCTTTTTATAAGATAAAAATAACCTAAGAGTCTAGATTAAAAGGTTAGTTAAAATTAATTAAAGGTTATAAGTATATAAAAATAAAACTTATTTTTCAAAACAATATTTATATGGAGACTGGAGATTGAGTGAATGAAATAATTATCATAGTGAGACTGATCGATAATTAATTGTGGCAAAATTAAAAATAAAACTCTGTACGATTCTTTTTGTGAGCAACTATCCAAATCACAGAGATGAATTATTAGTTAAATTTTGTTAAACGTGAAAAATGTATAAGAAATGTATAATTTTTTCTCAATTTTACCCTTATTTGAAAATGATGAGTGTGAGAAGGGTGGGTGAGAAAAATACGAGAGAAACATGTAATTAATTTTTGCCGATAACAAACGTGTAATTAATTATGGGAAAAACATAATAAATTTTCAGACGGACGCAAATTATACTTAGGACTAAATAGAGTATTAAATGTTTCAAACATACTAGCTATTAATGGCTCTTACAAATAGGAACATGTTTTCCTTGGAAAATTCTCTAATGCGTACGACTTTTACTTGATCTTCCCTTCATAGTTTATTATTTCTAAATTGTCCACTTACGTTTTAGCCTCAATGGAAACACAGATGTACTATATATATTGATTGAGATGGGACGAGAGGCAAAGGGAGCAAGAGCATTAATGGGGTATATGTGGAAAGCAGAAAGAAATAGAAGTTGGATTATGTGTTGTGAGCAATCATGGAATTAAGAAAAGGAAGGGGGCACCAAGGGTCAATGTATGAGGTTACAGAAAAGGATGGGACCCCATTATACATACATTATGATATTTAACCATTCACCAACCTAACATCTGTCTCAATGTGGGTCCTCTCATTAATTAATTTATGCATTTTATTATGTTTGCTGTATGAACCCTCCACACCACTTATTACCTTGCTATCTCCACCCACATCCCTTTCCTTCAAGGGTAAAAGACAAATTAGGACTCCTTAATTTTAACAGTTGAGAATAAACATGAAAATATTAATGCTAGTCTCTCTAATTAGCAAAATTTTAATTTCTTAAAAATTCAGATTGTAAGGCTTGTTATTCAAAGTTACCTAAGTACACATTTATTAAGTAGGTATAATTCTTCTTACAATTTAGGTAACATATTCATAGCTATATGTATGTACACATGTCATATATTTTGAATATAGTCACACATATGCTAATTGCATGCATAGATGAAGAAATAGTCGTGGCCATTGAAAATGAATTGTAACAAATTTAAGATATATTTGATCATGTATTTGAAATACGAAAATTTCATCAATTTTTTCTTCTAATTAAGTTTCACATTATTATTTGATCAAATAGCTTGAAGGACTAAAATATTTTTTTGATATTCTAAAAATTTTTTAATCATAAAATATCATTATTCAATTTATTTGGTCCTAAAATTTCACTCTCACCTTCTTTAATTCGCTGCTTCATTGCTTCTACAACCTTCCAATGTCCATCTCCCCTTTCCTAGAAAGATACCATGCCATTAGTCAAATTCACATGTATTGCCTCCTTATGGTATGGGATCTTGTTCATCATTAACTCATTTTTTAACCAAAATGTGAATTTTATTTTTCATCACAATTCACAACTACATTCGTTAATATATATATATATATAATTAATTAATTTTTGTTGGTAAATCTTGTATTTTCTTAATACATTGAGAGCATTTTTCTATATTTATAAATTATGTACTTTATCTTGACAATCTAGGGGAATTTAGCTCACAAATTCATGGCCTGTTTGAGTGCTTATTAAAATATTTACAAAACAAATATAAGCTTCATGCATTTTACACTCTGAAAAATGTGATATACCATTAACAATTTATAAATTGTGCAACTTATTTCATAATTTGTGAATTACGAGAGTTATATATATATATATAACCCACCATTTGGGGCTCTTGCATTCATAACAAGATTTAGACCTTATGAAGGCAAAAAAAAAAAAAAGATTTAGACCTTATACGAATACATGATCAGCTCTCACAATTGAATCAAATACGTACTGTAATATATTGGCCAAAAATTACTTATTTAAATGTAAACAGTAACATTATGAAGACTAGAGATATAACATCTTTATTGAAATACAGTATGTTCTAAATTATTTTACAATTTTTTCTAAAATAGTAAATTCAACTCTGTTTGTCTCTATTATAGGTGCATGTTGTATTCATTTATGGAATCATATGTATTATGAATACACTTGTTTTTTATTTTCAGAAAAACTACATAACTGCTAACTACTGCATGCAACTTAAATTAATTCTAACAAATTTTTTTTTGAAAAAAAAAAGGTACGTGCAATAAAAAAATATTATTGAAAATGTCGCTGATGTAAAACGTGTATAAATATAGTAATTAATTAACTAGTTGAAAGTTAGCTACGCAAAAAAATATAGTTGAAAGTTGAACTCTTCTTAGTTCTACTTTTAGTTGGTTAAAAAATTCGTATTAGACACGGGAAGGGCAATATGGTAATAGCAATAAAATGTTTATATAAATATCATCGCAAAGATAGGTCCCCTGTGCAAATCATAGATAGGTCCGAATATCGCACAAGGTTCTTCTGCTTATTCTCCCAGTGGCCGCCATTGATGGAAGCAGGGGATGTTCTGAAACTCTACGATTCTTGCTGGTTCGAGGTCGAGATCTTCAAGGAAACACCAAATTCGTCAAAACCAACAAGTTCTGAAGCAAAGCCAGAAGATCAAATCGAAAAAAAACGAATCCCAGATTCACCAGAAGCACCAAAGCTTTCTCGCACTGAAATCTTCCACACCAGGTCCATGAGCGACTCCATGACCAGCTTAAAGCTCGATTCTCTGTCCCCAGATACTGTACTTCTTGTTCCTTCGAAGCTTCAAACAATTCTATCAGGTAAAGAAGTCCCAGACACAGAGCCAGAAATAGAGCTCCCAAAACAGATGACGACTCTGCATCTCGAAGATTTTCCGAACAGGAATAAAAGAGATATCAGAAGGAGGAAGAACAAGAAGGAAAGAAAGAGCTTTTCTGATCTTGAGTTTGAGGAGGTAAAAGGGTTTATGGATCTGGGGTTTGTTTTCTCTGAGGAAGATAAAGATTCGAACTTGGCTTCCATAATTCCTGGGTTACAGAGATTGGGGAAGAAGGATGTTGATGAAGATGACGATGAAGAAGAAGAAGGAAAAAGAGATTTTGATGAGCCTGAAATCTCAAGACCTTATCTCTCAGAAGCATGGGAGTTTCAGGAAAGGAGGAAGAAAGAGAATAATCAAAATCGGAATCCTTTTCTGATGAACTGGAGAGTTCCTTCTAGCAACAACGAAATTGATGTCAAAGATAGTCTGAAATTGTGGGCTCACACTGTTGCTTCTACTGTTAGATGATGATATATTTCAAGTTCATGATTTGTAATTTGTTATTAATGTAATAACTTACTTTTCCTAATTGTTAATTGTTTTTTCTGGGAAAATGCTTGTTAAATACTCGCTAGAGTCCTATATATAAATAAACAATTTTTGTTATAATTACAAAAATGAATATATAGTTAAGATTAATTAAAAATCATGATTATATAAAAAATGTTACGTTCTTTCCAACTATATCATTATTTGGTGTTGGGAATTAGGATCGGCCTTTGAAGGGTCATGGCCTGGTTGGCCCTTTTAAACCTGGCTTATGAAAAACACAATTTTTAAAACTAGGCCTAAAAGCAACAGGGTCAAAAGCATTTTAAACATTTTTTAACATTTTTAAAGAAACAAAATTAATAACTTACAACAATTAAAATCCTAATTTAATATATAAATTGTGGCAACATAAAGTTTGAATTTTACGTAGTATGTAAGTATGAAACAAATAAATGATATAATTTAAAGTACAACATTGTCACATGTAATAGACTACAAATATAAATAACATACACAAAACATAATAGAGTCAAACAATGTCACTAAGTAATATGAGGATGACTATCATTTTTCTCTTCTTCACTATTATCAAGCTCAAGGGCATTTGAGCTTGGTGTACTGGTGTGTGTCTGGTCACTTTGGTGTCCATCGTCACTCGTCAATCCATGTAAGTGTGTGACTGTGTGTGGTGTATGGATGTATGGTGCAGGCACTAAAGGTGCGTGTGTGTTTACTATTGTCTTGTTAGGTAATGAACTAATAACTTAATGGGTTAGAGTTTTTGTCCAAAGTAAATTATGCAACATAATACACACACACACACACACATAAGAGGGATAGCCCTTTTAAGTCTGGGGCCTTACAGGGTCCGATTCCATTTTTAACCTCTAAAATATAATCCCGGTGATCTGACACATTATTTATATGGTTTTCTGGGGTATTTTACATATTAATTGCACACATTTACTATCAAAGTGCATGATATTTGTGTTATGTGGAGTAAATGTCTCAAGATTGCATTTTGTTGATTTATGGGCAAAAATGTTATTATTTTTATATGATTTGTTTAATCCTCCACTTGCCTCGGCAAGGGTACTGTGTTCTTATGTTTTCAGGCAAGCAAAGGATAAGTTGAAGCCCAAATTGGAACTAAAGATAGACCACTGGAGCTAGAAGGCCCAAAAGCACGTGGAATGCCTTTCTGCCAGCCTGGGTCGCGACCCACACATTCAAGTGTCGCGACATGCATACTTAAGTGATGCTACGCGTTTTGGACCAGAGCCAAGCCAGAAGGAGATCCCGAAGAACATGTCGCGACTGGGAGACATGTATGTCGCGACATGAGCTCGTGATCAGCACGAAGATTTGATTTGATTAGATTTAATTAGGATTTCCAATTGCTATATATTGGGGATGTTAACCTACATTTTGGGACGGCCAATTACTTCTGAAGTCTCAGAGTAGTGAGTAAGAAACCCTAGATTCCATTATTCTCTCAATTCCCACCATAATCCTTCATTAAGCCACCCTACATCTCATGGAATCGAACGCTGAACGTGGTAGCGAGATGATCGGAGCCATGAGAGGCTAAAGCCCTTAGCCTCTCGATGATGGATTGAAGGTTGGAGCTTACGTTTAAACCA
>JBAGKO010000001.1:13729972-13741115 GCA_037177275.1 Acacia concinna | reverse complement strand
AGTGACTCGAATTTCGGAAAGGACAAATGAGGGGCGATGACAAAAACTCAATAGAGAATGATTAAAACTGAACAGATAATGATTAAAACAAAATGACTAAAACTAAAAAGAGAATGACTAAAACTAAAAAGAGAATAACTAAAACTCAACAGAAAATGACTAAAACATGACTAATTTTTTGCCCCTCATTTGTCCTTTCTGAAATTCGAGTCACTTCTCTGAATTTCTCATATTTATAGGGTATTTATTTATCTTTCTCCCAATAATTTAATACAATGAGAGCTAGGTGAAATTTTCCCTAAATTTTCTCAAATGCCATCGTCAGCGGGGAAAAAAACCCCAAAACAAAACTCAGCTCCCTCTCATTTCGAAGCTTCCCTTCTTCACCGGCGGAAGCGGCGGCGAAGAGTGTTCGAGCTATTTCCTTTGATTCACTATTCCCCGTTTCCATGTTTTGGTAATTGATCATTTTAATGCGTTATGTACCCTAATATCTCTTAGCTTACGACCATTTGGGTTCATTGCCCCTCAATTTCATTCTTTTTATTGATTCGTGTCGATTGCATACTCTGTTTGTTGAACTTTGCCTGCTCGATTTAATGCCTTTATTTGAATTTAATCAGAACACATGGTCTGTATCGATTAGCTGAACTTGCTCGCTTAAGAACAGTAGTGTATCTGGAAGTTGGGCGGCTAACCATGTTTCTTTCTTCCTATATTTTGCCTCGTATTGTTGAACTTCCTACCTTCCTCATTAAATATAGATTTTTATCTTATTTATACCTGTCATACATATTTTACTCATTTCATCCATTGTGAGCAAATCTGGTGAAGTTTATTAGGGGAACAGGAATGTGATAGACAAGCTGCTGTTATAGTTCCTTTTCGTTAGTTTTTTTTTTAAGTTAACTAGAGTATTGACATAATCTTCTTCTTCTTCTTTTTCTTTTTTTTTTTTTTAGGGAATTTGAAACTTATTCCAATACTTTACCTTGAAGGTTGTAACTGATTGATAATGCTCAATTTTATAGTTACTTAATATCGATGGCTTATGCCTTTTTTTGTTAATTTTGTACAAAGCTTCTTCAGTTTTCCTTTCTTACTCTAACATTATCTGTTGTTGACCAAATTCGTCTTGAATGTTTCTGTGTCAACAGCGGAACCTGATAAACCCAGACAACAAGGAAACCAACTCCAAAGGTTCTTAGTGTAGTGTGTAAGTGTAAGCATTTGGGGAAGCGTTGTTTGGCTTCATTAGTGGTAGCAACATCGTTATACTTGGTATGTTTCGTTTGATTGTGTCTCCTTCGTTCAGTTGAATGTTAAAGCATTTTAGAGACTTTCAGATTTGCAGTGAAAGAGCATTTGGGTCTTTCAGACGCACTTTCCATTGTGATAACCCTTGTTCCCTCTGCTGGCCAAGAAACCACCTTTATGCTGGATGGAGGAAACGTCATTCCTCCAAGAATGAAATTCGCATCTGAAGAGAATGGGACCAAGTCTCCTTTTCCGTTGGGCATTTTTCCTCCTGCCAAATGGGTCATCAATCCTCAAAGATACACTTTTTCACAACCACACTTCATTTCTCAAAATGTTGGTTCAATTTCCCCCATGCAATCCCCATTGCCAAAGCCATACATTTTCAGAGTTGTAATGCGCACTTGTTTGATGAAATGCTTCATAGTTGCCCTCCTGCCCTTAACTCTTTTATTACTTCGTATGTTCGCCAACGTGATGCTGTCACAGCCTGGGCAATCTTTCATCAAATGCGTCACATGCGTTCTGACATTGATGTTTATACTTTCACCCCTGTTTTGGGTGCCTGTTCTATGTTATCTGGTCCAGAGCGTGGCAAGCAAGTCCATGCTTTGATGATCAAAACCGGTTGTGATTCTGGAACTGTGATCGAAACTGCTCTCATGGACATGTATTCCAAATATGGGCTTATGAGCGAATCGTTGAAGGTCTTTGAAGAGATGGAATATAGGGATGTAATGACTTGGAATGTCTTGCTTTCAAATTTTTTACGGCACGATCATCCTCGTGAAGCACTTGGTGTCTTGAAAGCAATGAGGAGGGATAATGTGAAACCAAATGAGTTTACTCTGTGTTCAGTGCTTAAAACTTGTGCTTCTCTTAGGGCCTTGAAGCAGGGAAAGCAAGTTCATGGTTTGGTGGTCACAATGGGTCGTGATTTAGTGGTGCTAAGTACTGCTCTTATCGACTTTTACTCAAGTGCTGGGCACATTTCTGAAGCTTTGAAAGCGTTTCATACATTGAATTGTACAAAAGACAACATGATGCACAACTCGTTGATTTCTGGGTGCTTAAGGAATAGAAGGTATGAAGAGGCATTCTTTGTCATGCGTATGATGAGACCCAATGCTGTTGCACTCACTAGTGCCCTTGCAGCTTGCTCTGACAATACTGATTTGTGGATAGGGAAACAAATACATTGTGTTGCAATACGTCAGGATTTAACTTCTGATACCCAATTATGCAATGTCCTATTAGATATGTATGCAAAATGTGGTAAGATTTCAAATGCTCGATTGTTATTTGATAGAATGAGTCGAAAAGACGTTATTTCCTGGACAAGTATGATTGATGCATATGGGAACCATGGACATGGGGATGAAGCTGTTCTGCTTTTTGAAAAGATGAGTGAGTGTGGAAATGATGTACTGCCCAATTCAGTAACTTTTCTAGCCGTTTTATCTGCTTGTGGTCACTCTATGTCGGTGGAGGAAGGACGGAAGTGTTTCCATTTAGCAAAGGGAAGATATGGTATTGAACCAGGTCCAGAACACTATGCCTGCTTCATAGATATGTTAGGTCGAGCTGGTAATATAGATGAAGCATGGTCTGTTTATTATAGCATGATTGAGCTGGGAACTCATCCTACTGCAGGAGTATGGACAGCATTGTTGAATGCTTGCAGCCTTAACATAGATGCTAAAAGAGGTGAATTTGCTGCTAAACATCTCTTGGAGTTGGAACCTGGTAAAGCTAGCAATATCGTTCTTGCATCAAATTTTTATGCAGCCATTGGAAGGTGGGATTGTGTTGATGAACTGAGAAATATTATGAGCACAAAAGGGTTATTTAAGGAAGCTGGGAATAGCTGGGTTAACGTTATTGAATGTAGAGAAGCTGCCAAATCTTTGACTGCTTGACTATTTATTCTATCCTCTTATGTTTTGATTGAGCGAAGTGAAGATAAAGGAGAAATGAATTTACAAGACATTGTCTTTGATCTCCCAGAAAATTTTTGTGGGTGAAAATGTGAAATCACCAGAGAAAGGATTTTTATGCAGTATTGAAATGTTACCTTGTGCAAATGTCAGGTAACCATCAAATAGTTCATACTTGAGTTGTTAGTTGTCTTGTTCCAGTGAAAAGTAAAAATTAAAGAAAGATATCAAAGGAAAATGAAATGAATGAAACAACTTTTTTCTTACATTTATCTAAAAATCATCATCTTATTTTAGTTTGTCCAGGTGAATTTTGTGGGCTACAAGGCTCAGCCCAATACAAAAGATTTCATACGAGTGGAGATTGTTGAAAAAAAATTCATAGAAGATTATGTACTTATTGAAGAGTATGTCTCATATATCAATTTTCTGATTAGTCACAGGTCTCTTGTTTCATACAATGCTAATAATGCTTGTAGTATTGTGGTTTTTGGCATTTTGGCATCAGTTGAGTTTTGGCCCTTTCTCCCTTTCTCACTAACTCTGAATTGCAGAACATGAAATGAAAACTAAAAAGAGATCTCGGCATTTATCACAACATAATAAAATCTTAAAAATACAACTCTCAAGGAATTCTGTTCTAAGATTGAATTATTAGATAGTTTTCGCTTATCTGCATCATGACAAGGATTATGCAGTGATTTTACTTGGGTTTTGTGCTTTTAACTTCTTTAGGAGGAAGAAAGGCAATGAAACCTTGTTATAACTGCCCATCTTGTAAATGAAAATTTTCTGCAGAAGAAAGTTTATCTTGAGGTGCGTCCTTACACCATTCCCGCACACTACATATGTTTGGATCAAGGGAAAAAATGATGAAGCAAAAGTGAAAGGCTGGTATTAATCTGATTAAGCATTCCCTTTCTCTAATCCTTTATTCTTATTCATCCAAATATATCATTGTCCACTTATAATTCCAGATTATGTTATCCCTTTCGCGCGGGGGCACTGATACTATCCAGAATCATCTGTTGCCGAAGCACTTGCCATCATCAATCTCTGGAACGAGAGTAATAGGCTTCATTCCAGTGGATTGCTCTGAACTTTTGATCGAAGTGTGGCATTCAACATAATGGTCAAATATACATAAAGCAAGCAACTTTATATCAAAACCAAGACAGGTTCATAGTTAAAGTGGTGGGAAATTGGGGAAACGCAGTAAGGCTCTTCGTCATGGATATTGTGATTTTTCATTGGCCATCATTCGGAAGGATCAAAATATTTTCCATTGGCCATCATTCAAGAAGTTCAGCAACTTCCTAAAATTTAACGGTTGTGATATATTCTTAGCACTCCAGGATAGATCCTAAGGCGGTGAATACACAAGCAAATGAAAGACAAATTAGTGAGAAAAGTTGGCAACTTACCTATAGCTTATATAAATGAAATCATTTAAACTAAATAGTTAATTATCTTGTTGATCAAGTTCTTTACGTTTTTTTGCCCGCTACTAAGTTATTTACATTACTATATTTGTAGGCAATCGTTATCCTGATGGTCTAAATATTGCACTGAAGCATAGGCTAATAGCCTATAAATGTATGTTTATTTATTTTAATTATTCAGGGATGTTGTTTAACTATGTATACTGTATCTTTTCTTACTGTAACATGTAAGTGGTAATTTTGAAAATTACATTCAAGAATGCATGCATATTTGTACTTGTGATTTAAGAACACTTAACCATCTAGTGGCATGAAGCCTATATGTTGGGATTGGTGAAACTCTATAAAAGAACTCAGCATAAATATATTTGGATGTGATATTTTCTATTGCGAGGGCAGGCAATCAAATTTCTTCCATTATTTTATCTTTCACGCTCAAATACTAATTCTAAATAAACAACAACCATCTTGGATTATGTTTATTTGGCAAATATCGAGCCTAAATATCTCGTGTTTCATTGGAGCATCATAGATAAAGAAAACACAATAAATTTATTTAGTGTTCCGGATTAATTAATATCAATAGTAAAGTTATCCATAAAACTTGTTATAAATTATAATTCAATGTGATCGATTTCTTTCATTATTAATAAAGTTATCTATAAAATTAAAACACAAAATTGTTGTCACATGATTAGTATGTTTGGGATGGCTTTTAGAGCCTCAACAACATGATTGAGGGAGTAAGGGGTAAAAATCAGATTGGGTGGCACAACCCCAAAAAAAAAAAAACCACCACCACCACCCACAAAAACCCCAAATGTGCCTGTGATGGCTTTTTTTCCAATTGAGCTCTAGGAAAACAAAAGGCAGCTTAAGCCATGAGCTAAAATTAATTGTTTTTGGCTTTTCTATCATGGAGAGAAAAGCAAGCTTATGAAATAAAGATGTTGGGTCCTCCTTTGTTTTAATTGACATACTCCTATGATCCTTATTATAAATAGAGTTGGGATAACGGCCGGATCTGTTTAAGCCAAATTCTTAAAAAATTATTAATTTTTAGGCCCGTCCATATAGTCAAGGGTTTTTCGGCGGCCCGTGGGCTTAAGGCCTGCTTGGCATTTAAAAAAAAAATTATTATCATGTATTTTAAATGTAAAATATCTAATTTAAAATATAAATATTATTAAAATTAAGTTAAAACACTAAATATTATTTATGTTTAACAAAACATAAACACCAAGTCAAAAAAAGTTAAAGACTAAGTTCCATGACAAATGACTAACTAGATAAACACATGTTATAAATCATAAACTAAATATTAAGTGCATGTTTAGATTAACTTTTGGAGAATAGCTTTTATAATTTATAAGGTAACTATGTAAGAAAAGTTTTTTCTTAACTTGTGGAAAAGACTTTCTGAAACCATGATTTATTGTTTCTCAAACATCCACTAAAATCTAAACAATATGGATAAGATTATTATTTTTTCTCCTTGACCATCATCGCTTCCAACATTATATCTGAGTTCAAAAAAGGTGCTCATTGCTGGCTTGGTTCATCAAGGGCCACAGGCCTACTTGCTGGATTTAGGCCCATTTGCCATATTTTTATTTCTTAAGTATTTGAACACTAAAATATCGAATTTAAAACATAAATATTATCAAAACTAAACTAAAACATCAAACATTATATATATTTATCAAAAAAACTAACACTAAGTCCAAAAACTAATGTTTACAATTAAATAAATAACTAAATAAAGTCATAAACTATTATTAGATACTAAACAATATGAATAACATTAATATTTTTTTCTCAATGTCCATAATCATCACTATGATCTTAAGTTAAAAAGTTTTTTTATTTTTAAAAAATATAAAATATAAATCAGGCTGCTAAAGCCTGTGGCCCTATAGGGCAAACTTGTTTAGACTCGAGTCCATTTTTAAACCCTAAATTACATCTAACCCTTGACTTAATCGAGTTTCAAAAAGTCAGCCCAATTTCCCAGCTCTAATTATAAATCCTTATAGATGAGTTTTTTTTTAATCTGGGATATAAATTCACTTAAAAAGTTAGTAACCAATGTTTTCCAAGTTAACTTTATTCACTTTTTGTACTTTTAATTTTAATTTTTCTCTTATAATTATCGCAATATATACACATATAGTATGTATGTATGTTTACTTAAAAGTTAGTAACCAATGTTTTCCAAGTTAACTTTCTTCACTTTTTGTACCTTTACAGTTAATTTTTCTCTTATAATTATCACAATATATACACATATAGTATGTATGTATGTATGATTTAATAAGATTCACGTCATTTTTAATCATTTTTCATCTAACCTTACTTTTCTAAATAATCATTCAAACAAATTTCAATTTCACAAAAGTCACTTATACTATCATCAATATAAACATAAATCACATTATAATTTTAACTTCTACTCAATCTTAAGTTTGCCAAAGTAAAATTATAAAAAAGTCACTTTTGCTATCACCATTCCAAACACACACACTAAGATATCACAAATTCAAATCGTTAAAATAGTCTCTTCGATTATCGGGTAAGCTTGTGTATATCTAACCCTCCCTAGACTCCACCAACTCGGAGCATTATGCATTGATGCGTCCTTTTTTATATATTCAATGGAATTGATTTCTTATGATACACATTGTACCTTTTTTTTTTTTCCTATAATGAATTAATTCAGCCCTCTTGGACTCCTCGTCCTTCCTTTACCCATTTAGCCCATGGTCATATGAGGTAACAATAACATAAAATCTAGTTTTTTTATTGATACACAGATTTATTTCTTATTGACTCTTGGGCCGTGATGTATGGTATGAAAATCCAACCCGGTTTAGTCGGCCGGACAAGTGAACCAGTGAATCAATTTCTCAACTGATCTCGTGGTTAAGATTTTTGGACAGGTTAACCATGTTAGATTTATTTTTTTCCCTTTCTAAACCTGAAACGATGTACTTTTGAATAAAAAAATAGTAGTGATGATATTTGTGCTTTAATAATTCTGTTTTGTTTGATTTTGTATGGTTTATACTTTATACATAAATATTCCATTTACTTGTGAGCTCTCTTTATACTTAAATATTAGTCTTTTCAAAGTTATTCATGTATAAACATTCTTGTATATATTAATTATGATTAGAGTGACTTGGTTGAGCCATTAACCTTTGAACCATTGTCAAAACAGGTTCAATGACCAGTATAATTTTCCGTACCTTGATAAGGCGTGATGGTTCAATGACTATTAATACGTATGTTCAGTAATACTTTTCCTGTGTTCAATTATCTTTTGGTTTTTACTTTCACCATGAAGGCTGAATACGTTCTTGAGCTACATGACTATTTCTGGTTCGAGCATTTAGTTCTCAGAGGAATAAAACATTCATCAAGTCCTCCCACAAACCTAGACGATCAGCAACAAATCAAATATGGACCTTCTGATTTGAAGCTTTTGAAAATTTCGGTGGTTAAGGATTTCATGATCGATAATAGATTGAAGCTACCTGAGTCTTTCTCACCAAATTCTGTTCTTCTGAATCATTCATCATCAAATCCTTTTTCGACGAAGAAGGACGCAACGGAATATTCAAAACCCATGATCTTACCAAAGAGGAAGAGGTCAAACAAGATGATGGAAAGTACAAGAGTGTAGCAGAACATGAAATGGAAGAAGTGGAAGGGTTCATGGATCTGCGTTTTGTGTTCAAAGAAGAAGACAGGTATTCGAGGTTGGCTTCGATTGTTACAGGGTTGAAGAGGATGTGGAAGGAAGAGGAAGACGATGAGACAATGATTCATGTGAGACCATACCTTTCTGAGACTTGGGAATTTGTGGAGTGGAAAAAGAAAGTAGGGAAGCCATTGAATTGGAAAATTCCTGAGGATATGAGCAATGAAGTGAGGATGAAACATAATCTGAAATTGTGGGCTCAAACTGTTGCTTCACTCGTTATATGATGAAATTAAATGAATAATTCTGAGGGTCTTTTTCCTTCAAATTTGGGTTTTTTAAATTCTCTCTATTTGCTTTTGTCAATTTTGTTATGTTTTTCTTATGGAACGGTATTTTGAACTTTGATCTAATTATTCAGTTTGATTACGATGTTCTCCTTAAATATAAATTGTTATTGCCAATATTTAAATAAAATTGGAAGTGTAGCTTCTTACTCGTCTTCAAGTTTAGTTACTTTATCTTTGTTTACGCTATTCATATCTAAAGTTAAAACATCACCTGACTTCGAATGAGTGATTTTTTTTGTAAGCAAAACTTCGGCCAAATTTTTTATAATCGTTGGATTCATTGTGTTAATCAAATTCTGCTACGTACGTACCATTTTTCCCATGAAACCCCTTTTACTTCTTGAAACAACTAGGATTTTTTTTTTTAAAAAAAAAAAACTCTAGGGCGTCTATTGAGGTTGCAATGATCAAGGAGGAGCGACGGCAGTGTGATCGGCAAAAAGGGACGGACGGAACACACTTGGAAGGAGAATAATGGACGAGTTTTGTAGTTGGATCCCTATGGATTGGTTGCCTTTCTTACGAAAGGTGAGTGCAATGCATAGTTATTAATTAAATTTATTTAGACATTATTATGTTTGACAGATTATTCTTCTAAGACATCAAATATCACTTAAAAAAATATGTTCATTGTACCAACTTATACTTGATTGATTTAAAAAGTATAATGATTTACTTTAGTGCGTTCTGTTCTAGGTTTTCCTCACATGTAAGTTAAAGCTCAGATTTATAATTTAGAGGCTACCTTATCATATGTAGCTAAATGTTTTATTTCTCTAAATTGTCTTTCTAATGGCCTTGTGTTTTTTATAGTCTGAAGCGAACAGGGGATGTGCTTGGCAGCGTCGGATTATATAAAAACTAACTGAAGTTAAGATGTAAATGTGCAACTTAATATAAGGTGAATAAAGACAAAAGTGTAACTTAATTAATAAATATAATTTAAAATAAATGAGCTTTACTTTAAAAAGGGGTTAAGGTCTATTTTTGTCCTAAAAATTTTCACTTAGAAGCTGTGAATCAATGATTAAAACTTTTTAATTAGGTAACTAAAGAGAGTAAGATATTTAGAACATTAATAATAAATTCTTATGTAGGGTTCACGTTAGGCTAAAATAAAAGTGAAGACACTTAAAATTCAATTACTAAGTTCTTCATGCTTTGCCTAACCACATAAGGTATTTACAACACTTGATTTGTGAATAACAACTCCGTATTCATGGTTCACACTAAGGTGAAAAAAAAAAATGGTTAAACTTGCAATCCAATGACAAAAAAAATAAAAAATAAAAAATTCAGGCATTATTTATAATATTTGATTTGTGAATAACAACTTCCTGGAAAAAAAGAAATTAAAACGGTTAGCATGTTGGTCCATTTACTATACATGAAGGTGGGAGATTTAAAACACCTTTTTGTTTAATTATTAGTGACCAATATATAAAAAGGTCGCCTGTAGAAATGTTTCTCAGTTTCAAGGTTGGCATGAGTTAATACTCTGCAAGTGTTGTGAGTTGTGACTTGTGGGAGAGAGAAAAAAAGAGAAGACAAAGGGAGAAAAAATCGAAGGAGAAAAGAAGTAGAGAATAAGGAGAGAGGGGAGGGAATAGGAGAGGTCAAGGCAATTTAAGTCAATTCACTCAATTAAAAAGTTTCATTTTATTTTCATAATTTGGTCTGGAATTTTGGGAATTGGGGTCACTGATTTGAGTTTTGATAATTAATTTTAAAAGTATTTTATTATTCTTTTCCCAAAATAAAGTAAGAAATTAATAATTAATAAATATTATTAAATCGCTAGTAAATATTAACAAATATCGATAAATCTTATCATATCATAAAACAATTGGTAAATCATTAGTAGAAGATATGAGGACAGTATTTTATGAAATTTTCTAGATGGATCATTTTAATTCTAGCAGCATTTTTAATAACAACAAAAACAACAATACTAAATCTTATTCAAATTTAAAATAAGATAAGAACCTTAAAACAAACGTCGATAGATGATATATAGCAGATTGCCCGCCTTATAGCAGAATTGCCTGCCTTATAGCAGAACCAACCGCAAGTAACTATAAGTATAAAAAGAAACCATCTGCCACTTTTTCTAGATTAAGATATTCTGTTACCTCTGATGCATCGATCTAATTAAGAGCCCATTTAGATACAGCTTTTGAAAAGTTCTTTTGGTGTAGAAGAGCTTTTTCTAGAATGCCTTTTGAAAATGGCTTTTGTGAAAAAGTTGATTTTGAAAAAAATGAGAGTGTTTAGATAAATATTATCAGAATGGCTTTTTGTAGAGTGAAATGACAAAAAAGGGATTAGCTTTTATAATAATTAATGTAAGGGTTGTGTGATATATAAATTATTTTACCATTAAAATTTTATAATAAATAACAAAATGTGTATAAATTGGATTAAAAAAATTAAAATTGCAACATTAGTCCATAT
>JBAGKO010000001.1:13707703-13729313 GCA_037177275.1 Acacia concinna | reverse complement strand
CCCCCCCCCCCCCCCCCCCGGCTTTAACAATAATACCCACTAAGCTCTGCAACATTAAGTGGTTAGAATCATCAATCATGGTTCTTCTGGTGTATTTTGTTCTTCCCTTAGCTCTCACTGGCCACTCAAGTAAGCACCTTTTTTATTCCCCACTTGTGTGTTTCAGATTGTTCACATTTTGGTTAAATAGTGTTCTTATCATCATAAAATTATGCCTTGTCCACTTTCATTGAGATGAGTTCTTCAGATTTTTAAGCTTCAGATGGTCAAATGGGTTTTCTGCACTAAATCTTTTCTTCTTGCTGCTTCATTGAGATGAGCTTCGCCGTGAGCTTCACTGGAGAAAGGGGTGCCATCGGCGCCGAGACAGAGAAAAGGGTGATGGGTTTTTCAACAGTAACAAATGAGTGGGCGAAATGGAAATGAGGAAAGGAGAAAGAGAGCTCTTTTCTAAATTGGGTCAGCAAAAGGAGATCAGAATAACTTTCATGAAAAGTAGTTTTTTAGGGAATAAAGGGTTTTTCAACTTTAAATGATTTTTTTTTTTAAAATGAGAGTTGCTTAGTTAATTTTTTTACAAAAGGATTTTTGAGCTGATTAGGGCTTTTCAGAAGCAGTCCAAACACCCTCTAAGTCTTAAACCTATCCATCAAGTAGCATTGGGAAAACGGGCCAACCCATGACGGGCTCCGGCCTAAACGGGTCGGTTTGTTTAGGCCCGAGTCTTAAAATACCTCCAAAAGAATAAGCCCGCCCAATTAAGGTTGGGCTTTGGGCTGGCCCACACTCTTGGACCCCATTTAACATTTTCTTCTTCTTTTTTTTTTAAAAAAAATTTATGCTTTTTTCATACATATAAACAACAATACTTAATATAAAATATAAATATTATTAATACTAAGTTAAAATGCCAAATATTATCTATGTTTAACAAAGCATAAACAAATGAAATACAAATTCTAAGATTAAAAAGTTAAAAATTGTTCTATTTGTTTATCAAAATTAAATTAAAATATCAAATATTATCTATGTTTACCAAAAAACTCATATGCAAAGATAAAAAACTAATGTCTATAATCAAATAAATAATTAGATAAATATATAAACTATAAACTAAATACTAAATAATATGAATAATATTATCATTTAAATTTTCTTCATGCCTACTGTCATCACTATCATCTTATGCTCAAGCTTAAAAGGGCCGGCCAGACAAGCTCAGCTCAAATTCTCAGCTCTACCATCAAGATAATCATGTACACTAATAAGTTGTTAGACGAGATAATAATCTATCTCATCTTTTTAGAAAACACATGTTTGAAATTTAGGAAACATACTTGTAGGAAAAGACAAAAACCCTTCCCCCTCGTGAACCTTGAAAGAAAAACCTTAATAGAGGTTTGATTTAGGTCTAATACAATATTGAACAACTATGTGGTCAAAAGATTGTCTCTGTACAAGGGTCTGTTTGCATTATTGATGACAACTAGTATGTTCATTAGACATACTTCTGAATTTGGGTTTTTTCTCATTGTCTATTATAGGAAAAAAGAAATAAATAGTTCAGATTTAATATTTCATAAAATTATTACTGCTACTATAAACATAAATACATAGATTTAAAATCTTAAAATCCAATCTATATTATTTATAACTATAAAACAAAAAATACTAATTTATTAAATATAATAATAATTATATTATAAAATATTAAATCTAAACCACCATTTTATGCTCAATCTTTTCCTTATTTACCTGCATTGAAATTCTCTCAATAATAATTAAAGAGGAGAGGGAATGAGGAATCAATCAAGAAAGATGATTATGATGTTTTATAAAATATAAATCATATTAACTAATGTATTTAATATAATTAAATTATGATTACTTGAATAGCTAAGAATGGTATGATTATAATAGAAACATGCTGCACCTTCCATAAAAGAAAAATAAATATTTCATCCGTAAGGCTTACATGGGAGGAGTCTGCTTCTCTACTTTGCCTAGTTATCTGCTCCTCCTCATTTTCTTTAAAACACTGCACATTAGTGAGTAAAGCTGTTGAAAATTTTAATTGAAGATTTTTTAATTTGTATTTTTAATTATAAGCCTGTGACCGGGGAACCAATCGTCAGTCCCCTAGTTCCCTCATTGAACCTAAAATGACTTCATTTTAAGTTTAAAAAATAAATAACATTTCATCATTATATTTGTGTTTTAATAACTCTACTTAATTATATTATGCTTGGTTTGCAGGAGTGAAGCTTTCATTTTTTCCTTCCCATTTTTATAACCATAATATTAACATTTGATGAACAATTGAGATTTAATTTTATGCAAAATATTTATTGTTATATTAAATTATTCATATATAAATTTATCCATTTAAATTTAATTAATTATTTTATTTTGATAATTTGACATTTTAATAATAATTTTACAAAAAATTAAATCTAAATCATTCAAAATGTTAATATAATGGTTATTAAAAAAACAGGAAAGGAAGAGAAGAGAAAATGAGAGGTTCCTTCTCCGTCTTTTCTTCTAGCTTGACGAGTCTTTATTCAAATATTCCTCTTTTTAGGTGGCATAATTTTTATTCAAACTCTATATATGGAAGCACATGCCTATACTCTATAGTATATTTTTGTTTTCAGACACTTCCTATTTTTTATCCGGTTCCAATATTTTTATAAGAATTTATCATGATGTAAGTGGCCTAATAGTTTGTATATTATCTTACTAAATTTTTTCATTCCTGTCATTGTTCCATACCTTGGATAGGTGTATGGGTTGTGATAGTTGACCTTTTCTTTTCTTTTTCTTTTTTCCCCCTTAGTATCTCTCGACATAAAGGGCAATATATGTGTGTGTCTATATATCTATATCATCTGTTTTATTTTTTTTTTCCAACTATATTATATTGGAAGGCGGGCCTTGGCGCAACTGGTGGGTGTGCTAGCTTTCCGCCCCCAGGTTCAAGGTTTAAACCCTGAAAACAACCTCTTAGCAATAATCTTAGGGTAAGGCTGCATACATATAGGGTCTTCTTCCCTGAACCCGCAATTGTGCAGGAGCCGCTTGACACTGGGGTCCGCCTTTTTATATTATATCGTCTTGGCACTTATGTAAAGTAATATTTTTCAGGTGTTTGCCCTTTGGCTTTCACCATGAAAGCTGACAATATTCTTGAGCTGTACGACTCTTTCTGGTTCGAGCGTTTAATCATCAGAGGAACAAAACATTCATCAAATCCTCCAACAAACGCAGATCAACAAAAGATCAAAGATCGTGAACCTTCTGATTTGAAGTATTTGACCTTTCCGGCCGAGGAATTTAGGTCAATAATCGATGATAGCTTGAAGAAGAAGCTGCCTGATCAGTCTCTTTCACCAACCTCTGTTCTTCCAAATTATTCATCACATCCTTTTTCTACAAAGAAGGATGAGACAAAAGATTCAAGCCCCATCATCATACCAAAGAGGAAGAGATCATCGAGAAAGATAAGAAAGGGAAAGAGCGTAGCAGAACTTGAAATGGAAGAAGTGGAAGGGTTCATGGATCTGGGTTTTGTCATCACAGAAGAAGATAGACATTCTAGTTTGGCTTCGGTTGTTCCCGGATTGAAGAGGATGTGGAAGAAAGATGAAATCGAAGACGATGAGTTTGATGAGACAGAGATTCAGAGGCCTTACCTTTCTGAAACGTGGGAGTTTGTGGAGTGGAAGAAGAAAGTAGAGAAGCCATTAGATTGGAAAATTCCTGAGGATACGAGAAATGATGAAGTGAAAATGAAAGTTAATATGAAATTGTGGGCTCAAACTGTTGCTTCACTCGTTAGAGAAGATGAAATTAAATGAGTAATTCTGATGGCTTTCTTTTTTTTTTTCCTTTTTTTTTTTTGTTCGGGGTCAAATTTGGGTTTTCAATTGAGGGAAGAAGCCACCAGAAAGGACCGAAGAAGGAGTTTTAATTTCTCTCTAGATATTCGCATTTTCAATTTTGTTAATCTTTTTATGGAATAGTATTTTGTGCTGTCGTCTAATTATCACTGTTTGAGTATGATATATATTCTCCGTAAAGTATAAATTTCTAGGGCAAATATTGAATAAAACTGAAGAGTAACTTCCTAACCTTCCTCAAGTATAGTCACTTCAAGACATCATCTTCATGTTTATTACAATCATCACATATATTATTTCACTCAGATTCTAACAGTTTTGTTTTTAAAGTTTTTTCCATATATAACTATTTTACCTAGAAAATTCAACTAAGCCACACGTTATCGTTCTTAAAATGTTTGGAAAAAAATTGTGTGTGTGTGTGTGTGTGTGTTTTTTTTTTTTAAGACAAAATTTTAGTTGTCCATTGAGTTTGTGTGATTTAACAAAGGGAAGTGACAACGGTGAGATCGGTGAAGAGAACCAATGGCCAAGGGCGGAATAACTTGGGATAGGGATTATATTGGCAATGGGACACATTTGATTGCCTTCCTTAGACAAGCAAATGCATTGATTATAATTGTACAAACGAATGGGATTTAAACCTATTTTGATTGATTTTAGTCTTGCTAGCTATTTGTTTTGATTAAGCTATTTTGATAAGAAAAAGACTGTTTACTCACACTACAAAAGAACAAGGAATCAGGGATGGCATTAATTCCATCACTACATTAGTGATGGATTAGCGATGGGAAAACATTCTGTCACTGTATTCCATTGTAACCTGTCACTAAGTCCGTGACAAAATGATTAGTGACGGAAAAATTATATTACTAATTTTTGTTCTTAATCCATCACTAATTTCTGTAAAAATATTTTTATGATGAAAATTTTCGGTCACTAATTTTTATTGCTAATCTGTCACTAATTTCTGTCACAAAATATTTTGTGATGGCTAATCTGCTACAATTTTTGTCACAAAATATTTTGAATGATGTGTGTGTGAGAAAGATATTAAGATTGTAGACACCAACAATTTGAATTTCATACCCTCTTGGGAGAGTGAAAAAGTTCGGATGACATGTGAAAGGAAGAATTTAGCAGGATTCAAACATAAACATTTTTAAAAGCCTACATTGCTAAGCTTTGAAAAAGGTTTCAGGCTTGACTAGGCCTTTGAATGCACAAACCTAAGCCTAAAATAAAAAGGTCTACATTCATGCTCGGGCTCAAGCACATGCTCAATCCTTTAACTCCTTTTTGCAGACTCAGGCCTACTTATTGGCCAAAGCTTGACGTGGCTTGGTCTCTTCCTGCCTCTACCGCTAATTCTTTTTACTTTGAACTCAAGAGCGTAAATCCCCCCAGAGGTATACCATACCTTATCTTAGTTTTCTTCTCCCCTACGAGAACCAAGCCACGTTGAAAAAATAAAAATAAAAAATCCATATGCGACATTTTCTAGATTAAGATATTTTGTGTTACCTCTGATGCATCGATCTAATAAGTCCTACACCTATCCGTCAAGATAATTACATACAATAATAAGTTGTTGGTTAAGGTAATAAACTGTTTCATCTTACAAAGAAGATAACATATGCTTGAATTTTAAGAAGCACATGGGTAGAGACAAGAACTTTTGCCTGGTAAACTTTGAAAGAAAAACCTTAATAGAGGTTTGATTTAGGTCTGAAACAATATTGAACAACTATGTGGTCAAATGATTGTCTCTATACAAGAGTCTGTTCGCATTATTGATGACAACTAAACATTGTGCTAGTATTTTCATTAGACATACTCCTCAGGTTGGGTAAACATTGTCAGTTATGTTGGAAAAAAAATGATTCAGATTTAATCTTTTATAAAATTAGTACTAATACCATAAACATAAATAAGTAAATGTAAACTCTTATAACCTAATATATACTATTTATAACTACAACACAGAAAAATAAATAAATTTTAATTTAGTAAATATAATAATAATTTTATAAAATATTGTATCTAAACATCCATTTAATAATAGGACTGGAGGAATTTGGAGGGAAAATATTATATTTTGGCTTCTATTAATTAACATGCACATGATTTTTATTCTTTTTAATATGTCTAAATTGTTTGCCTTTTAGATTTTTGTTATACATTGTTAGTATCATACTGTATTGTATTTTTTTACTGTTCTATACATATTTTTAATAAGAAAAATAAATTAATATATACATTTTGAAAGTTACAAGTAAAATTTTTTAATACATGATAAATATTAATTCTCTTGTATATGCTACACTTCAAAATTTTTTACATTGACTAGTGTCTATTTTATTTTCTATTGATTATATTTTTATATTGCTCACTATCTTTTTTTTTACAATATTAAAATCTCTCTGACCCTTCATCCATCTAAACAAAGTAAAACAAAATCCTTCTCAAACTCTCCCTTCCATTGAGCCCAACATACTCTAAATATCTTTACAATCATCAACCGAAGGGGTGAGACCAAAAAAAAAAAAAGATTTCTTGCTGCGAGAGCCTAATAAGCAAGATAATTCAAACATTCATTTGCTTTTCTGAAAATATATTGAAAGCAATAACCAACCAATTATGCATAATCAAATATCTAATAACCACTATATTAGTTAATCAATTTTTATTATATTCCCTCTAATCCACGGTATAAGTCACTTCCAACTAATTAATTTACCGAAACATGAATAACAGTTAACTCATTAGATTAGTTTTAAATTAAAAAATATATATACTTTGCAACTTTACCCATATTATATAAAACTTTTAAAAATAATAAAATTCGAGGAGTTGCATTTAAGTTTTGATTATTGGGGCAAAATATACCAATACATATTAGTTATGATTTTTAGTTATTATGTAAGTGACTTATATTATAGATAAAAAAAAATTCTTTGTACAAGCGGCTTATATTGTGCATTAAGAGGAATATGCAGTTGCCAAAAACAAATGTTAACATGTATCCACCATCATGTTTTTATGGTTGTACTTCTTTTTCAACATTTTTATACTTACCTGAAATTGAAAGTAAATTTGGATTCATTTATTAATCAAATTTAATTAACCGACCATGATTATATAATATTCTAATTGGAAGAGAGAGAGAGAGAGATAGTTTGGCAGAGAATATTTTAAGGTGGAGATAGAACCAATGCGTGCTGCTCTGACGTTGTCAACAGAAGAATCTGATGCTTTGCCAGTAGTAAGAAAGTATGAGCAGGTGAGGGAGTTTATTTTGCTGAATACTCCATGGTTGTGAGAGATGAAGAATGGATGCATGATGAGGTTCCTATAAACTCTTCGGCAAAGGTCAAGGAAAGTAAATGGAAAACGTTCAAAGAGGCTATCACTAGAAACAATGAGAATGAGGATGAAGAAGAGGATTGGTGGAGTGGGGGACGTTGGAAAGAGAGAATCTAGGTCAAGATAACAAATAAAGGGCTTAACATGATTTTTTCAAATCAGGAAAAGGATCGTTTGGCTCAACGTTGGAAGAATGCACTAATTGTGAAGCTTTTTGGGAGAATGGTGAACTCAGAATATTTGGAAAGGAAGCTTCGACAGATGTGGGCTTGATGTGAAGATGTAAAAATAATTGATGTGGGGTTAGGGTTCTTCATAGTACCGTTTACAAATTTATATGACTATGAGCTTGCTTTAACAGTAAGTTCATGGTTATTATTTGATCATTACTTATCGGTACAACCATAGAAACAGGATTTTCATCCAGAGACAAAAATAGTGTCGACGATTTCTGCATGGATTCATGTTGTTGGTTTGCCTCTGGATTATTATGATAAATGAACACTTTTGTGATTGGCTCTCAAGTAGGTCAGTGCTTAAAGTTGACATAAACACCATGAACCAAAAGAAGGGATGTTTTCGCGCGGATATGCGTGCAGCTGGACCTTCATGCTCCTCTCTATCCCTTAGTACTTGTTAATGGAAGGGAAGTTAAGATTCAATATGAAAGCATGCATCTAATTTGTCTGAGTTGTGGCCGCTACGGTCATGATGTCGTTCACTGTTCTAACAAGAATATGGATATGACTGGTGCTAACGATGATGATGGAGTTTAGCCGTGTGAAGGTCGTGATTCAGATATGGTTCAAGATAAGGTGAATAAAGAAGGGACGGTGTTGTCTGATGAACAACAGATTTATTATGAACCGTGGATTATGGTGCAGCGACATTGACGTAATTTCCGACCAGGGACCTATAACAAGAAAGGGAGTGAAGCTGGGCAATCACAACAATCAAATTTTGGGAAAGGGGGAGAGGATCACGACATGCAACGTTATTGGAGGAAGATATGGTGATCCAAAAAATCAGCTAATGAAGCATAATAGTAGGGATTCAAGATCTAATATATTAGGAAATACTAAATAGACTTTAAAGAAGAAAAATTAGCTGATAAAGTATAATAGTAGAGATTCAAGATTTGATATATTAGGAAATAATAAAAAGACTTTAAAGGATAATAATATTGGGAGGAATGGACCTCTAAAATTAAAGAACTGGGCTGCACATATTAAAAATAGGCAAAGTCATAAATAGCATGTGATCGAAAGTGACATAGAAATTTTAATGAGAGCAAGAGAAAGATTGAACTTAACACAAAAGAAAGATATGGATATAAATATTGACGTTACAATTAGCCATTCAACCCACCCTCATTTACAGAAGATCTTACCTGTTTTTATGGCCACAACACAAGCATATTGGTGTCATTATTATTATTATTTAATTAAGCTTCGCAGGAAAGCAACTCGGTAGTAAAAGGAAAGATACTTAAGAGAGGGTAGAAGCAGTGCAATGATTTTTAATGTCATGATTGAGAGAGGAAGAAGAAGGACCACCTGAAAACCACACAATAATAAAATAAAAAAATTGAAACAAAGAGACAAATGACCACCACACATTCATGATAATATATTAATATGTGTGGCCAATCACCGAATCTTTTTGGAACAATCATCCAAACTATAATTAATTATGCTCTTAATTAATTAATTAATTAATTATATTATCCCCTTCAATCAATCAATACTAGCCATCTGTCTTACATATGTCTCCATCTTCATATATATATATATATATAGCCATAATAAATATTATTTTCATTCCCTTAGAGGACAGTTTTGTAATTGTAACCAATAATTTGAATGATGAGTTGTTAAATATTATTATGGGTTTTGGAATTTGTTTAATCATTCGGCTCCCTTTAATAAAGCACTTGTTTTAAGCAATATCCCTCAAATGAATAAAAAATAAATGAATCTCATTAATTATATCTAAAATCCTAAAAAAAAACATTGCCTTAAAAAAAAAAAAAACTCACGGTGTGATTTTGGAGGGAATGAACCGATACCAATTAAGACCAACATTGACAAAAATAATCTCAAGATTCAATTAATTTTTTTAAGAGATTAATAAAGTAAAATAAATTACTTAATCATATCATACATTGTGTATTATTAGCTTATATATCAATTCATAAATTAAACAAATTAGTTTGAAAAAAAAATAAAAATATTTTAAAGTAATTTAATTCATTTCCTATCTCTAAAATAAAGTCAACGTGATGGATCTTATATTTAAAATCAGAGATAATATTCAATTTTGACGTAGATTATTTTCTTTCATAAAACATAGATTAGTACTAATCAATTTCAATGTGTTTTGTTATACAATTTGTGGTTATACTTAATATGAATGTCTTCCACCAAAGATACAAAGAGAAGTGAACTCAATTCCCTTGCTATGGTGATATGTAAGTTTTCCCCAATTTATCATATTGTGGGCGTCAATTAGTTTACCTACCTTATCTCTAATAATCTCATACTTATCTATTCATTTATTTGTTAGTAAATATTCCTTAAATAATGTCTTTGTTCTGATAATAGCAATGTCATTTTCTCCAACACTAAACTTTGACTAAACTATTCCTTCATAATTTACTTCTAATAACTCTTCTCCAACAAAAATTAGTTTTAAAATTTTATTAAATATAAACATATCTTGAATATGAAATTGATTCCATAGCAGAGCTTTGTGTCAAATTTATTGCCTTAAATATTACATTAAAAATAATTGTAGCCTCCGAATTGATTTTTATCAAACAAAAAACAAATTGAAGAAAAAATTTACGCTTGTGGCTGTGTGTTTTAAGGAAACTTATGTATATAATTTCTTTTTGCTTTTTTTTTTTTGCCTGATAATGTATATCATTTCTAAACTATAAGAAGCGTAAAATATAATATATATATATATATATATATAATGTGAGTAAAGTTAGTATGATTTTTTAAAAGTAACTCGTTATTGAATTTATTAAATAATATGTATTGAGCGATAAGTTATTGAGTAGGCTTTCAGCAAACACAAAAGAGTGTTCACCTGAAAAATTGTGCAATAGATGTAGTTTTCTTTTCTTTCTTTCTTTCTTTCTTTTTTTTTTGCCTTAGATGTAGTTGACTTTACTTATTGAGACGAGGTTTAATGTTTGTTGTTATATATTTCACATTTACTATTTACTATAACTAGATAAGATAAGTTTAGGAATCTTGTTATATTATCATAAAGAAACAAGAAATCTTGTAATATATACATTTCATGTTCCATATCTATTAGGAGAAATTTAATTGCTCCCTCTAATCTTTAATATAAGAATCATTTTTTTAAAAGAGATTAAGGAATTTAAATAAATTACATTAGAGTGTTTACGTTTACATTTTTCCTCTAAAATAATTTGTTTAACTTATAAATTGATATATAAACTAATGATATAAGGATTAAATAATTTATTTATCAGGTAGTATCTTGTAACCATATCATCAAGGCTTGTTTCAACTATTATTGATTTTTTTTAAAAAAATGATAATAGAGGGAAACATTCTTATAAAAAAAAAAATACACTCTTAATATCATGTTAGGGCTATTTCAGCGTGAAATTGAATAGCATATAGACTCCTATTCTCATATAAAAAGGAGTCAATAAATATGTTAGGCGAATTAACAATAAACCTAACTTAGAATGTTAGAGCCATTAAAACATACTACTTTTAGTTTTAAATATGAGATTTATTGACTCTTTTAGATAATATTAAAAAAATTAATTACATTACTTTAAAGTATTTAAATTTATTATTTTTTTAAACTATTTAGTTTAACTTATAAATTGATATAAATATAATAATACACTTCATATGATAAGATTAAATAACTTATTTATACTTTTTAATCTTTTTAAAAAAATCAATTAAGTTTTACATTTATTATTGGGCAGTATTAATTTTTTTAGATGATCGCAAAATAGAATTTTGGATACTTCTATGAGATTCAAACTCATGTACGCCTATAGGTGAGATGTCATATACGTACGAGTTCTCTTTTTGATCATTGACTATTTGTGTCTAGCCACATCTAATTTTATTTATAATAAAACAAAATTGAAGTACAAATCTAGAATGAGAGTATAATTTACAAATCAAAATAATAAATATTTAATAATAAAGCCATCAATTTGAAATAATGTACAATTTCTTAAAATGACGATGTTCTTAACTAGGGACGTACACACTTAGAAGCTAGCTGTGGCAATTGAGCCACAATATTTTTTAATTTTATATTATGAAATGTATTAATTATATCTTACGGATATGGCATACTGGTTTTAAAATTAATAATCCTACTGTAGTTGAATTGGAGTTAACCCAATCATAATCAAAATAATATAATTAATCATCCCACTCAAGGGCACAAAATTAATCAAAATAATATAATTAAGTGAAATATCTAAAATTATTTATTCACGCATATAATGAAAATGCCATTAGTTTACAGGTAAATAATACATTCATACATAAATCACACATACATAATCTAACATAATAAAGTTACTAAAATTATAAGTGGTAGGACTCTAGAGAATAATTTTATCAATTTCATCTTGTCTTGAAGAAAGATAAATAAGAGATTTTATTTAAGAGTCATTTTGTATTTATTATATTATTAGGAAGATTTGGTATGTCTTTTGAATATTTCGAATTATTCTAAGAATATTTTAAATTTATTAGTAATTTTATTTTTAATATTATTCTAAATATATGAGTTGGCAATTAGTGATCTCAAGGATATTATTTATTATCTTGCTTTATATCTTTAATTTAATTTTTAGATGGCATCTTATCTTTAATATCTTTAGAATATTTATTTAAATTTTTAAGTCCTTAGTAATATTCAATTATAAATTTTCAGACTATCGCATTATAAAGTTATGAATTGAAGTCTTATTGACAAGCGTTTACTTATGTTTTGGCATCATTTGCTACTATGTATTTGCCACTCACAATGATATTAATAGTTCATCGGTTTACCTGGTAGAATTGGATTGAGTTTTAACTTTTAATATTAGGGTTATCCTCAATATTTTAATTTTCTTCATTGAAATGAAAGAAATTTCTCCTCTATAATAATAACCTTCAATAATTATTTTTTTTTCTAAACGTATATTAACGTAAGGTATAAATTTTGTACTAGGGTATTAATCTTTTATGGGATGTTTGATATGAGGAATTTGAAAGAGAGAGGAAGAGAAAAAAAATTTGAGTTTAATTTAAAATAATTAAAGAAGTGAGATTATAAAAAATTTAATAAAAGAATATATAAGATAAAAGAGAATGAATAATTAATTAAAATTTTTCGACCTCGTGTAGTAAAATTTTTTTTTTAAACCTCACTTCTCTAAACTTTTAAATGCAACTCAAAATATTGGTTCCTCCACTCATTTTTCCTCTCGTCCCTGTACCAAACAGTCACCAGTGAAAATGTGTTGAGTTTAAGAGTGTGTTTGGAATAATGGTAGGATAACAGACTTATTTGTAATTGGACTTATGGATAAGTCAAATTAGATATAAGTCATATTATTGTGTTTGGATTGAAGGTAGAATAAGTAATTTATAGGTGACTTATTTAAAAGTAAAATGTGTTTGGTTGATATGTTAAAAAGTAACTTATTGTGGCAAATAACTGAAATGGACATGAATATTAAGAAATATATTGTAAAATTTATAAATCATTTAAAAAAAAGAAAAATTAATTTTAACAAAAGGTAAAAATAAAAGCTAAAAATATATAATTCATAACAAAGTTAAATGATTAAATGTATATAAAGTACAAAACAAATAAATGTCAAATTTGTTATGAAATAACATTATATCACTGATTGAATCGCATGGACCGTACAATTTGATCTCTAATTTCATCACGGGCATTATGCATTCGTCTTAAGTATACATTAATAAGAAAATGAAATTTTTGGAATCTTGAAAATTTTGTGAAATTACCTAAATATTCTTAAATTTTAACAACTTAAGTATACATTATCTAATTGCCTCTAGAGTTTTTAATATAGATATTTAAATTGTAAAAATCTAAAGACATTTAGGAAATTTCACAAAATTTTCAAGATTATAAAAATTTCAAATTGCTATAAATGACTGATTTAGAATTTTCATATTTCAACACATTACATTTCCTTGATATTTTTTAAAAAAAATTCTTTTATTTATAGGGATATAAAATAAAAATTAATTTTTTTAAAAAATTATTTATATTAAAAGCCAAGCTTAAAAATAAAAAAACATTTAAAAAGGATAAAAGGGAGTACTTTATAAATTACACAGTTTATTTTAGAAATATATATATAATAGTAATAATATTACGTGTATTATTTTATTTATATTGCCTCAAAGAAAAGCGAAAAAACACTGTACTCGCCCAATTACAAGTCACAACATCACTACTCTAGTTTTGCTCGGCTCCTCATTTTACCGACATACGACCCCAATAAATACACAATAATAAGTAAAAGATTTCAATTTATATATAGAGAAGGCTGTTTTCACAAATAAGTTCAATTCTCTCATCTTTTTCTTAAACACTTAATTTAAGATAAGTTCAATTAAATAAGTTCAAAATATCCCAAACGTTTGCAAGACCATAAAAATTATACCAAACACACTGTAAATATGCATGAATATCGATTGCGTTAGATATCAATTATAAAAAATTATAATAAATTCAATTATTATAAATTATAAATAGTATCCGAGCAATATATATATATAAACAGTAATATTTATTTTTTAGACCCTGCTCCTAAAACACGGGTGGTGAATACCTGCATCAGAAATTTCATGCAAATATGTATAGTAACCGAGACCTTTTTGTTACAGTAGTTGGTGGACCATTGTGAATTGACGGTTTTGTCCTTTCTGTTAATTTTGATTTCTTGCCTAAAATATCGAAGCTGCCCATGTTCATATATCTCTAGACCATAGTGGTGACCAACGTTTATTATACAATCCATTATAGCTCTGTGCATTGACTATTATGCCCCTAGATCACACTCCACAGTAACTTCTGAAGGAATGAAATTTATAATTTATTTTGGCCGGCATTTATAATTTATAATTGATTGATTGATTCTTTGTTGACAATTTTCAGGCTATTAAATGCCAACTTTTATTATTACTATTTTTTTTCATTTACGGTTATTTCATGAAATATGGGATACACATAATATAACCTTAATAGGCATACACATAAAAAAGGAAAAGAAGATGGCATTTTTTGCCAATTTTTTACTAAAGACATAAAATTACTTATTGATGTTGCTTTAAATAAATCTAATGACTAGTTTTCAAAGTTCAAATTAGGTCCCTTTGATATTAATATCACGAGTTGGATCATAAAAGTAGAAAAAAGAATATATGATGACAATTGTTTTTGGTAAGTTATATGATGTGCCAATTTGAAAAAGTGGTATTGGCTGACTATTATTTTGACCAAAGGGTTATACAGTGGTTTTATTTGTTTGATTAGGATAACATTTGATCTTTTGTAGGTTTTGTGGTATTTCTTGGTAGAGCTGATAATATGGGCCAACCTGTTACGGGTTGGGTCCATATGGGTTCGGGCCTAAAAGACCTGTATTTATATGGGTTGATATTTGGCCAACCCAACCTGTATCCGCTGGGTTGGTAGGTTGGGCGGGCTAGCCCTTTTTTTTCTTTTTTTTTTCTTTCTATTTTTGAAAAACAAAATATGATCAATTTTTTTCCTTAGATAAATAGAAGTGTGTTAACATAACTAAACATTAAAACCGTCCACAATAACTAAAAATCCACAGTCCACCTAGCTGAACGAGATAATACATTAATTAATTTAATTGCCCAAAAGCTGAAATTAAGAAGAAGAAGAAGAAGAAGTAACATGATGACTTTTTAAAGTTAAACTTCATCTATTAAACTTGAATCATCTCCTGATTCTCCTATGTCCATTTAGCATTTTGGACTTTAAAGAAACCTTTAGAAAAATCAGGGGGCAAATTATTTTTTTTTATAAACATGGGCCAATCCGTGAACCCACCGAGCCAACCCGCCACAGGTTGGACCCATATGGGTTGGGCCTAAAAGATCCGTATTAAAATGGTCTCATTTTTTCCGAACCCATAACCGCAGGGTTGACGGGTTCAACCCACGGTTAAAACCCTTATTACCGGCTCTACTTCAAGGTGATAAATAATTACCCTTAATCTCAATTGTTCTTCTTTGTACAGTTTGGTTGAGAGACCTTATGGGGAATGGCTTCCCTCCTTGGCGCCATTGGTCTCTGGCGCACTGACGACGTTTAGGGAGGGAAGGAGGGAAGGAGTGGGGTTTTTTTTTATTAATATATTTAACTCTTTAAATTATTTTTTCAGTTGCACTGAGTATTAGAAAATAATTTTTTGTGTCTCCTTAAGTATTTTTTTAGTAAAACCCAATATCATAAAATAATTTTTTTCATAGTCTGTGATATAAAATAATTTTTCGATGGCACCTATCATCTAGCAAGTTACACCTATAAGTATTTTTTTTAGCAACTTTGGGTTTCTTAAATTAAATTTTTCATTTATATATATTGTGTGTCAGTGAAAAAATACTTCATAGTGCAGCTTTTCAAATGTTGCGTGCTATTGAAAAAATATTTTATGTCAGAGACTGTTTTATAATATCTTAAATTCATAGTGTTAGTTGCAGCTAGAAAAATATTTTACTGTACTAGATACAAAAAATATATTTTATGATATTGGGTGCCAATGAAAAAATACTTTAGAGTGCTAAATGTGTTTTTTTTTTAAAAAAAATACTCTCTTCGATCTTAAATATAAAATCCAATTGTTTTTTAAAGAAATTAAGGAAGGTAAATAAGTTATTTAACCATATTATAAGTAAAAAAAATAGTTTCAAGAAAACAAAAAATTTAAATATTTTAAAATTGCAACTAACACTCTAAACTTAAGATATTATAAAACAGTCTCTGACAAATTTAAAAGTTTTCAATAGCACTCACATCTGAAAAGCTGCACTATGAAGTGTATTTTTTTTACTGACACGCAATATGTATAAATGAAAAACTTAATTTAAGAAACTCAAAGCTACTGAAAAATACTTATAGCTACAGCTTGCCAGATACTAGGTGCCACTGAAAAATTATTTTATGTCATAGACTATGAAAAAAATTTATTTTATAATACTGGGTGTTACTAAAAAAAATACTTAAAGACACACAAAAATTATTTTATAATACTCGGTGCAATTGAAAAATAATTTAAAGAGTTAAATATATTTTAAAAACATAAAAAGGAACCCTACTCTTCCCTCCCTCCCTCCCTAAACGCACTGTCGTCAGTACACCAGGGAGGCGCCAGGGACCAATGGTGCTAGGGAGATAAGCCATTCCCAACCTTATGACCCCTAGCCATATGCATAAGAGTAAGCACTCAACTTTCTATTTAAATATGATCAACACTCATAAATGTAGGTAAAAAGATGAGTAAAATAAGCGACCTAATTAGACAAACCTCTTTTTTATTTTTTAAACATACACTTAAATTAAATTGTTAGCTCTTTTAATATTTTTATCTTTTTAATTAAAATTTATATTGAAATATATTTTATTTACTAATTTATCCTTTATCAATACTAATTTCCTAACTTTGGCCAAAATTGTTTAAGTAATTTAATATCTTTTCATTTTTCTAATTTTTTTTCACTTTTGTGAATAATAAACTAGTAAATTTTTTTCTATATTGAGATAAAGATTTAATTAATTTATTAATGCAAACATAGAAAAATTAATTAAAAATATAATTAAATATTTTAATAGATACATAGTTAAATAAATGCGTTTATAAAGATTTAAGAAAAATGTATTTTAAAAATTAAAATTCTATATTAATATGAATTTTATAGGCAAAATTATATATAAAAACGGTTGAATTACTCAAATTTTAATTTGAGTTGCTGACTTTAACAAATTATATATCAAGTTATACATTTTAATTAAGGATTTAAAATTCCAATCACATTACATCCATATCTCATTATTATTAAAATAAAAAACTTGAAAACATAACTATATTAATGGGCTTGTTTGATTTTGTTCTTTGGAACAGTTTTGTAAAACAATTTTTAGAAACAAGTTTTAAAAATAAAAAAATTTGTTTGGCTAGTTGTTTTTAAAAAACCTATTTCTTAATTGATGCGACGGCGGGGCCGTTAGTGGTAACGTGGCGGTGGTCATTATTGGTAATATAGTTCAATAATGAGTAAGTGATATCCTCAAAAAATAAAAACAAGAAAACAACTTAAAACTGTTTTTGTTTTTTAGTTTTTAAAAACAGTTTTTTATTTTATTTTTTTCATAAACAATTTGATAAAAACAGCTTTTCAAACAAGTTTTTCGTTTTCTTGTTTTAAAAAACAATTTGATAAAAACAGCTTTTTAAATAAGTGTTTGTTTTTTTTTGTTTTTAAAAATTGTTTGCAAAACAAGTTATCAAACAGCCCCATTATTTACTCTATCAATTAATTCCTCAAGAAATATTGTAGTATTTTCTTTATTCTTATTTTCATACTTTTTTTCCAAACACTAATTATATGCAACATTTATATATAATATTCAGCTATATAAAAAATATTTGAAAATATTGAAATATATTGTGACAATCCAGGTGAAGATTTATCATCATATTTCCATATTTCTATTTTTATTCAAAATTTTCTAATTCCAGTTTAAATTTTGAATCTAGTATATTGTATATATTTTGAATATAATACATGATTATTATTTTACACAAAAGGAAAAATCTCATAAAAACATTTGTGAAACATTGATGTATGTAAGAATTCACATTTTTCAATTAAATATACGCCTAATATATACACACACACTCCTACTTTTAAGGAATTAATTAATCATACTTTTCTTAAGGGGGAAAAAAAAAAGAAACATGTTTTTCAATAAAATTAAGGGTTATGGAAATAATTTGACTGAAATTTTAAATCCCTAATTTGGACGTATGACCTGATATATAGTTTATTAAATTCAATGACTCAAATTAGAATTTGGATAATTTAACCATCTTTATATAAGATTTTTTTCAATTTTATAATACCTCAAATTTATCTTATTGATAACATACAATGAATAAAAATATGCATTTTAAATATGTTTTCAATATTTGGCAAAAAGAATACTAAATAAATATGTTTTAATAAGTTTGACCAAAAATATTAAAAGTTTAAAATTGTATAATATGGTATAAACTAATAAATTTTATAAAATATTAGAAATTGTGAGCATGTATGTATTTAAATTATTTTATGTTTGCATAGAAAAATTATTTTTTGGCAAATATAAATATTTAGTCATTCATTGAAAGAGGGGCATGTTGGTTAGATAAAATGTTTTAGTCAAGCTTAATGACTATTAATGATTGGGTGGATGGAAATAAAATCTCAAATATATAAGGGATATTTCTGTAATAAATATTTTAAATTTAATGAAAGTCTATAATGTTTTCAAAATAAATAAGAGTTATTATGTAATTTAAATAAAATAGAGGGTAATCAATATATATATATTGCCAATAGGGTAATTAATATATCTTACTTTAAAAAGATAATAGATTGTCTCTAAGGGTGGAGAGTGGATATTGAAAAATAATTTTTATATGTAAAATATATTAATGACAAAATAAGACTCACAAGTGTTTAACGTTTTCTCCCATTAGCTTTCTAATAAGGGAAAAATACAAAAAAAATTAAAAAAAGGGAAAATTCTAAAATCAAGACAAGGGAAATATAAAAATTTCAGTTCAAAATAACGACATCGGGAAATTCCAATTCAGTCATTTTATGCTTTTTTTTAAAAATTATGAAAATGCCATTGGGTTTTAACAATACGAATATTATAATTTACAACAAGAGTGTATCAATTAACAATAACACTACAACAAATCACAACATAAATACGTAGTACCTAAATGTTTCTGTTGTTATTAATTGGGATATTCTTATTGTTAATTAAGATACTCGTATTGTTAAAACGCGTTTTCATAATTTTACAAAAAAAGAATATAAAATGACTAATATGAAATTTCCGTATTTCATTGTTTTGACATAGAATTTCCTTATTTCTATTGTCTTTTTTAGAATTCTCTAAAAAAAAAAAAGATCACTCCACTATTTGTTTGTTGGGGTGAACAGACACGAGATGCCCAATAACTTACCTATCATCAGAACCTTTAACAAGATACCATGTATGATAATTATAACAGAAATAATTTACGAATTACATATTATTTTCATGGGCAAATACCACTAAAGCTCTCATCTTCTCAAACTGGGATTTATAGATTATCCATGTTTATAGAGAATTGATGAGATTTGCAGATTTTTTGCTAATATAGCACATGATATGAATATAGAATTAACCATTACTGATATTCCTCTAACTCTCTGTTCAGATTTAACATTAACTAATATAAGTTAAGATTGGATCTTTTACTCTTTCGGTTACTTATAGGCTTAATGCCTCCATGTAAAAATCAAGTATAATGCTTGCCGATTTTTACTTTAAAAAAAAGAAAAAGAAAAAAACCACTGAAGCAAACAAGTGAGAGGCAACAGAACCACATTACGGTGTTATTTATTGGCAGTCTCGTTCATCGCGTAAAAATTATGTGGTCCCAGTTGCATTGCCAAATTTGGAGCTTTTATTTTCTTAAAAAAAAAATATCCGTGTTGGTTTATTAATTATTTTATAAAGAATGAATAAATACTAGAGGTGCGTAAAAAGCAAGGTTTTAAAATTTAAACCAGTTATTGAACCGTTTAAAGTTTTTAGTTGAAAGATACTGGATTAATCTGAAGCCAAACTGATGAATAAATAAAAATTTTATATTTATTTATATAAAATTCTAAAAAAAAAAAAATAGGGACCTGTTTAAACTGTTAAATCGGATCGATTTAACTAACAGTTCTAGAACCAGATGTCTGATTCTGTCAGGGTTTAAAAACTTGGGTAAAAGGGGACAAATTTGAATTATCTATGGGGAATTGCCTTTTTTTTTTTTCCATCAAAATAAAGCTGTGAAATAAACGGATTAAATGTAAACAAGTGAATGAGGTCAAAAAAACATCTAAATGCTTTAGAACTTGTTTGATATGAAGGATTTGGAGGGAAGGAGAAATGAGGGAAAATTTTTATAAATTAAATTTTAAAAAATTAAAGAAATGAGATTAAAAGTTTTAAATTATTTTTTTATATTTTTTATATTCTATTTTCTCTTTATTAAAATTTTATACCCCACTTCTTTAATTTCTTTAAATTCAACCCCTAAAATTTTTATTTTTCCTTCCTTTCTCTTCCTTCCCCTCGTATCAAACTGGGTCATTGGATGATTCCAACATCTAACAAGTCAACTTTAAGGGTTTAGTATGATTTGATTTTTAACACGGTTGACAGTTAGCAATGATTAAGGCTCCACGTGGAATTAAAGTAGGTTAGTGAACTGCTTTTAGTCCTCTTTATTGGGTTGAAGTGTCGCTCCATTATAGAAAGGTTACTTTTCATTCTAATTAAATTATTTATTAAAATATAGGTGTTTGAATAAATATAGAAGTGAATAGGTTTTTACCTAAAAAATGAACTTATTTCAAAAACTAATAAAAATAATTTATTCAATGTCATTTTTATTCTCTCTCCGCACTTTTCACCCCTCAATCACTACACTCTCTCCATTTGCTCTCTCCAAAGCTTCTGAAATAACTGTTTCTATTAAAAATAAACAATTATATATGTATTTTATTATTTTTAACAATTTAAAATAAACAATTAATTATATATTTTACTATTTATATATTTTTTATATTTCATTGTGATCATGTGAAAAGAATGATCTCACTTCAAATATGACATAGCTATCAAATTAAAAATATGGTTAAATATCAAATTCGCCCTGGAAGTTTTGCCTTAGGGACTAGTTTGCCCCAGAAGTTTAATTTTGGGCAAAAGTGCCCCGGAAGTTTTTATTTTGAGGCAAAATGGCCCTCCGTGAACAGAAGATGCAACAGAGGTTTGCCACGCAAGACGAAACGGACACGTTGGAATATTGATGTCGGAAGCATGGGTTTCTTCCATGCGCGACTTACAAGTTTCATTTAAAACCCACAAAATCCATCTTAAGAGGCATTCAAGGAAGGGAAGGAAAGGGTTGCTTGACGGAGTTGGAGCAAAGTAATGGCTGAGCC
>JBAGKO010000001.1:13688478-13704226 GCA_037177275.1 Acacia concinna | reverse complement strand
CCTCTTAAACCCCATTCCCCTCCCCTCCATTGAACCAAACATAACCTTAAAGAATACATTTCTAGGGAAAATTTTGAATAAAACTGAAGAGTAACTTCTTAATTAACCTTCCTCAAGTATAGTCGACATCATCTTCATGTTTATTACAATCATCACATCTATTATTTCAATCAGATTCTGACAGCTTTGTTATTTTTTCCTCATTAATATTTTACCTAGAAAGTTCAACTAAGCCACACGCTATTGTTCTTAAAATGTTTGGAAAAAATGTCTTTTTAAAAAAAAAAAAAAAGACAAAATTGTAGTTGTCCATTGGGCTTGTGTGATTGATCAAAGAGAAGGACGACGGTGAGATCGGTGAAGAGAACCGGTGGCCAAGGGGTGAATAAATTGGGATAGGGGATTATATTGGCAATGGGACACATGTGGTTGCCTCACACATACGAATGCATTGCTTATAATTGTATAACCGAATGGGATATGAACCTATTTTGATTGATTTTAGTCTTGCTATTTGTTTTGATTAAGTTGTTTTGATAAGAAAATGACTGTTTACTCACACTACAAAAAAAAAACAAGGAATTAGAGGCATTTGTCGCTAATCTATCACAAATTCCACAACTAAAATTAACAATAGAATTTTTCTCTCACTAAAGTAGTGATGGAAAAACATTCAATCACTATATTCAATCGCTACTTTGCTTTCTTGCCAGTTCGAACTTTAGACTATCTGGATAAATGCATAGTGTATTAGTCAAATAGTCAGAAGTTGTTTTGGCTATTCAATCACTACTACGTCATTAATTCCGTGACAAAATGATTAGTGACAGAAAAATTCCATCACTAATTTGTGTCAAAAACTTTTTGTAATGGAATTTTTCCGTTACTAAGTTCTATTGCTAACCCGCCACTAATTTCTATCACAAAATATTTTGAATAATATATATATATATATAATATTAAGATTGCAGCCACCAACAATTTGAATTTTATATCTTAGGAGAGACCGAGAGAGTGGGAAAGTTTGGAAAGGGATGACATGCGAAAGGAAGAATTTATTAGGATTCAAATTTTAATTCACCACATTGTTAATGATTAGTTCTTTTCATATAATAGGGGACACATGCTTTATTATTATTATTTTTTATGAAATGCGAACAATTCTGATTGTTGGCCAAATAAAAAACAGATTGTTTTTATTTTGGAGAGAAAAAAAATTATTTTGATGTTGACTTGTTGTTTCTTAAAACTTGGGCATCAAGTTACTCAATTACTTGATATGCTTTGTTTATATTGTGCCAAAAAAAGAAAGAATAGACGAATAATAACAAGGCTAGTATGAGGTTATGCACTTAAGTCGACATTTTGTTTTTTGTTTATTCATGTGTCGACATTAATAAACAAAACATTATACAAGCCTCAATCAATAATTATTCAATATATTATATAATTTAGATGTAGTTCCTTTGCATATTGACCGAGTCTAATTAATTAATAGCATTATTAATTAATTAATTACAAATCAATTTGACTTCTTTGCATGTCTTAGTCCATCTCTGGAAATATCCACCATTAGAACAAGCCTCCTTGTAGATAAATTTAAAATTGAAAGGTATATATATTCTCTTGGGAGAAAGATAAATAAATATCTCATAAATATTAAAAACTTTGAAAGATGACTCAAATTAGTCGGTTTTAATAATTCTCTGTTGAGTTTTATTAATTTTTTATTGAGTTTTAGTCATTATCTGTTCAATTTTAACCATTCTCTATTAAGTTTTAGTCAGAGCCTCTCATTTGTCATTTACCAAATTTGAGTCACATTTTAAAATTTTTAATATTTAAAGGGTATTTATTTATCTTTTATCATATTCTCTTCCTTTCTTGTCTAGATAGAGAAAGAGATCCAAATATCAAAGTATCATTGAAAGAATTATTATCTCTTTCTTAAATATAAGAACATTGAATTTTTTTAGAAGAAAATAAAGAAGTTAATTAAATTCCTTTAACATATTTATTTATACCATTTTTCTCTAAATTAATTTGTTAGTTTATACATTGATATATTCCCTCCAAGTTTAAATATAAAACTCAGTTAACTTTTTAAAAAAATCTTGAGAAAACTAATTAAATTAAACATTCAAATTTATTGTTTTTTTTCAAATTATTTTATTTGACAAATGATCTAATATATAATATAATAAAACACAACCTATAATATAATTAAACAACTTATTTTACTTCTTTAATCTCTTCAAAAAAATTAATTAGATCTTATAATTAAGACATGAGGTAGTATAATTTAATAACACTTATCATATGATATAATTAAGTAATTTATTTATATTCCTTAATCTCTCCACAAATAAAAGTCAACTAAACCTTATATTTAAGACTATAAGTAATAATTTGTATAAAATTAAATTAAAAGCGCGTTGATTTAATATATGCATATAACTAATGACTTTATTCTCACTAAGATTAATAGAAAAAATACATAGTAAAACACAATCTCCCACTATCTTTTGAACTTCTCTTTCAAATTTCCAAGAGGGCCAGAGCCTTTCACTTTAATTTCTTCTCTGCTACAATTGCAACTGCTAGTGTTCAGATTTGTTCCACATTTCAGGCACAATCCTTTGCAACTGGGATCACAGATAGCATTAATGGTGATCTCAAGATGTATCCTATCTCTAATGTTCTTTGAAATGTCAATTTCTTTCTCTTCAGGAGGAAAATGCAGCCGATCATCTAAGTCAATCAACACATCGTTGTCTTCGTCCTCATCGTCGAAGTCGTAGTCATCATCTTTATCATTGTTATAAATGTCTTTCCCGTATATAACACCCAAGTCAATAGTCTCCGGTTCAGTGACCGGTTCATCGGTGAGCAAGAGGCAGAACTCACAGAACACGCCCTCAGCAGATGGCTGACCACACCTTCAAGTCAACAATATATTCAAATAAGCTAATTTAATAAAATAGGAAGGGGAGAGGAAGTACAGAAAGTCGTTCATGCAGTACGTACTCATTCGATGAATTTGAGGAACATTAAGAAACTATAAAGCTGATATCATTCATAGCCAGACTCATGCACGGTTCATTTATCACAAGCAGACACAGTATCTTCTCTTTTTATATTTTGGTATCTTCTTAAATCCAGGTTCAAGCCTATTTATTTGCACTTTCGGCAACATGATGAAATGATTGTTGTTATTTCCTAGGATGGTCTTAATGAATCAATGAACTTTACAATTAACACGACAGTTATGTTGCACAGCTTTCGGTAACCTAAGGGAAAAGAACTTGAGAACTCGTGCAAACTCAGTATGGTATTTCCTTTTTTTTATTTGATCAAGAGTTTTCCCTTTTCAGATTTATAGCGCAAAGGGTTATCACCTGTCTCAACAAGTGTGTTTTCTAATATTTGAACTTGAGTTCTGCTTACAGGGTGGGACTACTTACCACTTCAATTAACAACTTATTGCTCATGTATGGTTATTTCAGACATCCAAGAATTCTATAATATTGTTACGCCCAATGGAGAGCTAGCCTTAACCAGGGAGTTTAGAGTATTTGTTCTGTGAGGGAAGAGGATCATTACAGAGTAGCAGGAATTGACTTCACAGGTCGCATTGGTCCAATTACCTGGTTAACGTACTATAATATTAAGGTTTCATAAGCAAACCATCCACATCTGTTCAGTTAAGGGCTAGGAGACAGAGGTCAAATAAGTATATATATTCATATATGGAGATCAGAAAGTTCTTTCAGGATGTAATGGAAATACTGAAGATAGAAAGTTCAAACTATATAAAGACTAAGATTTAACTAAATCTTCATTCAAAGCAATAACAGAGAACCCCAAAGAGAATATAAATGTTGAGAATGAGTCATTAGACTGCAAGAAAAATTGAATAACACGTTGAAGAGTCAAGCAAATTGAAATAAAGGTGGCCAACAAATTTCAGGATTTAAAAATTGTTCACGAACATTTCATGCATGAACAAAAGTGAAGTACTATGATTTATTGTTGTCCCTTGCAAATTTTCAAAATCCTAAAAACTATCAAAATTTCATGGCCTAGTAGCCAGGGGTTGCTCATCTTGTTCACGTCATTTTGAGCTTGCATGCAGTGCTAATGAACTTTAGTTACGCTCATCAGCAAAAAAGAATACCATCAATGAAGCAACAAGGTAAAAGAGAATTCACACCTAAAACCTTCCTGCATTTTAAGATTTATAGGCTTAACGCTCTGTCAGCTGGTATCACCATCAAGAGGCCGAGAGCTTATAGCTTAGATGGCACCCCACACCTCCTCTCATAGAGGAGATTGTGGATTATATAACCCAAAGAGGCAAAATAGAAGTTGTGTGGATAGGGGGTCTTAAATTGTAAAAATAAAACAAAAATCAAATCCATCTGAGAAACCCAAAACAAAGGCAGTGAGCTAGAAGTTTAAAACACAACTCTATCAATCCTCTAGCCCACTAAAGTTGGCAAATACATTAGCTTTGCAATCTAAATACAATTTCCTGAATCCAGCTTCTCATGTTGGTGTGAGAGAATTGAAGACATCTTCAAGACATTTGATGATTAGATCCTCACTAGTTGAAGTATCACACTACCAAAAGGAACAAAGAAACACATATGGTGAAAATCGTCTCGAGCCATACCTCATGCTTAAACAGACCTAAAAAATAAAAAAAAAATCCCACCAGCACTACTCATAGACTAATGAAGATATACCTTTGACGTTACCACTCTTGGTTAAAAATATAACTCTAATCATATGGCACACAAAAGTTGGTATAAACCTTATTTTTTCCCACCAATGAATATAAACACTCCTCCCTCAATCTAATACCATTCGTACTCAAGTTTCAATCCTGTCAAGGGAATTGATATTTCAATCTCCAAAAAAACAAGACCAGAATCCATCATCATTCCAAGTTGATTTTTCACACCAGACTAAGGAATCCTCATTCCCACTGCATAAAGGCTGGAATGGAATCACCATTCGGTTAATCAAACACACTCTATGACGCATAAAAGAACTTTACTACAATGATGAAGGTCATCAAGCAAAAGGGACAAACAAATATATATTTTCAATACAGACTACAGACACTTAAGGCCTGAAAAAACACACACACACATATATACATAAATAAGAAAGTAAATCAGAGATGGGCAAACATACAAGCAAAACCACCATATTTGTATAGAAGCAGGATAAGTTCAAGAAGGTACCTATTACAACCAAGGGTGATGACAGATTTTATGATCCCATCAAGCCTCAACTTTCTCTTCTTTCTGGTCACATCTATGGAGACCTGAACAGGCGTCCCATGTGGGTAGTCCTTCACAGCTTTTGTAACACGCAATCCCATAACAGAAGCCTTAGATTTAGAGACATCAGTTGAAAGTCTTTCTAGACCTAATCTTTCCAATGTGGTGCAGTACTCAATATGAGAAATTGATGAATTTCTCTTGTATATAACTGCACCTTCCCATGGTGACCCTGTATCTTCAAGGTCTTCTTCATCATCCAAATCCAAGGATATTGTCCTTTCTTCAGTAAATGATTTATTATGAGCTCCCTTGCATCTAACAGCAAACTTACGAAGAATATTGGGTACATTTCTAATGTTGGGAAGGATATTTTCTGCTGTACAACGCAGCACTATTCTATGTTGGAAGGGAATATATGAAATATATGAAGGTTTCTTTTGGAAATCCAAATTATAAAATTTCCATCGAGTAAAATGACAAGCAGCAGTGGAGGACGATGGGAATACAAGTGACATTTTAGCTTCTGGTTTCAGTGAAGGTAAGACCTATACCATAACCAAATGCTACACAGTGAAGGTTTTAGATAATTGTACAAAAAGCAAGAGGGATGAAGTCGAATTGCAACATCAAGATATCACAAAGACCGCAGCTTTCTCGGCCAACATGCAAGATAGCTCACAATTTAAACTTATGAGAATCAGAGAACCGGCAATTAATTACAGCAAGTCAAAAATTGAAAATTAGTCACCAAAAGTTGCAGTGACTATAAAAGTGCAATTAATTAGCAATAACTAAGTAAATAGATAAACAAAAAGTATTCCCATTAAAACAAGGAACACAATCTGGACAATGCAACAAATTCAAGTGAAAACCAAAAACTAAAAAAATAACTGGACGATAAAAGACAACAGGAAAGAGTTCCGAAAGAAAAAACAAAAGTTTTGCGCTCTTCGAAGTATAGAAATGTAAGGAAATTTTTGGAACTAGCAAAGCAGCTGTTGAAAAGCAGGAGTGATAAGCGAAGAAAAGTATTAGGATTTTATGGTTGGGAAGCGTAGGGAGATAGTTGAGATATCATACCTCACATGGCCAAGCTAACACGTCGCGGGCAGAGCGAGGTTGCAGTGACTGGAAGCGATAGTACTGAAAGAAAGTCGGGGATAAAGATTAACCCCAGTTGCCGTTTAACCCCACTTCATCGCGTCGGGGACTCAGAACGACGTCGTCGAATGGGTTAAGAAAAAGAGCAAACTTGAGTTGAAAAGATATGAACCATCTAGCTATATAAAAAAGAGAAATTATCGAGTGATGTCTGTAGAATAATTAATTAAAATATAATAACTCAAATAATTTGATAAATATTAACTAGAATATTAATAAAATTAAAAGATTTTATAAGACTCATTTTTTTATTTCTTATGAGATTTTAATTAAGTGATTCATTTATTTAAAGAAAAATAAAAAAAATATGAAATACATGAGGAGCTATCTAAAATTAATGTTATCTGAGTTGTTGTATTTTAATTTATTAAACCATAAATGATGTAGGAAACGAGATTCACACAAAAATTCCTCACACAAAAGGCCCTTTTAGATAGTATAGCCAAATACCAATGGATACTTAATTATTAATCAATATGAAATATTAGCTATAGGTTGTAAATGAATATATCTATGATGGATTCTCATCAAATAAAAAATATGTGGGTATACATTGTAAAAACTAAATAGTATGATAAATTATTATATTTTATTGAATATTTATAATTATTTTTTCAAATTATATCGTATCATATTTTCTAATAAATTTATAGAAAAAAAAATTGAACAATCCAAATTGAACTTCTAAGGTTCTTTCCAACATTCCCAAACTTATTACACACGCGCGCACATATTATAATATCCCATATTCATATGCAATTTTTTAGTGATCATATAAACCTACTCTGTCAGTGAACTGAAACAACACCAACTACATTGAAAACTTCCAAGAAGATACAGCTTTGTTTTTTCCATTCTTGTTGATAAGTACATTGTATCACACAAATACTGGTTTTGCCATTTTCAACCGACAATATATACAGTAGTACAAAATAAACAAACAAAAAAAACCCAAGAAATTGAAGGAAGAATATTTGAATTTCAGCTTGGACGATACTTAAGATCAATCATAGTGAGTGGTGATCTTTCTTAAACTGAATTAGTGCGGCAACAGAACAAAACATGTGCAAGCATATTGGTGTGGCCTTCAAAACTGTTGACACTTTAATGTTAACCTCATCAAACATGATTTACCCAAATTTCATCTTTTGAGGCAACTCTCCTTACGTAGATCTGATTTACCTAAACTTTTCATCTAACCAAACATAAAAAGGAAGTGAAAAAGCAGCAATCTTCTTATATCAATATCAGGCTGAGGAGTTTCCATTCCCTTCTGTGTCATTTCCACTAAAACCAGAGAGTACAAATTATAATCACATACGTATGAATATAATCTTCTGGTATACTCTCACTGAATCACCTGGTAATCTGATCGGCAAGCTTTTTTGTTTCATCTCCTTCAGCATCTCACACACTTTAACGATTCATCAATCACCAGCTTGCATGACTTATCAGAATTTGGAGTTAAATATCAGCCACGTATCAGTACCCTCTCCGCTAACACCAGCAAATTCCATAAAACCAATCGAAGAACTTAACTTTACTGAAGAACATAAAATGGGGGAATCAACAGCGTTTTCTGTAAAGCAAGGAATGAAGAGAAGTGTGGCAAAAGAAATGGAATTTGAACATAAAAAGAATAGACAGAGCAATCAGTAACAGAATGATGCAAACGAGACAAGGGCAGAGAGCTACCACAAAGAAACCAGATTTCCTCTTCTCCATTTGATCCTCTCTCATGGAGGAGAGTGGAGAAGAAGGTGTTGAAGGAGCCATGTGAAAACTTCAGTAAAGAAATCTAATCTTTAATGGACTTGTTTAATTTGCCCCAGAAACAGAGTCATTGATGTACATTTTATAAGTACGAAAACGAAAACAAGAACTTGATTGAGTTAACGTGCAAGTGTAGTAGTAGTTAGGCGTGGATGGAAGGTAGAGTGGCAAAGCCATTAGGCCACTAGTTGTTGATTCATTATTAAGGATAAAAGATAAAACTTGTGTTTTAAGTAATTGTGTAATAAGGTAGAATCTTTCTTTCAAAAATTTTTAAGGTATGTTTTGTCCATTGCACAGGTTAGATTCAAAATTCTCATAATAGTTTATTGTGTTATCCCAACAATAATATACTCCCTCTAGTTCTTGATATAAGGGCCGGTTGACCTTTTTTTTTAAAAAAAATAAAATAATATGTTTAATCATATTGTATGTTGTGTATTGCTTCATTAACTTTTAATATAATTTATTTACACACACACACACACATATATAAGTTTATAAGTCAAATAAATTAATTTAGAGAAAAAATTATAAATATAAATACTTTAATATAATTTATTTAGCTTCATTAACTTTTTTAGCAAAAGTCAACAAGCTCTTATGGACCAAAGGGACTAATAATTATTTTCAGATTTTTTTTTGCTAGACACATTTATTTCCTTATTGAAAACAATTATATTCGAGACATTGTCGATACGAAATGTTGGCATATCTCCTAATAAAGATTTGAATCTTAATTTTCCAATACAGCTAGTTCAGAATTTTTTATTGACTTTTGAAAATAGCTTTTACAGATTCTGAGATAGGTATGTGAGAGAAATTTTATCTCGACTTACGCAAATTTAAATTTTGAGGGTTCCAAAACGGACCACTAGTATTGATAGTGTGGTTACTATATCAAAATCAGATCATGAGGAGTGCATGCCAATTGGACTTGGATCCAGTCTGGTAGGATTTTTTTTTTGGGTATGAACTCTCGTACAGTTTGATTTTGATTGGGTTTGAAGATGTATACTTAAAATTTGGGCCCAATCCAAAATAACAATGTTGGTTGGTTCGTACCAGTTGATTGGTCTCGTGAATGACACTTACTCAAATTTAGACCGATGAGATTAAAATTCGATAATCATAAATGTTATTTTATTTTTATATATTTTTTTTAATAATTGAAATTTTAATACATGTTTTATGTAAAATAAAAATAATTTTAGAATTATAATTTCACAATAAATAATCTATTAATTTAATACATAAAATTTCTAACCTGAATTAAATATATAAATTAAAACATTAAATTTTGATCACCATAAAAAATGCAGTGATGAGAACCAGTAATGCTAGGATAATTGTTAGCATGGGTAATTGCAATTTTATTTTAATTAAAAAATAAATTTTTAATATATGAATTAAAACATGAGATTTGTCCTCTTGGATCGTTGTTCTTTTATACCTCATTGGTCATTATTTTAATACATACCATTCAATTTAGTATTATAATTCACTTATAACCCATTCTCCTACAGCAAAGAAATGCCATTTAAGTCGGTTAATATGTCTTAAATTAATAGAAAATTTCAAATTTTTCTTCTTAAATTGGGGTATAATTAAAAAAATGTTAATTAATAACCATCTCAGCGAATTGCATTTGGGATCAAACTTTTCTCCTACAAGTGACTTATATTAGAGATGATAGTGATATTCCTATAGTCCTATACAGTCTCTTATATAAGTCACTTTGAATATTTTTTATGCAAGAAAGAAAAACTTTAAAATAATTTTCAACTTTATCTTAAGATTTTAACAATGTTTTAATTTTTAACCCCATTTAATGTACATTATACACAATGAGAACAAAATCTACACAATAATAATTGAAGAATTAAATTGTACATTTCTATGAAAAATTTAAGAATAAGACTTATAAATAAGATAAGAAAAAATCTTATATTTTTGCCATATAAAAAAGGACTATAAGATTGTATATAATATGTCGTTGAGCAAGCTGTATTTTAAACTTACTGCAAAACAAACAGACAATTAAATTATAGAGGAATTAACGCATATAGACAGAGTACGATATACATGGAAACATGAAAAGATCGATACTTGAGTAATAAAATAAAGATTGGCGAAAAAAAAAAGTAATAAAATACAGAGATTAAGAAGAAACAGCTACACAAAGAAAATGAAATGAAATGAAAACTTTGTTGGATATATGGTATGAGGACAGACGAATAATAAAAAGACAGACAATGTAACTTTCGGTTCTAGGGAAGGGCCTCCTTTTTTGTTCCGTCTCGATGCTCCAATATATTTTAATATCTTTTTATCCATTGACAAAACAAAATTGAAGGAAAGAAAATTAATTAGAGAATTAAGGTGAAATTGAGTCATCTTTAAGGCTTTTTGATGCGGAAAAAATGGGGAAAATATAGGGAGGAGAAAGGAGATATACCGATCAAGAGAAAACTCTTAAAAATCGTCAAACACGTTTTCCCCCCCTATAATTTCTTTTCATCCAAATCAAGGGATAATGTTGGAATAAATAGGAGAAAACATAAAAGAAAATAAGTGCTAATGGAAAAATGATAACACTATTAATATGACAGAAAATGTGGGTTATTTATTTTCAAAATATGTATACCTTTAAAGAGGGAATTTTAAGGAAAATGAAAACGTGCGAATCATTATCCTTTGGTTAATGTGTAAATTTGACTCGAAAGTTTTTGCTATGGATCAATATTATCTTAAAAGTCTTTTTTAGATTCAATGTTGTCCTAGAACTTTCTAATCATTAGCAATGTTGTTTTATATTGTTAAAAGGTTAACGATCAATATCAAATTTTTAATAGTCAATGTTAATTTTTTTTAACTGGATCGAATAATATTATTATGTTTTGAAACTTTTGGAGTGACCTTGAACTTAAAAAAAAAAATTAGGATAACATTGTTCATCAATAAAAATTTCCGCAGCAAATATGCACATAAACTTTTATCCTTTACTCTTTCTTCTTATTTTCTCTTAAATGTTGGAATGGAGAGAAAAATGACAAAAAAATAGGAGAGAAAATACTAGAAAATAAAACTTTCTAAAAACTAAATGTTGGTAGTATAATTTTCACACAAGTTAGTCCATTTTCACTTATACAAATATTCTTTATACAATATCTTTATTTGCAACAAAACTCAAACTAATGCTTATTATGAGACAGGCTCATATTATGTAGATTAATAAAATTGTATTAGTGTCTTTTATACAAAAATCTGAAAAGATAATTACACTGCTGTTACCATAAAATAAAATTAATTGTCTTCGTACTAAAAGTAAAGCCTATATTCAAATAAATTTAATTAATTATTCTGTTGCTTATTAACTTCTAATCTTAATCCGTATTCCCATTGTTAATTAGATATGTCGCATGACGTTTGAGCTGAGCGTTATTGAGGGCTAATTAAGTTTCATTTTTATCCTTATTTATTTATATTTATTCTTAGTTGTCTTCTGGATGGCAGATGATTTTTTCAAATGGGTTAAAGATTAATATTTTAATTGTGTGCATACAACAAAAACAAGACAAACACCTATGATCATTACGATTGTTGCCATTTCATGACCACTAAGCAATCATCAATATCTTACATAATTAAATAATTGATTAATAAAAAAATAATTAATTATATGCCGATGTCACTATGTTGTGTGTCCTTTGTTGCTACACATTAACTTCATGTCGATATCCACAACACGGCCAGCAATTGCGACGTTATTCAAATTTATTTATTTAATTTTTGATTAGGTAATCATTTAATGTCTACAAATTCTTTTTTCTTGTTATAATATTGTTATTTTAGTTCAAAATACGATGCCTTTTTAATTTGAACAGACAACTTATCACTTAATCATTATATGTATGTCCTAATTAGTCCCTATCTGATTGTTTTATTTAGTTTATTAATATTGGTGATTTTCACCCTATTTATTTTTTCTTTCCCAAAAATAGAGGATAATTGTTTTGCTTGTTGTCAAAGTTTGAATAAAAAATGGATTGGAAAATCTATATACAAGTATCTGTGTTACGCGCGTCTCATGTCAGATGATTTCAAGTTAGGATTTAACAATAATAAGAGAGTTAATCATGTAATGCATACATATATTCTAACCATATAAACATCTTTAAACCCCCCCCCCCCAAAAAAAAAAAAAACTCTCCCTCCTGCCCTTAATATAATTCCGTTATGTTTATTTAATTTGATATAAATGAAACAAAATACTCCCTCAGCTCCAATCCTAAATATAACATTCAGTTAACTGTTTTTGGAGCACTTGAGAAAGGTAAATAAGTTATACTTAACTATATCATATGTAGTGTATCATTATATATATAGATATACATATATATATATATATATATCATTTTATAATTTAAACAATATAGTTTGAAAAAAAATAACAAACTTAAATACTTTAAAGTAATATAATTAGCTTTATTAATATTTTTCAAAAAAATCAATTAATTCTTATATTTATGACTGTAGGTAGTAGTTAATTTGAACAAATATGAAACAATATCCCTATCCCTATGTAATACTCATGTAATTATAATATATGTGACAAGATCTCTCTAAAATAATTCTTTGTAACATTATATTATGTGTGTATACTAATTTATAAATAAGATAAATTAGTTTGAAAAATTTGATAAATGTAAGAGATATAATAGAAAATGGTCTTATATATTTAGGACCAAAACACTTTCTCAAACTGGGTCCTAAATTTAGTATAGGAAGAACATTATGCTCTCTTCTGTATTTAATAAAAAAAATTAATTGAATCACAAAGTGAATATTATATTAAAGACATGAAGAAATATTATATTATACATCAGTTTATAAATTAGATAAATTAGTTTAAGAAAAAATGATAAATATAGAAAATAAAATGATTTAAGATCTTAAGTTTTAGGTTAAAATCCAACCCCAAATTAATTCTTATATTTGATACCAGGTGTAGAAGTAGTATAGACTGCCCCTGATATTTGTAATAATTAATAAACAAAGTCCGAACATAAAAAGCTTGTCTCACATCCTCGGCTTCAACTTGAACATATCTAGATATTGAAAATACAGCCATGCATATCATAGAGTTATAAATTAATCTCAAACCATTGACATGTTCGTTTCTTGTCCACTTGGGTGAGTTGGAAGAACACCTACGCTTCATTAAACAAACCTCGTAAACTCTCTCGATCATTACCAGCTCAAAAAAAGGATGTTCCATAATTATATTATTGTGCTTATAGATATATATATATACACATACACACACCACCTAAGCTTGATCAAGAGAAATAACCATGGGAACAATATCAACTGCAGCCAATAATACTAATATCAAGCCCAGAAAGAAATCATCATCCAGAGGCCACCATCGCTTTGTCGGTGTCCGTCAACGGCCGTCGGGGCGGTGGGTGGCCGAAATCAAAGACTCCCTTCAGAAGGTCCGCCTTTGGCTCGGAACATTCGACACAGCCGAGGATGCAGCTCGAGCCTATGACGCAGCCGCACGCGCTCTGCGTGGCGCCAACGCTCGCACCAACTTTGACTTGCCAGATCCCACCACATCTGGCAGTGGCGGTACCACCCAGCACGGTGGCGGCAGTTTCAGCTACATGCCAGAGAATCTCGAGCCCTTCTCGTTCGAGGACACATCTGTGGGATCTGATCATCAGGATCTCCTTGGAGCACTCAAGGCCAAGCTGTTTGATGACAAAGGAGAAGTGAAGAAGCTTCCTTCTCAATTATCAAATAACAGCCAAATCTTGGCAGGATTGGTAAACCCTAATAATAAGAATCCTGTTTTTGCAAGCAGGTCTTCATCAAGCACAAGCAACAGTGCTAAGAGCAGTCACACTAATAACAATAATAATAACAGTAATATGCTCATTTCAGATCAAGATCATGGTGGTTCTATAGCAGCTACAAATGATAATTCTACAGTGCCCTTAATGACTTCTTCTTCATGGTCCAATAACAACAACGAGATAGGCAATAACTATGAATTGCCTTGGCCTACAGGTCCTACTACACAGATGATGAACCTGCAGGCTCCTGAAAATAATTCTCCTTGGACATCACTATCTACAGGGTTTAATATTATTGATCAGTGTACGATGAATATGATGTATTCAGACGTCAACCTTATTACTATCGAGCAGAGAGAACATGATTCTGCTGATAGATCAATCTTAGGATATTCTGATTATAACAATAATCAGAATATGATCATGTACTCTGATAATTATGGGGTTTCAAATAGAAGAGGTGATGCTCAAATTGGGGGATTACCTCAAGGGTTCTGGCCAACAGATCAGCAGCAACAAGTTCTTGCGCAGGGTGACAATAATGGTGGATGGTTTAGTTCGAATAATAATAATAATAATGGTACGTGGGATCCTTTGCATTTTGTGTCGTCTGAATTAGGTTGATTGTTTTAAGTTTACAAGTCAAAGGAAGTTATTATATATGTTATTGATGATTATTCTTCGTCTTGAAATACTAATTAATCATTTTTTTAGAGTCAGATTATATATATAAGACATTGTTTTAGTACTCAAATTCAGATTTGCTATTGCGGGTGTTCTGAGTTCTGATCTTTGTGCATGTAACCCTTAATTATTTTTATTCTAATGATTTTAATGTATGTGCAACTCATAAATCTTCCATGACAGAAATTATATATTTATGCGCTCTGTAAATTGCTTATGTAGTCTTATTATGTGCCCCACAAAAACATTCATAATGAGCTCACGAAGAATTAATGGGTACAATGATATGCACCTATTCTTGATTTTTTTTTTCGATTCAATGTATGGTCTCTACCCTATATGCACATCATCTTTTTATATATTGAGTGGTTTATCGATTCTCGATCTCAAAGAAAAAAAGTATGCCATTGACTAAACATTCACGTCTTTAATAATTCTTAGTGACAAAAGATGTTGGTAATCAGGATACCAATGGAGTTGGGTTTAATTGAAGGAGTTACCTTCCCCCAATGGGGCGAACCAAGTTTTTTAAACTATATCCTACCTCTAACAAAATTGCATCCACCAGGAAATTACGTTTGCCTATACAAAAATTTGATGATGAGGATGAATACGTAGCAAGAGCTTTTGATATAATTAAAGAGGATTCAAAATCATGAAGCATGAATACCTTGATGAGGATAATTAATGAACAAGAATTTTTTTTAAAATATAAAGAGGGTTAACTCCACCTATGTTTTATAGCCGGTCCCAAGCCTGGGTGAAGGAGGAGCGTTGTGTTAGGCCCTCGACAGCCAACATAAAAATTTGTTGAATCTCTCATGAACATGGACCAAAGAAGAAATTGTGCTAATACTAGGTCGTTGCCTAGAAGTAACGTGCTGTATGGCTCGAATACAGTGAGAAGTGAGCTAGAGCCGCTGCATTATTGCCCGGATGTAGTGTTAAATGAGCAAGGGATTTCGGATTGGT
>JBAGKO010000001.1:13646461-13671309 GCA_037177275.1 Acacia concinna | reverse complement strand
ATTATTATTTTCATCTTTATTATTATTTTTATACCATATATAGTTAAGTTTAGTATCACAATATATGCAATTTAAGTTCATCTAAAGATATTATACACATATTTTGAAAAGATAACTTAATTAATAAGAGTAAAAATACACAAATAAAATAATAATTTAATTGATAAAATAAAAAAGTAATAATAAAGTAATAAAACTCGGGACCAGGATTTCTAAGGGTGGTCCCAGTCCCAATCCTGGTGGCCGAGATTTTTGGTGGGGAGTACCAGGACCGGGAGTTTTTTGACACCCCTAATCCATATCACCTCTAGCCATCTAATAATTAAAAACTAGTCATATCATAATTAAAATTATCTTAGGCTCTAACTTACCTAAGCAATACAAAATTTGTAAATTAATATTTTAAAAGTTAACTTTCAGTTACTTGTGCATATAAAAAAAATGTATGGCTACTTTTTACATTTTTGGTATAAGTTAATGACTATTTTTCACCCAAAATGTTAGAGTTAATGGTGTCAATTGCCATGATTATTTTTACTCCCTTTTCAAAAATTAAAGGTTATTTTTAATATTAAAAGTTATTTAAAGGTATTTTTGCTCTTTTGAGAAATATTGAAAGTTTTAAAAAAATCACATTTTTCACTTTTTTTATTAAAAAAAAATCTACGGCGCTTTTATAAGAAGGGTTACGGTAGGTGGGCACTTTTATCAAAGAGCGTTTGTATATAGATAATTCAGGGATAATGTCCAAATCATTATGTGGCCCACTGATCACTCTCAGCACCATTCAATTCACTAATAAAAGATTTGGCCCCAAAAAAAAAACATCACAGGGAAGACGCTAGAAAGTCAAATAGCCCATGCATTACGCCACCCCAGCATCGTGGCACATCCAAACAAACCAACATTAAATTGTTCAATTTTTTTAAAAAAATTGATAAATAGGGTAATAATTTACTACAAACATCTCCGAATATTTAAACATTAAATTTACATTAAATATATTGAAAGAAGATAAGGCCGAGACCAGAATACCATGTAACATTAAATTTACATTAAATATAATTGGTTTCAGAAGAATATTTAATGGCTTCATCAGCACACTGAAATTCTCCAATACCAGCTTCGTTCTTACGGTTTCACAATATTGCGACTCAGTGGTGGCGCCGCTGGTAGGCGTAGAAACCGCAAGTTGGGAAGTAAAACGTGTGTGGTCGAATCGGGTCAATGTTCTTATAAATTTCAACCCGATTTTCTCCTTCATTGCTTGTGATTCGTCTCTGATTTGATTGCTTGACATTTTCTGGACATCTTCGATTTGAACCCGACTTGTCTCGTGTGTTTGGGATTTGCATTGTCTGAGATCTAATCGGAAGAGATGATACTGGTGGCGACCGTGGCGGAGGTGCTGGAGGAGTACACGGCGGTGCTGTCGAGGGTCGTGGAGCAACTTTTCCGATCGGCCCCTGTTCCTCGGCGGGTTCGTTTCCTCATTCTCCATAACCTTCCCTATACCTCTCCTCGACATAGGCTTCTGGCTCCTGTTCCTCACTGACTCGATTCTTTCTTTCAATTTCAAATGTAGGAACTTCTAAATTTTGTCTGTTTTGTTGAAGCCTGTGTGACAATATCGTGTCGCTTGTTCTTGCTTTTTGTTCGATTTTTCTTCTTTCTTCTCGTTTTTGATTTTCTTGACTTCCACTTCTCGATCTGTGTATATTCCTCACAGGATTGTAATTATTTTGGTTTTGACCTTAACTGTGGTTAATATTTTCAGTGATTTTATAGTAACTCTGTTCCATTCTTGATTCTTCCCGCTTGAGTCCTACGATGAATTGAAACTAAAATCTGAAATAGGTTGTTTATTGGGAGGATAACTTTTTATGTGGAGATGATTAATTAATTATTTCAAATGTGCAGTGATAGTTTTCTGGTTTTGATTCTGGGCTTCTTGAATTCTTGAACAAAACAGAGAACAGCCGAGTCGTGACTCGTTCGCTGAGGTTTGTTTAGGCGGAGGACCGAGTCGTGACTCAGCAGAAGTAGGAAACTAATACTGGTTATCAGTGGTTGCTCGAAGAGTGTAGAAACCCACTTGGTTTTCACGATCCTTAAAAAAGGAGGCTTGGGATTTGGTTTATTGAAATTAATTAAGGAAAAAACATAAATTAAATAGGGAAAATTCTAAATAACTGCCATTTAAAATTGTAAAACTCAAAGCCAGTTAACAATTGCAAAAGAAAAACAGGTATCCAATGACTAATTTGATATTTTGAAATGTTGTTTTTTCAAAAAAGGTTCTAAACATTTTCATTTTAAAAAAAGAAAGAACTCTGCAGTAGTTAGAGGTGGCGACGTAAGAGCTATGCTGCTCAGTAACCACCCCAACCACAGGCCTTCGATGGCTGACCACCGAAGCTTGGGCGTCGATGGCTGAAACTTGGATGATAATTTGAGTAAGAATGGATTAACTGTTTGAGTATTGAAATAGACAACTTGAACTCTTTAAACTTTATCTGATTTCATTAACAAGTTAAATAAATGCAGTGACAACTTATATATAGCGATTAACAACTTACCTTTCATATATTGGTAATACTATAATCAAGTTGTTAATGCAATACTCAAATTTTTATTATCTTCATTCAATTTGTTAATAAGGCCAAAATGATTTAAGAATCACAAGTAATTAATCCATTTATTCAAACAGTTAATGACATTACACAAGTTGTTATGGAGTTTCAGCTGACAAAGCTTCGATGGCAGCGGCAGAGCTCTCTTTTATTAAAAAAAATGTTTAGGGTTATTTTAGTAAAAAAACTAATTTAAAATTTTATATTAGTCATCTTGTACCTATTTATCTTTTGCATGTTTTAATAAATTTTTTAGAGTTTTACGATTTCAAATAGTATTTATTTGAGTTTTCTTAATTAAATATTAATTTTAAAATTTATGTTAAGTACTTTTTTCCCCGGGGGGATAAGGACAACGTGTTAAGATCAATGACAGTTACATACTGGCTATGTTTATATGGCCTCGGATACCAAAGAACTTGGATTTATTAAACACTACTTCAGACAAATTTGAGACAGGAACAAGCATATCTGAATTTCAAGTAAAGAATTCAATAGAATGGGGTCATACATATTATTGTCCCATATGAGATAAATATTGCTTCATGATTATTAATTAGAGTTGGAGCGGGAGACATCATGAGCTGATATGATACTAGTATGGTGTAATATATTGACCTAGTTGTCTTTTAGGTGAGTTTAGAGTTTCTTTCCCTCCTATATTGAAATTGAAGAATGAGCTTTGCCTAAGGAAATGACCACCGCTTGAGACCTAGGCTTGAGAGATTACTCCTTGTGAAGTTTTTAATACATATATTTAAGAGTTTATTTTAGTCATAAATAGTGTTCAGAATTTAGACCAATTTGTCCCAACCATGGGCTAAACGAGTTAACCTGCCCCAACTTATCTATTATCCCTAGCTTGCCATCCCACTTAAATTTCTTTTTCTTTTTTTTCTTTTACATGTATCACTCTTTTTTTATTCCCACTCCTTTTTTCATTCACCCACCCATATGACACTCTCTTTCTTTTATACATTTACATCATGTAAGCATTTTTCATTTTCACCTTCCTTTTTTTTTCACTACTCATATCACAAAATATGTAAACTTCTCTATTTTAAATTCAATAATAGTAGATTAAATCAATATAATATGAAAATAAATGTGGTATATAAAAAATATGAGGAAGTTGTTAAATACAACATTAAAAATAAAGGGATAATGGTATTTGAGTTTATATTGTAATAATGTTTCTTTATGAAAAGGTAGATTTAGCGAGCCAACTAGCGGGTTGGGCTAATGGCATTTAGGCAACCCAAACCCACCTAAATTGTTGGGCTGTCCAACCCATGTTACATGCTCTAGTCATAAATATAGGTTTGGGCAGCCAACTCAACTTTTGTCCAGTTGGTTTGTGCACTATGCATATAATCCAACAATTAGAGGTTTGAATTGGCAGGAAAGAAAGAAGAATATGGTTTTGGAAAAAAAATACAAAATATGGATATTATATATGTTAATTTTTGTTTTTCTAATTCACCCATATAACTAATACTCTATCTACAATAATCAAGGGAGAGATAGAATGAGGGAATTACAGAAGATTATGACCATGATGTTTCACCATTTTAAAAAATACATGTCATCTTAATTAACTTAACTTATTTTATCAATTTAATCAAATTAGGTAAATATATATTCCATTAAGGATAAGATAGGATGCAGTACTTTGTTTTGGACCTAGGAACTGTCTTCATACTCCCCTAGTTTTATATATAGGATACTTCTAACATTTTTTATCTAGACCAAGAAAACTTTAAATCTTATTAACTCTAATAAAAATTTAACAATTTTCCAATGTTATCCCTATATAATATATATATAATACCAAATAAAAATAAAGTCAACACATTAATAAATAGAGGGTGCAAATTGTATATTTATATCAAAATTGTAATGAAGCGCCTTATAAATAAGACAAAAAGAAAATGTTCTCTCTTTACTTTATATATAGGTAGGAGGAGCAATATCTTATCAACTTTGTGAATTCAACCTCCTTATGTCCAAATGTAAAGCTCCCTCAAGTATTTAATATAAGATATATTTAATTACCTAATTTAATAAAATTAAGGGAAGTTATAGTTCACTAGTTAGCTAATATGACATATATTTTCTAAAATACTCTAATCATTTTCATCAATTCTCTTATTCCATCCCTTTCTTAATTACTATTGAAAGAGTATTTATCTAAGTAGATTAGAAAACTATTGAAATATATATTTATACACACACCTATATCTTTTATTTAAAAATAGGATCAACTAGCTAAATATGTTTTATATTAAAAATAAGAGGGAGTGACATCTTATCAACTTAGCTTGGTATGAGTTATAAGTGGTAGTGTCTTTTATTTATTTTAATTGATCGGGAGCTTAATTCTTGACTTTTACATGTTTGAGTCCATGACAAACGTAACTTAATTTGAAACAAAACCATAATTATAAATTTAATAAAAATTATCATATTGATATAAAATAATTTCAAAATCTAAAGTAGCTGCATTTCGTATTTTATTTCATCATGATTTATAACGTTTTAAATATATTCATAATTATAATAGTTCTGAAATATATTGACACGTTATTTTTTATTTTAAAATTATTTTATATATGTACAGACACTTGGAAAAGGGAATTAGTGGGTTGGTGCCGCAAAGGGAAAATGTTTCTAGGAATTTGGCGGCGATGATAGTTGAGAGTGTATTATAACAAGGGAAAAAAACATAATAAATTATAAGTAAAAATTTGTGTGTATTTTAACCAAAAACATATAAAAGATAGCTTCCCTATTTCAGAATTATGTTTACCTTAAAATGCTGTTTGGAATGAGGTGAGGGAAGGGGAGGGGAAATAAAAAGTTTAGGAGCTGAATTTAAATAAATTGAAGAAGTGGGGTTTTAAAATTTTAATAAAGAAAAAACATAACATAAAAAAATATAAAAAAATAATTTAAAACTTATAACTCTACTTTTTTAATTTTTTTAAATGCAAGTTATAAATTTTTTTTCTCACCTTCCCTTTCTCTCAAATCCCTCGTATTAAGTAAACAAAACCAATCATCAAGGCAAAACTTTGAAAATAGTAATGAGTCATAAAATCATTGTCTTATATATGATGAGAAAGTTGGTGTGAGTGATTGAGCTTTTTCTTTCTGTTTTGTTTTTAATTTGTTTGTTTTTCCGGGTAAAAGGAGAGCGATAGAGTTGATGACTGACATTACGAGGGTCGTGAGTAACGCGAAATGATTAGCCCAAATGAAATAATAATGAATCTACTACACAATAATGCTATTTCAAACTCTACTTGCTTTTGATAACCGTAAAAAATATATGTGGCCGAAATAATTAAATCATAACACCTCCAGGTTGGCACGCGCCAGCACCGGACCAAATAGTGTGGGCTTCGTAGGTTGAGATTTCCTTAACCTTAATCCTACAGTGTGCGTTGGCCCTTTTATTTTAAAAAAAAAATTAACTGTGGTTAAATGTCTGAAAAAAGCGTGCGCATATATATATATATTTGAGTTTTTAAATTTATCTTTCTAGTATCAACTATTTTATTTATAAATATTAAAAAAATAATATACTATTTAAAAGATAAAATTTTCAATATTGTTAAAGTTTACAAACAAAATAATAAATAATCTTCAAACACTCAATATATAATAATTTAGTATTAAATAAGAAGGAGATTAAGATTTTTTTTCTTTAAAATTAAGAAGTATCAAGGTAAAAGTGTGAAACTTATATGTTCTATAATATAAATGATTTTTTAAAACCAAAAAATTGTGTGGTCCAACCCGCAAGCTAACCCCACATTAGCCCTTGGGTTAGACAGTGTGGGTCATGCAACTCACATTTTCTAAGTTAGAATTTCCGTAACCCTAACTCTATTCTAAACCATGGGTTGTGCCCATTTTATTAGCTCTAATGTTATGTGTGCTAATTTTTAAAAATAGTGAAGCATCCATTTTTTCTAGAAAAAAGTTCTTAGAACTTGATTAGAGTTAAGACAGATTTTACAATTCAAAAAAGGTTGAAGGATAAATTTATCCTAAAAGTTTTCCACCAAGTACTAAAAATTAAGCATCATTATTGACTCTTTACTGGCATAATGTTCGTCCAAAAATTTTATCTATGGTGCAATGTCATCATGCATTGCAATGTCTGACTATCGTTGACCTTTAATTAAACAATTATGACTAGAATTATAGAATCACTTTGCCCTATTCTTTCCTTAAGTACTGGTTTGTAGCGTAAACTTTTGATTAGCGAAATGTTATTGGGTTATAAATGTTTAGACAAGAAACAATGCGACAACGCATCATTACTATTTTTAAATGGTTTGGGCAAAATGGGCTGGCCCAAAGAGGGAGGGACAAATCAAAAGGACCTAGGCTGCATTACGGATGATTGTGGCAATAAGGCTACTTTGTCATTTATGGAGTAAAATCCAGTCATATTTACGGGGACTTTTATATAATAGTTTTTAAAGTAAACTATAGTTTTTAAAATAGTTTTTGTGAAAATTTAAGTTTGGATAAAATGGGAGTGTTTTGGTAAAAATAGTTTTTACAGATTCTGAGGTAACTATGTGAAAGAAGTTTTGTCTCGATTTGCGTAAACCATGTTTCATAATTGAAAAGTAAGAAAAATTTAATTATGAAAACCATGCATGATTTGAAACCTGACTTTTTGTTAAACTATAGTTTTAAAATGGTATGAGATGTTTCTCAATTTTTACTAAACTATAGTTTAAAACTAAGATTTTCACCAAATCATGGTGCCAAACAAGACTTTAAATAGTCTACAAGAATTTCTTTAGGGCATCTCTTTTCACTTATCTACCACAAGCATTTCACTGATGACATGTACATTTGTGAGTTAAGATTTTTATTGTTGGTCACCAAACGGGTGACGGACGTATACATTACTTCTAGCTCAAATTCTGAATTAACTGTGTTTAATCATTATATATCACAACTTTTCTTAAACTCTTATAGGACTATTCACCTAATGATCAAACATTATATCAAACTGTGCCCCATATTTTAAACTTTCAAGAAAATATTTCGCCTATTAAGCTAAAACTAAATATGCCAATTATATATAAAAAAAACTTTTACCTTGTGGTTGGATAGAGAGAAAATTAGAAGGGAAATAAAATTAGGAGAGAAAACTTCTAAAAATAGTAATTTTTTATTATTTAGGAAAATTTTAAAACCTAGTATTCATTTTCTCCTCATTTCTCCCAATCCAAACATAGTCTTAGATCAAATTTGTCATTATTTGAAAATATTCTTGTAATTCAACTTGGAATTTTAATTTTAGTTTTCTGTGATTTTTAAAATTTTTAACTACATAAGTTTCTTTTGGGATTTATATTTCATAAAAGGATACTTTTTCTCTTTTTTGGGATAAATCGTGGATGGAAAAATGAGTAAACTTAACTACAGATTATGTATAAAGGGCACTTTGATATGATTTTTTTTTTCTTTCGTAAGGTATCTCTCAATCCATTAGGTCAAGGAATAAACCTCTACTTGCCTAAGGCTAGGGATCGAACCACTGACTAAGGTTAAAGGTTGAAGGACACTTATCACTCTACCACATGCCCCTAATTGATACCATAATATTTTTTAAGGTGCAAAAATACAAATAAAATTTAAAATAAGGGTCAATTTCACCATGCCGTCAATAGTTCACTGTTAAGTGGGCCCACGATGTCCAGCCTGTCATGATTTTATTGGATGTTTGACCGGTTGAAACGTCTCCTTCGTCCTCCTCCACCCTGATTGATAAGTGGGGAAAAATTTTCAGACTGAGCCGAAACTGAAGAAGCTGGGGACGACATTCCATATGTGATTCCTTCAGTCACTGGTAATAGTTCCGATTTGAGATTAGATAGTTCCTTGGTTTTCATCAAATAGGTCTTCCAAGAGCTTCGATGCAAATCACTTTTGAAAGTCCATCTGCGCCGTGTCTCTTGAGTGAGTGCAAACAAGTGTTTGGCTTTTTGGAATAATAAATGTTCCAGATGATGAAATTAGCTAGTTTCATTTGGCTTTTGCAATTTATTTGTTCGTTATTCATTTATGTCGCACCTTCTTTGATTTGTTCTTTAAGTTAACTGTTGGTCACCTTCCCCTGGCCATTCACTTTCAAATGTTGTCCCCTTCTTCTTCACTTTTGGCTCAATTTGCAAAATTTTCCCCCACTTATTGCGTCTTCACTTATCAGAACGGAGGAGGACGATGGAGTGACCGACTGAATATACATTTCAACCAGTCAACTATGCAATAAAATAATGACATGTCTCATTTCAAACTTTACACGTGTGTTTTTGTTCTTTAAAGAAAAAACTTAAAGTCACGAAATGCCTCTTCCATAAAAGCGGTTTAGGTGGTAGAAGTTACTTTTTTTTCATTTTTATAATTATGAGAATAATTTTTTAAAAAAAATACTTATTATTTATATGTGTTTGAATTGAGGGTTGGAGAATTAATTTTTATTAATAAGTTAGCTGTAAGTAATTTATTTAAATAAGTTAATTTTTTCAAAAAAAAAAATTCAGGCACTTATAATAAGCATCCAAACACCAAATTTTGGAAAAAGTGATTTAACTTATGAAGTTAAGTTACTGTAAGTAACTTTTGACTTCATCCAAACACCCTTAACTTTATTGTTAAATTTATCTTTAAAAAAAGAGTGAGAACAATTAGGGAAAATTTTAAAAAAAGACAAAGAAAATAGAGAAATCCCAATTCAGAGCAATGAAACTCAAAAATCCCAAATAAGTCATTTTTGTATTTTTTTCTTAAAATTATGAAAATAACACTGGATTTTAACAACACGAGTATCTTAATTCACAACAAAAGTATTTCAATTCACAACACCTCATAGCTAAAAATGAAAAATACCTAAGTGCCTCTAATATTATAAATTGAAATACTCTTATTATGAATTAAGATACTCATGTTATTAAAATTCAGTGATATTTTCGTAATTTAGAAAAAAAGTATAAAAATGACTAATTTAAAATTTCTAAATTTTGTTACTTTAAATTAAAATTTCTCTATTTTCTTTATCTTTTTTTTTTTTTAGATTTTCCCAACAATTAACCATATAAGCTAGGGACGTACTCTTGCCCTATCCCATTCAAAACCCAAGAGTGAAGTTTACAGTGGTGGGCTGGGCTGCTTAACAAAGTGGAGGCCCAGTAGAGCCCACTCTTGGAGCCGGAACATTTGATCGTACTCGTAGCATTGCCGGTGAGCAGTGGTGGCCGTACATGCATGATCATACCGTCGCAGAGACAGTGGTGAGGTGCGGGAACTGAGGGAAGAGATGGCCACGGAGAAGTCTAAACCGAGACGATTGAAGGGTCACAAGGACACTGCTACTTGCTGTATTGCCTCAAGCACCCGACCAGATATCGTTGTCACTTCCGGCGAGGTCCTTTCTCTCTTAACTTTTGTCACCTTCTCCTTAAAAGTTTATCTTCCATTTCCTCCAATTCCAGACAGTCTTGTAAAGTCTATGTTTTTTTTTTGTTTCTTCTTGGAGGCGTTGAAATAATTGGTTTCTATGAGCAAACTAAACCGGGGAAAACACGTTACTCCCTCCTTGATGTTAGTTAGTAAGTCAATTGTATGAAACTCTGGCTGATTTAATGTTTTCGGCGTCTCTTGTGTGATTCATTGAGGCTAACTAAAACTTTAAACTCTACCATTAGGGGGTTTTAAAGTAAAAGAGGGATTTTTGGGGGGTGGTTCAAGTGGTTAAGCTTTGTTATAGTAAGAAACTTTATGTGGTTTACAGTTAGGTGATTGTCTGTAATAAATTAAAGCCAGTGTACTTGCCACCTTAATATTCTTTTTCTGTATTGAACAAAATGCTGCCTCTAATATGCTATTAGTGGCATACAATGTGGATTTCTTTGCTGCTCTATATATGAATGGTAAGTATTTTGTATTTAAATAATACTTGTTTCTCATATGACAGGATGGTCGACTTTGCTGGTTTGATTTGCGATGTAGAGAAGCCCAGCTAGTTATGGATGTTAGCGAGGAACCCATTTCGTCTGTATGTTTCAGGCCAGGTGAATCTCATTGGTATCTTTGTCCATCCACCATCCATCAAGTCTTTTTAGTTTCAGAAAGCTTGATGCTGAATTTCTCCCTAGCAAACAAGTTATTGATCTTTAGTTGAGTGAATAATGCTAGCAAAAACCTTGATATACTGATCCTAGCTTGTATATCCATGATATAAATTGAACATAACTGCCATAGATTATTCCAGATCAGTGGCAAGAAATGTTATCTCATGTCTTAGGTACACCAATGACACCATGTCACATTTGCACAGCCCAGCTCCAATGGTTCGATCACGTTGTTATATCTCTCACAGCTTTTACACTAGTTAATTTCATCTTCTCTTCTCCCTCATCATTATTCATAAATTATAACTATAAGCAAGTGCTAAACAATTAGCTCACCATGCCATGTTCTATCACACTGAAGATGTTAGTCTGGTTTTGGTATGATTTTTGCATGAAGTATCTTATATAAGTCTATACAGTGCATTAAGTTTTTGATATTAGCCCACTATGCCATGTTCTATCTCACTGAAGATTAGTCTGGTTTTGGTATGAATTTTGCATGGATTATCTTATATAAGTCCATACAGTGCATTAAGTTTTTGATGGATTACGACACCTAGTAATATTTCTTATGAAAATGCATTTTTTTTGCTTGTGTCAGGGAATGAAGATATCATTTATGTCTCCTCAGGAAAGGAAGTCAAGTGTTTTGATGTGAATTTGGTAACCGCTTTATGGGATTCATGCCATATTTGAGTTTCTGCAATTCTATCTAATTCTATTTTCCATAAGAAAGAGTATGCAAAATTTGTGGTTCATTGCGAACATTTTCTTTTCCTGAATTACATTTATATTTTAAGGTTTCCTTACTTAAATGGTCTACTTATCGTGTAATTATGTATATTTTTTCTGAAGGCCGTCTCATGGAAGCCTTTGGAGAGCTATAATTACAATAAAGACGATATAAATCAGGTAGATGTTATATATTATTGCTTGTGTTTCTGTTCGATGTTATGACTACGTCCTGCATTTACCTGATCAGTCGAATCCTGTCCTGCTAATGGGCAGACTAAAATTCTCCAGTTTAGTTTAATCTTATTCTGTTTATAGGTTGTTTTGACCAAGATTTTTAAATAGAATCTGTTTAGTCTATGACTTGAACTCTAAACAATGCTTTATTTATTTTTTTAATTGTTCGAAGGACCTAAACATGATAGTGTAATTGCAATGATTTAGTAGTCTACTACTTTTCTATGGTAGTTCAACTTTTTACACCTAATTGCTTCTTTAATACCTGAGCTTTATTTGATGTTCAGTATATCGGACTAATTTCTGTTTACTTATCAACTTTTTCAATCTTTCTAATTGAGTAATTTTGATTGTTTGTGCAGATTGTCTGCAACTCAAAGTCTTCCTTTCTTGCTGCCGCAGATGATAGCGGTGATGTGAAAGTATCTCATTTTTATTCATCATTTTCTTTATGAAATATTCTTTATACTTTTCATTCTTGCTTTGAATTAAGTACGGAAGAGTTACAGTTTTGGAATTTATGGCAAAAAAGGCCTCTAGTTTAGGGACAATTATGGCATACAAGTGGATATGGTGTTAATCAACTACCATAAGTCTTGCAATGCATTCTTAAAATCTCACTGAGTACATGGCTTCATATTAACTAACTACCATAAATATCTGGAGTGTTTATTTCAAGGCTTTACATTAAAGGGGTATAATAAGAGGAAGAATTTCTTAAAAAGAATTAATATCGTAGTACTGAACTGTAAAAGTTCTTAGCTTGTCATGTTTTTACTAGAGTACTTGATACCGGATATTTAATTTAAACTAAGTTCTGTAAAGCAAACTACTTGATTATGTAGTATGTGATGTCAAACCTGTGATTCAACTGAAGAATATTAATTTAAATTTGCAGTTCGCTGTAGTATATTATTTATGAATGTGCCTTCCCCCCTTGATTAGCATAAACAGTCTCTTCTGATAGTAACTATATACAAACAATGTTTCAATCCAGTCAATATCTAGTTTTTGAATAATTGAGTTAGGAAGTCTTCTCCAATCTCCATCAGTTTTGTCTTTAAGTAAAGCTGAATCTCTTTCTTGCTTTTAAATTTATGGGAGGCTGATTTGTATCATGTTTTAACTTCTTGATATCTCTTTGGCAGATAATTGATATTCGCCAACAATGCTTATATAAAACACTGCGATCTGGCCATACAAGCGTATCCTTTTGTTTACTTGCTTATACCAGACAACCTTGTCCATTTCCATTGCTTCCTCGGATGGAAGTAAGAATGAACTAAAAAACTAAGACATGCTTTCTCCATTGTAGTCCTTTGCTGCCTCTTTTGGGGTGACACTTGAGTATTGATATGTACTGTTTGATAACTTTGGTAATCTACATCTCTGACAATCATATAGTTATGTTGATTTTTTGAGACTTTTTCCATGTATTTTTTGCCTCCCTTTTGCCTTTGATTTATGTCCATTCATATCTCTGCTGCTCGCACATGCCACAGCAACATCACCATTGATGCCTTGCAATGTTGCCATTAAAATTTATCTTGATCTGCCAATGCATGTTACGCTACAATATGAACAGTATCATTGCATAAAGCTTGTTTTTGAAAATAGCTTTAATTTTCCCCTTTTTATTTCTCCCCATTCCAGATTGGTTTATGATTGGGTTAGACAAAGATCCTGAGGGTTTTTTTTTTTTTTTGCCTTTGGGTGAGATCTTTTCACTTTTGCAATACTGTTTTGTTGATTAATCTAGCTCATCTTGTTATTCAACATCATAGAAACGTCTGATATGCAGCTAGTTCAGTCATTCTAAATGTTCATAGCTATCATCCCTTGTTAAAAGGTATGACCTGGCTTTTTAAAGGGTTATAAATTGTGGGGATGCATCACTAGTGATATCAAATACCTAGTTCACTGAGAGTTATGCATCACTAGTGATATCAAATACCTAGTTCACTGAGAGTTATGCATCACTAGTGATATCAAGTACCCAGTTCACTGAGAGTTGTTTCATCTCATCCAAAAACCTCGAGCTATTATAACCCACTCATGAACTAACTAGTTTGCAGAGGGGTGAATCGAACTTGTGGAAGTTAGAGTTGTTTCACAAAATGGGTGTCAGATGGTTAGTACTAGGAGTGGGTTGGGATGTTAATGACAATGTTTTAGGAGGATGGCAGTGATGCTGATCTGGCATGTGTGAATAGGGGAGGTTTGGAAGGATACACACCAAAAACAAACAGAATCAGCAATGACAGAAAAAAGTCTAAAAAGTAAGAGCCGACCATCATATCCAAATGGTTTTGGTGGGATGAATCATTAGAGGTTTAAGATTAGAGATAGGCATTGTTACCGTAAAGCTTGGTTTTGATCCAGGGATAAAAGAGAGCTTTATAAAGAAAAGACAGGAGTCAAAATAGAGAATCTTTTGAATCTGAATTGCTGTGCTCTCCAAAGCATATAAAACTTCTAATACAAGAGAGAGGCTAAACTCAAAGTATGTAACACAATAAATAGAATTAAACACAATTAATATTCTAGGGTCAATTCAAACTGAATAGAAATTAAAACTAAATAGGAAACATGTATTAAATCACATTAAATTGCATTAAATTATATTGTCAAGCGTCAACCCAAATTTTAAAGGCTGAATATGTTTTGCGGGCCATTGACTCATTTACACCTCACTTTTCTTTTGTTATCATTTTTTAATTATCACTTAATTTCAATAGTTGGTTTTTCATCATCTTTTTCTTTTCCATAATGTTACCTTGACCATTCGCTGCTAGATTTGTAGCAGTGTACAATTTCTTCCTTGGAGATCTTGGGAAGGTTTTCTATAATCTTATTTATATATGTTTGTTTACAACCAAATCTCACTTATGCTGCATGGATGGGCTTAAATAATTGTAGCCTATATTTCCATTATGCTTTCAGTTACTGGTTCAATATCTGTTCCAGTTTTTGACTAAAAAAATCTCCTGCAGTTGAAAATGCCCTAGGAGTTGGTATCAAACTCTGTATGCTAACTTCTTTTCTCATTTATACATGCACATGGAGCCATAAACTGGTTGTAAATAGTCCGTTAAATATCTATTCTGTCTGAAAATAGTCTTAGAAATTTCTATCAAAACCTATATGCTAAATTCTTTTCTCTTTTATACTTGCACATGGACATGGAATGCATCGTCTGGTTGGCAGTTGTTTATTTACCGAACTCAGTGGAAAGTACAGTGAAAGTGTTTACCATTTTGAGTATCATGGGCAGTTCACCCTTGCGTTGTAGACTGTTTTTTCCTAATTTTTCACTGCCTGAGTGTTGACTTTGGAAGGGGGATGACATTTTTTTGGGGATGATTGTTTGAGTGGATTTAGAGGTCCATTGTCTATGTTGATATATTTTTTTGGTTCCGTTACACGAACTATAAACCAGATGCTCTGTAAGAGATGTTGCTGATATCTTATATATTTGTTCTAGAGAGTGAGAGATATTACTCTTGACCACCAAAAGGTTTTGAAAATAATGTTTTGATTTGACTCTCAATTTTTTGTGCTTCGTTAGTTATTAGTGGAGGTCTTGATTCAAAGCTTCTAATATGGGACTTCTCCAAGGGGCGCTCATACGATGTTATGGATTTTGGTATATTTTTTTCCTCTAACTTCTTTCTCTGTAAACAGGCCTGCACACATACACTAATGCATGCTTGTGATGAAACGAAAGTTTTAGTTGTTGTTTTGGTCCTTAACATTTCCCTCAATTTTTAGTTTGGTTGTTATAGTTTAAAAATGTCATGAGGTCTTTATAGTTGATATCCATTTTTAGTTTGGCTGGTTATTACCATTTTGAAAATCCAAACAAGTATGATTAAAGCAAACTCATACAAGTCACTTAATTATATTAGCATATATGAGTTTATTTAACTTCATTATTCACTTCTATCCGTTTTTTTTGGGCACATATCATGCATATACAGAGGGTCATAAGGCACATGATGGCTGCAGTAGCAAAATGTAATGGACCACCGATGAAAGTTTCATGGCATAGACTAAATTAAACATATGAATATATATATAATGATGGCTAGCTGCACTATTAACAAATTATGAACAATACATCATGTTTCCTTAGATTCTGTGTAACATGCCATCTAGTTTTAAAATTTAAGGACTGGATCATACATTTTTAAATTACAATCCCTCGAGTCTTTCTAAAGAAATGAGTGGCCCTTGTTATAAATCATCAAGCGGTTGATAGCATTTTTCTAAGATCACCCCTATATATAGTTTGATGCAATTATGTGTTATTTTTCCCGCTTCGTAAGATGTAATTCATTGTTTTAAATATGGGTAAATTTGGATTTTTTTTTTGGCAAACAAATTAAATAATCTAACCATCTCTTGGCTTTGGTGAGAGATATTTGAGAGTGCCTTATAATAGGAGCCAGAGGAAGTATGGATCAATTTGAAGAACTAGGAATAACCAATAATTTAAACTTAGCATAAGTTATGAGTGAAAAGGGAGAATAAAAGAAAGATAAGTTAAAACAGATAACTTATGTTCAGCCTGAGGTAACATAGATAACTGACTTTGCAGTTGTGCCTTTTCTTTGCTGCAGGTTTGCCTGACGTGACAAGTTCTAGAAGCCTTGGCCAGTGTTTAAATCCTGCTTTCGTTCATGCAGTAGCTGTTCCTGAGGCTGACATGCTTGATAAATTAGGCAAGGTATGTGCTGTTGCAAGGGGGGATGGTACTTTAAGTGTGATAAGTATTGAGTTAGACCTCACGGCTCCAAAATCAAAAGGCTCCTCAAAACCCCAAAAAGGATCTCAGTCAAAATCAAAAGATGGCAGTTCAACTACCAATGTGGATGCTGATCAAAATGGAAAGATGCTGCATTTGGATTCCTCAATGGGTGGCCATTCGGCCGCTGTTTCTTGCGTGTAAGCGAATCACTCATCTGACTGGTAACAAAGACTGATTCATTGTGCTAACAACTAGAAAATTCAGGGCCTTTTCTTCTTTTGGTGAGAAAGGGAAGTACATAATCTCAGGTGGAAATGACTGCTCGGTGAAGTTATGGAACTGTTGCAGTCATTTTCATGCTGGATCAAGTAGCAGTGGCAGCAACAGCGATTTCCTATATATGAACATCACTCTGCCCGGAAAAGTGAGTTCTTTTACAGTTTCATTGGAACTTCTTGGATTTTGTTTTCTTATTCTTCCTTTGTAACCACGATACACTTATTATTGTATTGATATTTTGGCAGGTCAATTGGTTGTGTAGTCGACCAGCTGAAACGGACAACCTTGTTGTATGTGATACATCAAAAGTAGTAAAGGTTTATACTGTGACATAGATGAATCCAGGATGAGCATATGATTTCTCCAGATCTCGTGCCAAAATAGAGTTTTGTTGTGACAGTTTGTGATGATATTGAAATTACTCTGAAGATAGCTTGGTGCTTCCTATAGTTGTGATCTGGAGTTAACATTTCAGGGTAGGGCTTAAATTATAGGGATTTTAGCTTACCGCTCAGAGGTTCTCTAGTTGTTTCAGTGATGTATAGGAATTTAGTGATTGGTGGTTAATTATTTACAAGGTGTGATGAATGAAAATTATGAATTTTTGCTTCAGCTTTTATATTTATTTTGCATTACTTTGTGTGCCAGTGATTGAAGATATCTATGTGTTGTATTTTGATTATGTTATTAGCTCTGATAGTTTCGTTATGTTTTTTATTTGGTTATTTTATATTTTCTTAAAAATATATTTACGCTACTATGGTTGAAAAAGTTTTAATTCAAGTTCCCGGGATGAAATTTATTTTCATCATGCTGATGCGGCCAAACTCTGTTATTTTAATATCTTGAACATGTCAGATTGAAGTTGGATAATCTGAACACTAGCGAAGCGGATTATATGTTAGAACAGTCAGTAAATCTTATCTCGTTTTGAATTTTCTGTTTTGTTTTTGGGGGAAAAATGGGCCATGGCCTAATGTTATTTTCTCCTCATAAAATTTTATTATGTAAACATACATATTTTTCCCCGGTACCTGGAAAAGGTGGCAGGGTTGCATCAGGAAGTTACAGTGCATTAAGTTGGACGGAATTTGGTCCTATAAATTGGACATGCTTTAAAACAAATTTTGGGAAGCAAGTTTATTATAGCACGACTAAATACATAAAACCAAATCCTGTTATAAATCACAAACGAAGTAGTGAAATATTTTAGAGAGATAATATGAAGATAAATAATCCAAATAATAGAACAAGAAAACAAAGTTAAAGGGAGAGAACAGTTGACATTGATCAAATACAGCTGATGGTGAGAGTTTATAAGCCCGATTGGGTAGAAACGACTTTGATGATAAATAACTTATAAGATGTGACTTTAGAACAAAAGTTATTTATAAGAAATGACTTATGTTTAAATAGAAAGTAACAGAAGTGACTTCTTTTTTAATGGAGATCTGTTTGGGTAATAAGTAGAGAAGTAACTTATGATGTTTTTTTATAAGGTTTTTTTCTTTTTCTTTTTTAAAAAACTTTGTCATGTATTTTTAATTTGATAGTTATGTAATATTTAGAGTGGGATCATTTTGTTCATATGGTCACAATAAAATATAAAAATAGTAAAATGTCTGTCAGCCTGCTAAGAGCAAGCCGAAGGTGAGTGATGAGAGGGCCTTGAGTTGGGAGGAAAGAAGCACGCTGTCGGGTTGGAGAGAAGATGTTGTAGGTGAAAAAAAATAAAAAGAGGCGTGAAAAAGTCCAGTAAAGAAGTAACTCAAAGTTACTTTAAAAAATAAAAAAGAGCTTTTGGCAAATAAGTCTAATCCCATTTAATTTGTGTCAAACACTATTCTAACCAAAAAGTAACTTTTTATTTACTGATAAGTTACTTTTTGGTGGTACCAAACGGCTCTACATCAACCAAACAATTATTTAATTGATGATATATGGAAATATTGTGAGATAATTGAGACAATAAGAGATGTGATTTAAAATAATGTGGGATTATACACATCTAACCGCAGCAAGCTTTTCAATAGCAAATGAAAAGAAATACAAATATACTTGGTTAATTACCACCGTGCAACCCAGAGTAAATGCAACAAGGGTACTTGATTGAACGGTGTGGATTAGCTAGATCTCAACGAGGGCAAATTGAGTTTGAATCTCACCTTATTTAAAAAGATTTTTGGAGAGGAAGCTTTGTCCAAATCAATTATTACTTGGTACTTCCTCATCCTTTTTATAAATTTTCTTTTCTTTTTTGTGTTTCGTCTTTAATATAAATAAAGAAAATTCCAATTAAATACCTCTTGTTGTAAAAACCCAAAAAAGTTTGTTAATATTCTAAAAAAACATTAAAGTACCATGGACTAAATTGAATTTTTCAAATTAGCTGATATGAACAGTGATCAGCACCGACTAGCGAATCACATTATAAGACTTGCAAATCCCATTACGAGTTTTGCGATTCTGCTCCTGTTCATGTCAATAACAGATATCCTTCTCTCCTCTGTCACTTTGCATCAGTCAGTATCAGTGTCAGTGTTAGATGAATAGTGCTTATAGAGGGGGAGAGAGAGACAGTGATCAATACAAAACCAGCGAATCCCATTATGAAACTTGTAAATCCCATACGAGTCTTGCGAAATCCTATTACTGTTTACATTAGCCAATTTGAAAAACTCAATTTGATCTATGGTAGCTTAATGTCGTTTTGAAATATTAATAGATTTTTTTGGGTTTTGCAATTTCAAAAGGTATTAAAATGGAATTTTCCCTATAAACAACTTTATTTTCTTGTTTCAAAATTTAAATGACCTTCACCTTTTATACTCTTGTTAAATAGGTACATTTATATTAAGTATCTCCTACTCATCACTTGTTTTCTCTCACATAATTATTTATTACACATTCTCTCATATTTTTTTACTTACTCTCTTTTATATATTCTATTCATTCTCTCTTATACTCTTTTTTTAATATAAATATGAGCATATTAGGAAAAACATGACATTTTTAACATATTTATTGTTTTTAACTGATTTTAACTAGTAATTTATTTTCTACAATGGAAAAAAAATTGCTCGTAAAAAGAATATGAAGAAATATCTTATAATAAGATTTAGATAAAGTGTTGGATACCAAGTGATTCAAAAAGGTTATAAAAAATACACAATGCACCGACTAAAAAGAAGTGATCATGAGATCCAATCTAAGGTGTTTGGATTGTCTTAAAAAAAAAAAGTCTTTTTAGGGTTAAACCAACTTTTAGAAAAAAAATGTCTAAACATTCTCATTTTCCAAAAAAAATTATTTAACCCCAAACCAACTTTTCTCCCACTAAAACTAACTTTTTAAAAGTTATTTTTTCATTTTTTTCTTTCTTCATTTTTCCACTTTTCTCATTCATCTTTTTTTAAAATTTCCACTACTCCAAATCAATTATATTTATTTTTTTCACTTTTATCCTCCTTCTTTCTATTTTATCATCTTATAATATAGACTAATGTTGTAATTTTAATTTTTCAAATGATTGGAAGCTGAAACGATAAGGATGAATCCGTTGACGCATATAAAAATGCTTTACAATTAACTGCTCATCAATGATATGAAAACGAAGAACTCAACCCATGAACCATCTTAGTAATTAACCTTTAGTTACCTATTTTTAAGAAATTTCTTCTCTGCAAAAACTTCAAAATCAAGAGCGCAAACCCTCATTTGCTGTTGTAATAATATTGAAAAGCCTCTGATTACAATATGTGAAAATTTATCAGTTTTTTTATTTTGTGGCTTCATGAGGAATGGCTTTCACTTTCAGCTTCATCCCTACAATTTGTCTCTGTTAAAATTTTTATCTATAATATTTAAATCCTAAGAATGACCTGATTCTACTTTGCAAATTCTGTGTATAAAACTATCCGTACTCTCATTTAAATCCTTTTCACCAATAAACTTTTCTAACATAGACTTTGACTCAATTTTCTCACCATTTAAGGTTAAAGTGCATTTTTATCTTGAAGTTTCCCTTGGCAATTTTACGTAGAAAGTTTTTTCAATAGACAATTTTATTCAAAAAATGTTAAAAAGAGAGCAATTTTATCTCTAGTCGTTAACCACGTTATTTTTTTTAAGCTACAAATTTGTTCAAGAAATCTATGTATTATCTATCTTCTACATTTTTTTTTGAGTTATATTTAAGACTTTTGGGATAAATTCATACCTTAAAAAAATAACGTAGTTGATGTGTAGACTGCCCATTGAATATATTTGATTAACTAACTGTTAAAATTAATGGAGTTAACGCCAAATGCAAAATTACTACATTTTTTACTTTTGAAGCAAAAATGCCCACCTATAGAAAATTACATTGAGGTCATGAATAAATGAAAATACGTTAAAAAAATCTCAAAATAAGAAAATATTATTGTCAGGTCTTCAAAATAAGAAACATATTATTGGCAAGTCCCCGACGCCCCTGATTGGATTGTTATTAACAACTTTAGAGGCGCTATTAACAATTATGAAACCTAATAGTAATTTATTTCTATATATTTTTCTTTTCTTTTTTACCTGATTTGTTTTGTTACCCAGTTGGACAGCGAATATCGAGCTTGCATGGATTTGTCAGTTAGATGAAGCCCACCCAACTGAAACAGCTCGCTTCACCTTCCCGCAAAATTCCCAACCTTTCTGTCCCCATTTTTATCTCTCGATTTCGACTGCGAGGTAGTGAGGTACGCCATGAATTCAACCCTCCACCCTCCGGAAAACAGCCTCCCACCACCACCGCCACCCTACTGCTCATCATCAGCTTTAGTGGGCGTTTTCCACTCTCATTTAAACTCACTACAAATTTTTCCCTCCAAGAATCGAAAGCTCCGAGTCTTGGATCTGAAGAAGGTGGAGGAGGAGCTTAACCTAGGAAAATAATGGCGGAATCTGGAGGTGGGGTTCCCCTCTGCAACACATGTGGGGAACAGATTGGGGTTAATGCCAATGGGGAATTGTTCGTGGCTTGTCATCACTGTGATTTCCCAATTTGCAAGTCTTGTTATGATTATGACATCAATGAAGGCCGAAGTGAGTGTCTGAGGTGTGGCACTCCTTATGTCTATGAAGGTCTGTTTTTCTTTAAACTTTTTTTTACCACAATTCTCTGGCCATTTTGTGTTACTGTTCAAATTACTAATTTCGTTTTCGTCATTCATAAAGAGTTTGTGATTCTATAACCTTTCATTTAATTTGGTTCTTATGATTATACTTTCATTCAATGGCTTGAGTGAGTTGGCAGAGATGGGAATTTATTGATGTTTGTAGGGAGAGAAAATTAGAAGAAAGAAAATTAGGAGATAAATCTTCTAAAAATAATAATTTTTTTTATTATTTATAGAAATTTTTAAATATAATATTCATTTTCTCTCTTTTTCTTTCCATTCAAACACATTTAGACCTTTAATTTTTTTTAATTTTTATTTTGAAGAGATTAAAGAAGAACTTAATCATATTTATTATAATTTTATATATCAGTTTATAAATGAGATTAATTAATTTTAAAAAAATATGAGTATTGATGTTTTAAGCTAATTTATTTAGCTTCTTTAATTCTTTAAAAAAAATCAACAGAAGCTTTAAGACCATAGCTAGTATATGATTAAGAATGATAACCAAATTATTTGTTTTTTTTTTTTAAATAATGAGGTTCCCATTATAATTTGAGTGACGAAATTAAATTATTTGGTGTAATGGAGTAATTTAAACTATTTTTTTCTGGGTGAACAATCTATATTTTACTATGAATTTGGATCCTCTCTCTGTGGAGCTTCAATTGTAACCTAATGATGTTTGAGGCAATAATTAAAAAATTATTTTCTGAAAAAATAAAGGAAACATTAATTTGTCAATCCTTATGGATTTACCTGTCTGATTCTAAATCAGGTCTTTGCACTGTGTAGTTTTCTCTTCTTTTTATTGGATCTTTACCGTTTTTTCAAGGCTGACTAACTAAATTATATATATGTTGTCACAAAACACAAAATACAAATAAAAAGATGTTTTTAAAAATAAAATGATGAAATAAAATTTATTTGTTATTAGCATAAAAATAAAAAAATGACATAGTTTCTCTTATTAATTAAAATTGAAGTGAAAATATGGGGACCTGTATGTCGTATATTAATATTTCTAAAAATAAACACAGGCTTTTATTTGTAACTGTCTATCATTGATTATATTCATTCTGTTTTGTCTTTGATGCCTTAGTCATTGTAATGGACTAACTGTTAATCTGTTTATCAGAAGGAAAGCGAAAAAAAGAATAACCGTTAATTTATTTTACAACATTTAATCCTGGTATGCTTTTTTTTCTTTTTCTTTTTCGGGGTTAAAGAAATGATTGCTTTCTTTTTCCATACATATCTTCGTTAAATATCATCTAATTTTTGTGATATATCCTAATGTATGTGTCTCTTTTTCTTTTCTTTTCTTTTTTTGGGAAATGCAGACAAAATAACGGAAAATAATGATACAGAGGCTTCTGGAAATCAATCCACAATTGCCTCTGAGTTCAGTAATCCTCAGGTATTGAATAAATAGCAGCTCTCCATGTTATAGATGCAAGAACTAATTTTGCTCAAATTTGGTACAATAATTTTGAGGGAAAGCATGAAATATTTATTTTGTAATGTTGTTGAGATATCTATAATTCAGTTTACAACCTTGCCTTGATATCTGTAGGATGTTGGTCTACATGCTAGACATGTCAGTACAGTGTCCACTGTGGAAGAAAGTGGTAAGAGAGAGAAACTTCAGCCTTATTTTTCTGAGTACAATTCATTGTTCTATGTATAAATCACTGATCTTTATAAAAATGGTTTCTCTTGTAGAAATAAATGGTGAATCTGGCGGGAATCCAATCTGGAAAAATAGAGTAGAGAGCTGGAAGTCAAAGGATAAAAAGAACAAGAAAAAGAAGGACAAGGAAAAGAAAGAGGAACCTAAGGCAGAAAATGAGATCGCAATACCACCAGAACAGCAGCATATGGATCAAATACAGTAAGTTCAATTTTCTTAAGAGGATGATTTTGAATTGTATCATTGTATCATTGTTTAGATATAGCCACCTGGGCAAAGCTCAAGTGGTAAAATAAGAGAAGTTGGGGAAGAGGAACTTCCTCCGATTCTTAATATAAGACATATTTACATAATTTAATTAGATTAAGGAAGTTAGTTAAGTTTTTTTAATATGACATGTATTTCCTAACATACCCTAATCATTTTTCTTAATTCTCTCCTTCCATATTCTCCTTGATTATTGTTGGGGGAGTATCAATAGAGATAAATTAGGAGAAGATTGACAAATATAAAAAATATATTTTATATTTAAGATTAATGTCAACTCTTTAAATATGTCTTATATTAAGGACCGAAGAGAGCATTTGGATTGATACTTCTAACTAAAGGGGGAAAATTATATAGGAAAACTGAGTCCCAAAAACAGCAGAAGATGTGGTTTAGATTCTGAATTTCTAAATCATCTGAGAATTCCAACATTTTTCTGATGATTATAGGGAAACATCTATGAGAGTAATGGGATAATAAACATTTTGTCACCCTAATGGGCAAGGGAATAAATTTCAGACAGTTCCTCAGTGTTTCAACAGTCATACAAATTTAGATCGAATTAACTGTTAATGTACTAATATAAGAGCGCGTTCATAGTGTAAATTATGCCACGGATGAGATCTTACATCAAGGATCGGAAGTAGTGGCATTGATTATATTCATACCCCTTGAGGTATTCAAATGAAAAACCAAGTATGATGGGAAGTGGCAGCAACAATTTTCTGGTTTGGAGGGGATCTGGAAGGCACATTACCAGATGATCCTATCAGATCTCAAGAGAGAGGCATACAAAATACATTCTGCATCCTAAAGGCACTGAAGCAATGGAATATAAAAACATGAGAGAATGATGTTAACTAACAACTACCTAGAAAAGGATTTAAAATAATGTGGGAAAAAAAAAGAATATGGCGTTTAAAGATGCATTCTTCAACA
>JBAGKO010000001.1:13430329-13445712 GCA_037177275.1 Acacia concinna | reverse complement strand
ATAAGTACACTTGGAAAATAAAAGTTCCATCGGAAACGAAAGAAGAAATAAAAGTTTTAAAAATTCACGAATTTCCGTACTTAGAAATATTCTAAAGGACGTTATGTGACCTAAAGAAGGTATAAGTTTAAGGTGTTACATTAGGCATGTCTCACTATCATTTATATTGACTAGAACAATTTAAACTGGAATATGAAGCTTAGTAATTCTCATTTAGGTCATAATTGCATCTAGCAAATATTATGCAATATTTTATGAATGAAAAACATGATATTCTTCTAGTTCATACAACTATATTTGAGGATCTATACTTAATTTATAGTAATAACACATTTATGTTTTTTTTTCTCTTTTCCAGGTATTCAATTTCTCACTCGAAGTGTAGGAAAACTTTGTCGATTGACATTTTAATAATTATGCAGTATAAGACTCTTAAATTCATTTGTTTCCATTAGAAACATCCTTTTGTTTCATTTAGAGACAAATAAGGAGGTTCTTACCCAACACTTTTATCCCAAGTTCTTTAAATAATCATCTATGTGTATTGTAGTGGATTGATATAAATAAACATTACACATTCAAACATTTAAAATGAAAAATATATGGCTCCTGACCAAAAGCCAATTTTACTGAGCGAATTCTGTTGGCTTGTGTAAGTGTTGCAATATGTAAGATCAAATATGTCAACATTGAAATAGAAAATTTGTTCTCATAAGTATTGATGGAGGCTTTAAAAAATTATTTTTGGATGATATAATTTGGAAATTACACGCTTAACATAATAATTTATTCAAACATTCTTGCAAACTTCAAGTTGAAAACATTAGTAATCATACATGTAACCATCATATAGATGCATCTATCACATTTATTAAGTATTTGTATGGTTTACATGCTATTTAAATGGGCCCATATATATGAGTTTAATATATTTTCAGAATTGTAGAGTTTCATTCCAAATCATAACTAGTGATATTTTCATAGTCATTTTTTTGTTTGAAAATAAGCATCATATATCAAATGTTATATCATATAGTATGTTGGTATTTCATGAAGAATCTTATAGTTTTTCAATAGAAATCAATACATAATATTTGATAGTTTATATCATGTATATGACTTGGATGATCAAACAAGTCATGCCAACAATACATTTGTTCTGGATAAGTAAATTTTTGGTTTACTATAACATATTTCTTAACCAACAACAAACCTTTTATTTTTCATAAGATGTTGATGTAAAATTAATCTTAATATGACATCACTTTTGGGAGATCAATAAGCATTGCGAGGAAGTGTATAAGTTCAACTTTTCAGTATTAACTCACTCATATTCTAACAATCTCTTTTCAACATTATCTCACACTTGTATTATAACAATCTCCTCCTCATGTGTGAGTCATATAAATATACTTTAGTATTTAGTTTGTCAATAACCTATCTTTCACTTGAATGCTCAAGTACTCCAAAACTCACATACAATCATAGATATCTATTCAATTGGGCTATCACTTTCTAACCTTTTCATAAAACAAATCTTTGATATAAATTTGTGGGTCATAAAAATTTGTAATCCAGTCTCTTCCACCCACAAATTTTTTTTTAAAAAAATTATTAGTTCGTCAAGAACTATATCAATTTTATTTTTTTTCAAGACTTCAATCAATTTTGTTACATATAAGTTCTTCATGAACTAACATAAATTATTACATTACACATAATTTCATTATGTATTAATAAAAATATACTTCAATTTATTTCTTTTGATACATACTCTAAGTTTGAAATGTTTGGAACTATCAACCACAAAATATAAAAAGATCCATGCTCAAAATACATAAAATCACATTATAATAATGATTTGTGATGTCAAGGGGCTAAAATTAATTTGAGAGAATTGTAAACACAAGTATATTATAGTGCAAAATCATGAATAATTATAATATTTGTAGTAATCTTTAAAAAAAAAATCAAATATTTAAGCATCCATAAATTTAACTTTCAATATGTGTTAGTTGATAGACATAAAAAATTGATTTTCTCAACTACTCAATTCAAGTATATGATTTTTTTTCACAACTATCACATAAAACTAACTTGATTTCAATATTTATTATGTCATATGAGAATGAAAGGAAGCAGAAGAAATAACAATGCAAGAAATTAAGTAAAAATACAATAAGTTATGAATAATAAAATATAAATTAAAGATTATTTATATGCCTTTCAATAATGAAATATTTGGGAAACTAAGAAAACTACACGTGTGTGTGTGTGAGAGAGAGAGAGAGAGAGAGAGAGATCATAATAGTGCTGGAGAACAGAAAAGAGATGGAGGTAAAATAAAATGCAAGGCTCATAATGAAAGAAAGTACATTGATGTTGTATACATGGCTACCAAGTTGAATGTTTGATAAGAATCTTAAATCAATATAGAAGCACAATTCCCAAGAAGAAAATAGATATATGTTTGATATAGTAAACTCCATTTATATATAATATACACTATATATCAACAAATAAATTCCAAAATTATAATTAAATAACTTAATTGTATAATTGAAGGTTATAGGAGTATATTAAATACCCTTCTATTGAGGAGTTATATAGTATGATAACATTATACTCTTTCTATTTTAAAGGGTCACAATGGGGTCACAATTCTAATCTTGTTAGGCAATATATCATCCCTTAAATTTGCATATAAATGACATAACAAAATACATAAATATTATTACCACCTTTTTAGCCATGTGATTTCATAACCCCTCTTGGTATTTTTTATGTATTTTGATTTGGTTACTTTGTATATGATACAACTTATCCTCACACCTCTATCTCAATTGCCATAGAAAAATATGTACTTTAATATTATGGCAAAAACATTACTTTCTTTAAAATCAATAATTTCATTATTGGATTTTAAATGCCAATTTGTACCTTACTCATATGCCTTTTTTTAGGCACGAGTTCTGTCATATTTTAGTCTTCAGGACTATGATACAATTTTTAAGTTATTGGCCTTCAAGACATTATACAAATATTTTGTATAATCATAAAAATGTCTAGAGTACTTTTACAAGTATATGTCATTTATTGATATCATTAAGTGACTTTCTACATAGTAGCCAAATCAAAAATAACATAATTTCTTTTGATCACAAAATAAAAAAATAATAATTGGGCTAATGACCATAGATTCTCACATTGATTTTTTTTTTGATACATTCTCACATGATATTTGTGGTGATATATAGATATTTACATTACTAGCCTCTAATGGTCATAATATTTATAAGTTTTCAGGACCTTTACTTTTCAGTGACATAATTCACTATGAATTATTTGTCTTCAAGACAAGATATATGATGAAAATATCATTTTAAGGCTACAAAAGCCTTTTATTTTACGGGGCTAGACATTTGTAACAATTACATTATCAAAGTGCCAAAAAATTTGTTGGTCATATCATTTACTGGAACAAGTTGTGTTCTTTTATATCATAACCATTGCAAAAGTGATGTGATTTCTAGTCATCCAAGTTATGTTCATCCAATCACAAATTAAAATTATTTTGACTTATGGACATTCAACAAAATTAAAAGAATACTATAACAAAATAAAGTAAGTAAATTCAAATTTATAATTAAGTATGAATAATAGATAAATGCTTAGTCATATAGATCACACTATATAAATATACAGATATATAGTAATATTAATTAATTAATAAACTATATATATATATATGAGATAAAGATGTTATAAATAACAATATATATATACATGACACAATATTAAAGTAATAAATTATAAATATAAGAAATTGAATAACAATAAGAAACATAAAGCAACATAATATAAATAACACAAATAGATAAAACAGATAGACATACAGAGAGATATTAAAGTAATAAATTATAAACATAAGAAACTGAATAATAATAAGAAACATAACACAACATAATATAAATAACACAAATAGACAGACAGAGAGAGAGATATTAAAGTAATAAATTATAAATATAAGAAACTGAATAACAATAAGAAATATAAAACAACATAATATAAATAACACAGACAGACAGATAGAGAGATATTAAAGTAATAAATTATAAATATAAGAAACTGAATAACAATAAGAAACATAAAACAACATAATATAAATAACACAAATAGACAGACAGACAGACAAAAACAATTATCATTATATAATAAACAATAAAAAAATAAAAATAAAATGAAAGATGAAAGAAAAATAAAAGATGACATGAAGGATAAGATAGATAACATAAAAAATAAAGAAAAATAATATGAAACAATCAATAATCCAAACTAGAAAGATAAAATAATGTAGAAAATAAACAACAAAAATTTTAGTATGAAAATGATAAAATTAGATAGTAGAAAAAATAGAAAATTAAACCATAGGCCTTCATAGCAAACTCGTGCTGATAATGTGTTATAAAAATAAAAAGATTGCAATAGAGAAATTTGGAATAAAAAGATGAACAAAACAAGAGAAAATTTGGAGAGCAAAGAGGGAGTGATTCTTATTCCATTCCCTTGCACAATTATATTATATAGTGCTCTATTTATAGGCCTTTATCCTCAATCAAGAGTCACATAAAATAAATAGGCAATTCAATCATTATGAGTACTCAAATTGTAACATTTGAATTATAAGCATAAAGACCCCTAAAAACTATTCAATAGTGAGGTTATGGAGTGAAGTATATGAAAGGTCAAGAGTTGAGAGTTTGTGAACATCCACATTCCATAATTTTTACAACACTCTTAATAATTTACTTGTCAGAGAATCAAATAAACAATTAATATCATCATTCAATATCTAATTTATAATAATAAAAATAAAATACACTCAATCGTATTTTTATTTCAATATCTTAAATTTATGGAGTATATTTTATGTTTCTTAATCTTAGCAATGTTATTTTTATTATCATATAAATTAGATATTGAATGATTATATTAAGAGTAAAATACTCTTACCTCCTTGTGTTTTGCTTTAACTATGTGTACCTCCCTTCTATTTTGAAAACATACACTTAAAGTCCAAACTGTTAGCTCCATCAATGATTTTTATTTTTAAGTAAAATTTATATTAAAATAAATTTTATTTACTAATTTACCCTTCATCATTAATAATTCTGTATTTTTTGTGAAATTTTTTTACCATTCATTATTACTAAATCTGTTAAAGATTTTAATTTTTAATTAATATTTATAAGTAAATACTATTTTTTTCCCTAATTTATCTTTCATCATTACTAATTCTGTATTTTTTTCAATAATTGTTTAAATAATTGAAGAGTTAATTTTTAATTTATTTTTTATTTTTTCAAATAGTTATCTGTTGAACTCTTTTTATATATTGAGAAAAAGACTTAAATAATTTAATTAATAAACAAATAGAGAAAATTTAATTAAAAATACGATTAATTCTTTTAATTGATGCATACGTATTTATAAATGTTTGCTAAATTAATATAAGTTATATAACATTTCAAATTTACATTTTGAATAACATATGGTGAATATATATATATATATATATTTTAAATATATTTTCAATCAAGGTGCCGTGACAAAAAAAAACAAAAGAAAGAAAGAAAGAAATATGTTTTATAATCATTTAAAAGAATATCAAATAAATAAGTTTCAATAAATATGATAAGAAAATAAAAATTTAACCTTTAATAATATGATAAAAATTAATAAATTTTATGATTTATTGGAAATTTTGAACATATATGCATTATAAATTTTTTTTAGAAAAATATAACTATTTATTCATTTGGTGTGAAAGGGTATTTTGGTCAAAGAAAATGTTTAATAGTCAAATTTAACGATCAACTAACAATTGAGTGGATAGAAATGAAATATCAAATATGTAAGAGAGATTTCTATAACATACATTTTAACTTGGAAAAATTACATTGAGGTCTTGATGAGCAAAGGAATATACGTTAAAAAGGTCCTGAGATAGAAATAAATTACTGTCAGGTCCTAGAGTTGTTAATGGCACCTTTAGGGCTGTTAATGACAACCCATGCGGTTGTCATTAACAAATGCTGGGGTTGTCATTAACAGCCCTAGGGACGCCATTAACAACTTTGGAGTTGTTAATAAGGACTTAACAGTAATATTTTTCTTATCTTGGGGACCTGACAGTAGTATTTTCTTATCTTGGGACCTCTTTGACTAATATTATTTTATTTGGGACTTCAATGTAATTTTTCATTTTAATTTTAAGGGGGGCATATATATGTTTTTAAAATAAAAAGGAGATTTATGTAATTTAAGTAAAATAGAGGGGTAGTAAATGTATTTTACTCTTATATTAATTGACTTGCTGTTTGGCTAGGTAGAAAAGTAACTTTAAGTTACTTTTCATTAGAAGTTAAGTAACTTATAAGAAAAAAAATGGTGTTTGGTTATGGCAACTTATATAAGTAACTTTTTAAAAAAATTAACTTATTTCTATAAATTACTTTTAATGCTTGTTTGGAATGACTTATAAGTGACTTATTGCGAAATACGAAGTAAGTATGTGAGAGTGATCTTTCTTGTACTTTGTACATAAGATTTTATTTGGCTAAAATAATAAGTTATAACAAATCCTGACTTATTGAAAAAAGTCATTTCTTTTACTCCCAATAAATTACTTTTTTTTTACCCAAATCCAAACACAAATCACTTTTTCTTCCCCTAATAAGTTACTTTTTCTACTCTCAATCCAAATACAAATAACTTTTGATAAGTACTTTTTTTTTTCTGAAGTTACTTCTCATAAGTTACTTATCATTAAAAGTTACTTTTATCATCCTCAATCCAAATAGCCCCTTAATAAGATTAATTAACAATGTCATTTTATTATTATAAGGGTTAAGATGCAAATTTAACAATTAATCAACTATTTTCTTATAAGAACTCAACATAACTAACTATTTTTTAGTGCAAAAATAGACATAAATAATTTATTTAGAAACAGGTTTAACAACACCATTAACCCAAGTTAACTTATGTTACTTTTTGTATTGTAAGTTCCATCAATCTTCTCATTATCTATCATTTTATTATCTTTTTAGAAGAGGTAAGATACAAATTAGCAATGAACCATTTACTATGAGCATCCAACACAATTGTTTTTCATTAGAACATTTACAAGACAAATATTGACACTTACATAAAAACATTTACATTAATTCCTTTATTTTTTTTCATAAGAACATTTACAAGACAAATAGGAATTTATAAGATTAATAAAAAGATTTAGAAGACAAATAAATTGATTTAAAAGAATTTAGGGAGTTAACAAATTCTGTTCATTAATATATTGTTTTATAAATACCCATATTTTTGTTTCCACTGACAAACCTTAATTTTATTTTGACCCAATGGGGTACAATAAACTATTTTTAACTCATTTGATTTTTTTTAAATCTCTTTATTTATTTTGTCAATGCTCTTGTGAAAAAATAAAGGGCATTAATATAAATGCTCATATCTATCTTGTAAATGTTTTTATGAAAACTAATTGTATTGAATGCCCACATAAAATAGTTCATTACTAAATTTGTACCGTAATCCTCTTAAAAAAATGTTAAAATAATAGAGTAAAAAGGCTGGTGCCTTATAAAGAAGAAAAATGAGCTTTGGGCTAAAGTGATTAGAAGTAAGTATAAATGTGGTGTTGATCTTATGCTTCATATCAACAAATCAAGACTTGGATCCAGATTTTGGAGTAGTATTAAAAATGACTGGAATTTATTAGATAAAGACATTGAGAAGATTACACTTGAAGATGGCCGAGATAAAGTAAGATGGAAACTTGAGTCTTATGGGTGATATTCAATGAAATCAACATACAAATTGATCCATAATGATAACTCTCCTCCCTCTTCAATTTGGAATAAGGTATAGAAATTAAAAGTTCCACAGCTGTGTTAGACTTGTTTATGGGCCATATTGCATAACAAGTTGTTAACAAATGCATTAAGAGTACAACGTGGAATGATAGAAGATGCTACTTGTGTAAATGTGGAGAGAGTATAGAACACTTATTACATGTTTTAAGGGATTGTCCAAGAATTAAAAGTTTATGGAAGAGTATAATTCATGACAAGTACAGAGTAAAGTTCTTTAATACATATTTATGGGAATTGTGTGTTTTAAACTTGTCTAAGTCAGTTGGTTTTGTGGAGGACACTAAATGGGCATAATTTTTCGTTTGTCGTGTTGGCTGCTATGAAAATTTAGAAATGATTTTTTTGAAGGGCTTAATATAGATATTAGCTCTTTGAAGATCCATGCAGCCACCATAACTGATTCCGTACGAAGAAACAACAAGTAGTGCCATAAAGTGAATTTGCAAGGAAGTCATGAAATGTTTGAGGTCCACTCAGTAACAATCTCCTCAGGTTATTATAAACTCTATGTGGATTGTGCATTCTCGGAACTTCTCTACTTGGCAGCTTGTGGAGAAGGCATATGGGACCTACAAAGTAACTTCTATAGGGGATTCATGATAAGAATGTAGCAAGAGGGATCTTTAAGCGCTGAGCTATAAGGCTGCTTAACTAGTTTAAAGCAAAGTTGTGACATGGGTATACAGAATGTGGTTCTACTAACAGGCTGTCTTGATGCTTGGAAACTATATCGAGAAGGATGTACCGAGATACATATGCAACGAAACTTGGTGTTGGAAATTCAAAGCTTATTGGAGCGTAGTTGACAGATAGAGATTCATCAGATCCCAAAGAACTTAAACCTGGTTGCAGATAACCTTATGAAAAGAGCACTCAATATAGAGTTAGGATTCTACTTGGTAGATAGGCTTGACACTAACTTGGTTCACATGGAACCTGGTTATAGCATAGCATTTTGTTTTGGTTTGTTTCTTAGCTTTCATCATGTATCGAAAAAAAAAAGGTTGGTGGGACTCATAGTGCAAAAAGTAACATAAGTTAATTTGGGTTAAAATGGTTGCTATGTCTGCTCATAAATAAATTGATTATGTCTAGTTTTGCACCCAAAAATTGTTAGTTTTATTGAGTACCCGTATGAAAATAGTTGGTCATTGAATTTACATTTTAACCATTATCATAAATTAGATATTTAATGATGATATTAATTGATTATTTGATAAGATTGATTAATAGTGTTAAGATTTATACATTAGTCAAATTACAGACTAAGCTAATTTTAATTGTATAACTTAGGGGTTTTTTTTATTATAATAAATTAGATATCTTTTATTTTTGCCCAAGCAATCAATTAGATATCAAACAATGATAATGGTTTATTTATTCTCTAACAAGTAAATTATTGAGGGTTAATTTTTTTTTTTATGTTAGGGTCACTACATAGCACACAACTGTTATTTAGGAAAATTGAGTTTAAATCCCAACTAAGAGAAAATAAGATCAAAAAGTTCCATAAAATCTCTCAATTACACTAAATTCCCATGTGACTTTTTTATAATATATTCCATCTATCAAATTACCACAACACCCTTAAAGAGTATTAGGAAAAGCCATCCCAACATTTTCTCTCTCCCTCTCCGATAGCCCCAATCTATGAACTAAGAGTGCAAGACCGTTGCCCCTTGAAGCTTGTGTCGTTGTCATCATCACCATGGGTCGCAGAGTGACAAGTAAAAAATTATATCCTAAAACTTTGTAAGTGCACAAGCTATATCAAATAATAAAATGATGAGAAAGTATTGTTTTCACAAGGATTTAGTACCTAAACCTAGTTGAGCATTGATTTTACACTTTTGTGTAAGTTGAGCAATCCACATTGAATTTAAATAGGTGAAAAGAAATTAAAGATCAAATTAAACAAATTAGTTTCATAAACCTTGTTTTCACTTTATTAATTAGATTCAATATGAATTTTATTAATTTAGAGTATTAATATATATATATATATAAGTATCTCCTGATTACTTACACCCCTCTCTCAAATTAAATTGTTATCCCTAACAAGAATAATCAAGAGGCAATAATAATTCAATTTCACTCTAATACGATTATATGGGTCCAATAGTTATATTTCTATCCAATTGGCAAGTTAGAATAAATTTTAATCCCACATTACTCATTCTCATGGTCCAATTAAGATCCCTGGCTAATCTAAATTCCCAAAACTCATACTCAATAGTAACAAGCACCAAGTAGATAAGAAATAAAAAAGATTAAATAACCAAAAATTAACATTAAATTATAACCAACAAGTGAAAACAAAGTCTAATCTATTTATAAGTTCATAGTTACTCTAGGTTGTAAGACAGACTAGCCACACATAGCTTTATTCATGGTTCAAAACTAATAAGAAAAAAAGGAAGAAAAGAGAATCAACATTGCCAAGCAAAAAATAGAGACAATAAAGAAATTCCTTTCATCCTACTCCTCTGATTCTTGCTTATCGCTTGTGTTCTCTGCAATGAAGATAATCCCCCTTCCTCTTTTCTTTTCTTTTTTAATATATGTAGTTGCCTTTTTTATAAGATATTAGGTCTTCCCTACATTTTAAGTCATACACCCCTTTTCCTTAGGTCTCAAGTCTCCTTGTTTGCATGAATTCTAAAACGACAATATTCCTATCAATCAAGAGAAAAAGGAAACAATATTATTACTCATAATAATAATAATAAACTGATTTTTTATTTGAGAAAACTTCCCATAATTTTTTTTCTTCCCTAAACTTAAAAACTTCTATACTAAGTTTAAAAACTTATATTTTAATTTGAAATCCCTTAAATAATACACCCATATCTCATAAGATCTCAATAAAATTACTTTAATTTAGTATTAATGACTTCTTAAATATATCAAAATATATCTCAAAACTATTAAAAATGGGAAGTCATCCTAGTGCAACCATCTTCTTCTCCTATTGAAATCGTCATCTGTAAGGGTAGCTTGGTTGCTCAAACAAAAGTCATAATGCTCAACATAGACTATCGTACCCTCCTTTTTAATATGACTTTTATCAAAGTAATAGAGTGAAGTTCAAATGGCAAGCGAAAATAGTATTAACATGTACTGTTATATGTATAGTACTTAGCTATATTACATATGTCCCATAGGGTTTTCACAAAATATTTATAGAGTTTCAAACTTACAAAACCAAACAAAATGGTGGACTTCGTTGGCAACTCAACACAGGACTATGTCGCATCAAAGTTGGAGTCTTCATCTTTGCCTTTATGATCGCTTCATCCCACTGAATGAATTATATTTAATTGGAAAGGATGAAATCCAAAAGAATCCCATTAGTAACAACATTCTATTATGAAAAATGCAAGAAATAGATATGCAATGCACCACATTAGCAACAAGCAATAAATTGCAACGGAAATGTGCGCATGTATTCAGGGCCAACTGTCATTGGAATCCTTACTTGGTCCACACACAATGGAATGAGCACATGTATTCAGGGTCAACCGTACCAAACTGTCACTGATCCCTTACTTGTTCCCTACACAACCGAATGAGCACATGTATTCAAGGTCAACCACAGCTGAAACCCCTACTTGTTCCGTACCACAGTTCATCGTAGTTCCTATTTCATACCACAGTCCAACATGGTATTGTGTCATCAAGACATTGTAATTCAAAGCACCCGTAGGCACCATGAACATATGTGTATTACATAAAGGTAAATCAAGTGCATATATAAATTCACATAAAGTACGAAAGAAAGTGCTACTACCTGGACGCCTTTCCAGCCTGCTTATTCTTCTCTTATCACTTCCTCTGTCTTTCGAGTAAAGATTGAATCCTAAAATACCAAATACATGAAAATGAGTTATTACTCATTTCATCTTCATTCCTAAAATCATATCATTACTTACTTCCATCCAAAATGCAAATTAACGAAGTTGCCTTTACGAGTACCAGTCTATTTCTTTTTATAATCGATGTAATTCCAATATTCCTAAAATCATGACCCAGCCTATCCCTACACAATTTTGCCTCTTGAATCCATTTTTGGCCTTAGATTTGCCAAAATCACACTCCATTTCCCTTCAAACAGTACAAATCCGAAAATGCACCACTTTTGTACAAAAATTCCAATTTTAATTCTAATGCTTCCAAAATTAGTTTCTCATATTTAACCCACACAATTTTTCATTCTAAACACATTGGAAGCATCAAATGAACCAAAATCAAGCTCTAACATTCCCATAAAGACTCCACACAAAACAGGGCAGTATTACACAAAACATGGACTTAAGGTTTCATTTATTAGAACACCCTTTTTACACCCCTATCCATTTGTTTAAACAATTTATTTCATCTTCCGCATGACATTGGGAATTTGGGCAGCACCTCCCCTTATTTTCTTACTTCCCAAAAGTTCTAGAAATCAAGAACAAGGTAATCTATCAACAAGAACATCATCCATCATTAACAACAAATCACCACTTAACCATATATTAGCTCAAAAACATCAAACTAATTCTTTGAACTTATTTTCCAGATCTGGACAGAATCCCATATGTGGGAAAAATTAATAAAACAACTTAAATTAGACATATTATTACCTTTTCTCCAAGCACCACTTTATCTTGGCTTTCTCAACCTCTTACACTACTTTTGCCACTTCAAACTCGTCACCTTGAAAATCTAAAACCATATCATGGAAGCCCTTGTAGTGGAGAACAATTTTAATAAAGAGAGTTTAGTGAGATCAGATTGATTTCAAGAAGTTTGGTACAACATTTCCACCAGATCTTTTCTTCTTCTTCTTCTTCTTCTTCTTCTTTTTTAAAGTTAATTGCTATAGTCAATTATGACTGAATGCTGACCAAAAATATCTTGGCCAAGAGGGAAAAATTAATTTACTCTTTACTATTTTACAATTTACCACTTTGCCCTTCCAAATTCTGAAATTTCGAATTTCTGGACAAAATTTTCACCCAACTTTAAAAATTTATATCTAATCACACATATATCTAAATGAGATGATTCCAAAACTAAACTGTCCCTTATTGAGTCTAGTTTTAGAGAAAAATACTTCATTTCCTCAATTGGAATCAAAGCATTCTCAGAAAATTTGTCTTTTAACATTGCTTCAAAAATTGGCGAATTTCACTATGCCAACTTCAAAAATTCAAATCTCTTAATATGTACATCCAAACAATGCAAATGACATATCAAATTAAAGCTTGACATGTCTACTTTTAGACTAGAAAATCTCATATTTTGTGGACATCATTATCATAGCTAAAAATATTGCACAACACATCTGTATCCTGTCACTTTTCAAAAATCAGCCAAGCTTACTTTGGCCATAATTCTTAGATCAAAATCCACCATTTTATTCCTATTATTTTATCATGTAGTTGGGGAATTTTGGTGAATAAAAATTGGGATGTTACAATTGCAACATCCTTCTATGTATGATTGGAGATGTAGAGGTATCGTTCAAGACATCATTAATCCGTTAGCACCAAAAGTTGGGTTCTCTCTCAGTTTTTCCTTAAGGATTGGAAATAATGCAGTTAACCTTCTTGCGGCAGAGGCTTGTAAGGAAGCGTGCCCTTTGGGGTGGGTCTCATAACCATCACTCTCTTTGATTGTTATTTTGACTTTTGATGCTCCAAAGACACATGATCTATATGATGATACCATATATCGGGTGTTGGATAGTATTTTGTCTTAACCATTTTTTTTTGCTTTGTTTTCCTTCCTTTTTTTAATTCACTTTCATTTGTTTTTCTGGATGAACTTTTACATTGGTGACATTGATTTTTTATTTGGCTGATAATATATACACCCTTTGTCTAAATCAATTGATTTTGATTGTTATATTAATTAAATTTTTATTAAAATAATTAGTTACATTTGTCACACCCCACTTTTAACACGATATTAATCAGAGTAATAGATCGTAGTTTGAATGGCAATCGAAAATAGTATTAATATGTAATGATATATATATATATATAGTGATCATATCTTTACAGTGTTGAGGCAGGCTTTACACCCAAGAGAGGGGGTGAATTGGGTGTTTACAAATTTTCTTTGAAAGCTCAAAACACAAACATGTATACTGGTTCGGTCCAAACTCATGACCTATGTCCAGTTCTCACTACCCACTAAGTTCCACTGTTCCCCAAGATTTCAATGGGCTCTTAGCGCTATAGTATAGACTCGATTGATACTTTAAGAATACACACTCCCCCTATAAGTTACAATCCAAGTCCCCACTCAAAGTATCCCAACTTTGAGCTTCTCACAAATGATTGTGGAATGTAATAAATACTCTCTCAATAGAGTTGAATAATAAACACTGAAGAACATAATAGAATTAATGACAGAATTGAATGCAACTCACTTAGAAAATTATGACTCGAGTTGTTAGTTGTTGCCATCATTAATGTTCACGTATTTATAGTGTCCGAGGAATTGATGTCCATTGGTGTTTAGTTTATAGACGTTGATATCTCATCATTCCTCTAGGTAGTTTTCGTTTAGGCACAAAAAATTTCCTTCTGGGTCATAAATAGAGCCGTTGAGATTGAAGAAGGATGGTAGGTAAAGATTTAATCAAATTTGGTAAAATGCATTTAATGCCTCTGACACATTCACCATTCCGGTTGATTCGAGTATGTTTGTCCTTGAAATGAATCATAACCTATTCTTAGACATAATAGAAATCATTTGGAAATGTTAGAAACAAGTGGGTGTCAATATAATGGAATCTTGAATGATTAATAAGTTTACGCTATGATGCTCTGTTTTCTGGAAAGTTTGGATTTTGAAATTCCCTTGAGGTTATTGATCTTCCTTGAGGTAATCCTTAAGAATTCAGTACTCTTGAGGATTTAGCTAATAATTAACATATAAAGTTTTAGAAGAGTGTATCCTCAAAAATTTTATAAACTTAGATTACCTTGAGGTTGGGAATTTCCCTTGAGGTTGCAAGCATATCTAGATAGTACCCTTAAAGAATAAATCTTACCTCAAGGTTATTCTTAGGAAATTATAGTCGATAGTATGCTTACACCTTGAGATTAAAATCAATCCTTGAGGATTCGAGTTTTAGATAAAGAATAATTCAGAGCATATGAAAATGTTAAGTGAGAAATACTTACCACCCTTAAAGTCACTAAGTAACCTCAAGATTCCATTGGCTTGCAATGTTTTGAAATAGACAGCCAGGTTTTGGAATTGCTTTGAAAGGTTTTCAGAAATTGTCCTAGCCTTGAGGCTAGAGTCCACCCTCGAGGCTACTCTTGTTTTTCAAGATAGCAAGGTTCCAATGCAACCTTGCTCCAACAGCAAGGTTGTGTCCTAACCTTGCTGTTGTGGAAGGGACCCGTGTCCTCGAGACTACTACTCACC
>JBAGKO010000001.1:13362415-13372709 GCA_037177275.1 Acacia concinna | reverse complement strand
GGCGCTTTGGTTTCTGCTCATACTCTGAGACAGAAGCTCCTCCTCTAACACATACTTCAAAAGTGTAGACGTCGTGGAACTGGATACCTTATCCATGTTTCTTTATGGCGTGGTGTTATGTAATCATACTTCCCTTGGTTCCTTCTTTTTATTCGTGCATCTGGTTCTTCCCTCTTATATATTGGAGTTGATTTTTAGCTGCTTGATTTTTGTGTTACCTACTTTAATTGGTATTTTGAGTAAGCCTTGTCCTTCAGAGGTCTCTTATTTTCCAATTAGTTCAACCCCCTCCCCTCCAATTTGTATCTGCTACACCCTCCATGTTAGTGATTCCCATACTATACAAATTGGACCATATTTTCTTTTGGTAATGGGACCACTTTAAGGACAGCAGCCTATGTATACTGTACAAAGGCCCAGAACAGGGCAGCTAGCTCCCATTTACGTTGTCCCTTTCTCTCCTTCTCTCCACATCTGAAAAGCCATCTTTACATTTCAAGAAATCAGTATTATGAAAGCATTCTCATGGGTAGAAGGCCATAGGATCAATCTTATCCATAACCTGAACAATTCAATAAATTCACACATCTCTAACATTTGTTGAGAGTAATTTGTTGATGATTGCAATATGGAGCTCACTTGTAGGGTCTTCATAGCATTAAACTTTGGGTAGTGGTGGGAGCAATGTATCTAAAGGATCTACGAATTTTTGCTCTTCCTTAGCTGTTTCTCCATGTTCTGTACCATCTGATCCAGCCATGGCATTAACTTGCTTATTATGAGGTGGCTCAATAAACTTAGCAGTGTTAACTTGACTGCTAATAGGTGTCAAAACCTAAACAGAACCTGATTATGCTCCATCTAGCAAAACACCTTTAAAACCACATCCAAGAAAGTTTAAAAAACAAAACAGTTCAAGTAATTTTTAATGAAAAAACAGTGGACCATTTGTTGTATGAAGTTCTTCCCTAATTATGACTTGATCATTACTATCTAGCCCTCCTTTCAGAAATCAGAAACAAATGCAAGTGTTGGGTGCAACGGTAAGGCAGCTGACAGTTCCCCAGGCAGATGAGAGTTCGAACTTGGGAGAAGCACTTGTTGGAAGGGGATGCCCACCCTTAGTGCAAAGCACCTTACAGGGGTGTGTCTACTAAATATCCCCTCGTCAGATTGGTCGGTTGCCCCGGGTTACCTGATCCAGTGTTAGAAGGTCAGGGACTTAGGAAAAGGTGCTGGATACCAGGGGTGAGGAAGCTAAAGGCCTCACCTACCTATTGTTACCACAAAAAAAAAAGGAGAAAGTGATTCCCTAGGAGAAGCTGATCTGCATGGAAAGTATGGCAAGGCCAAAGTGCCCGAGGTAATGTCAATATCTTATAAAGGACTGGGGATATTAGGTACACACAACCACTGGTCTATATATGCATTATTCTTTCATTAGTTGAAGAAGCCATTATTGACCAATGGAAAAATGAAAAGAGATCCATGATACATTTTTCAGACTTTAATTTTATTAATTAGTAAGAATGTCCCCCCCCCCAACAACACAACCCCACAAAAAATGTTGCATGTTATAATTTTTTAACTCTAACATTTTTAACAAGAATAAATGATTTTGAGTTGGATTCACCTAAACATTCCCCTCCTTTGTCGACGATAGTCTAACTTCTATAGTACATACATAAAGGGTAGACCTGTCCTAATTATGTTGCCAAGACAAAGAGAATTAGGTTTAAGCCCTCAGACATTTGTTTAAATGACAAAAGTACCCAAATCATTCATGCCAATAGGACTAGCTAGGGATGTAGCAGCCCAACTAGAAAGCTTGTTGTGTATTATTTTGTTTTTATTCTTTTATAAACTTATTTATGAATGCTTTTTGAACTTTTTCTTATTTTGCGGGTGAGGAGACCACTCGATGAGGAATACAGCTTGTTGCGAATATACATACTGATTATATTTACAAATTGATAAATTCAAAGTGGTATGCACAATTTATCTATAAAGCTGTGACAAGGCTGAACTAGTTTCAGTGCTAATTGTAATAATGATCAATAAAAATATTAACACCGTTAAATATAATTTCAATGGACTAAATTTCAAGATTTTCAAGTAATGATTTTTAAATTAAAAATATTATTCTTTGAAAAGTTAAAAGTTTACAATAATGAAGGAACAAATAGAAGACAAATAATATATGTACAAAAATTTCCATCTCATGTTTGTAGAACAAAGTTTATGATCGCTGATACTCAGGCAAAACTTGCTTATAAAATTACTGAAAATGTTTTGGTCTTTGATCATCCTCCACCTCTCTATCAAGAGGTTGTAGATGATAAAGGAACGTAGATGATAGGAATATTGTCCTTATATATTTCTTTTATGGAATGATATTCAGTATTTCAATCCAAAAAAAAAAAATTTCATCTCCTCAGTCTTATTTAGATTGAGTCTTATTTAAGACAGAGGGTGCCTAAGGCTCAGGCAACAATGCAAAAATGATTTCCTATTTTGAAAAATTTCTTAAAGAAATCGAGTATTGTGCTCCAAAATGTGCAAGGGAGCAAGTTTTGATTTGCAAGTCTACTGACAAAAGAAAAGAAAAGCTAAAAAAGAATATTCAAACAACCTTCAACTTTCAAATATGGAAATCTAAACACCATGACTTGCAACTGCACACAACATGTGAGAATACATAACAAATTTTAATCACTTAAATGACATAATATGTAAGACAGAGAAGCTAGTCACGGACTCGGAGGTTTATTCCACCTTAACTTGGTAAGCTCAAGGAAATAATATTGACTATAATCCAAAACCAGATAGTATTCAAACAACTTAGCCAACTATTCTCTTAATTGCATTGATTTTAAAGTTAACATGATAAGTCTATGGCCTTTAAATGTGTCACCATGACGATGTATAAGAATGGATAAGAATTTCAGATATTATTGGTCAAGTTCCTTATTTAAGTTTGATACTACTCCCTCTGGTCCCATATATAAGCAATTTTTGTTGCAATTACAGAAAACGAACAAGTAATTAAGATTAGTTAAAAGTAATAATTATATAAAAAATGTAATGTTCTTTCTAACTATGCTCCTATATAGAGTACCATAAGAGAGAATGTGTAATGAATGATTATATGAGAGAGTATGTATTTATTAGGGGTAAAATAGAAAAAATAAGTTTAAATTTTTAAACATAAAGTCAAAGTTGCTTATAAAGAGGACTAGCCTATGAGAGAAAAAGTTGTTTATAATTGGGACTAGAGGAATATACAGTACTTAATTTTTATAGACTATTACAGATTCCAACAAGAAATTAAAGCACATAAACGTTCTAAGTGATGTTCCAACACATAATATTCCTCTAAATCTGTTGAGAAAAGTAAATCAGGAAAATCGAAGGAAGAAAAAAATTATGAAGGTTTAATACTTACAAATCGTTCAAACCTTCAAGCTCAAAATGTTTGGAGGATTTTTCCCCCTCGCTTTTGGGTCTACACCCACATGCAGCACAACTTATGCGAAACGATTTGGAGCATCAGATCAAAGAACAACGACAAGAACGGAGAGAGAAAACTTATTCGGGTGTTAGAAGTGAACTTTAATCAAAAGCTTAAAGGCACTTGATCTCATGCATGAAGTTAGAAGTGGAAATGTTTTTAGGTAAAAGAAAAGGTTAGATTAAAAAAAAAATTGGCATCAGTGAGTCAGATTTTGATGTTATATTTTGAAAATCAAATAAAGCAAAATAAAAGCAGTGCAAAATCCAATATTAAAGCGCCCCTGCATCAAGTGCCAAGGATATCATCATTGAGTCTTTTTTTTTTGTGGTTAATTAAGTAAATAAATATAATGTTATGATAAACGTAAAAAAAAAAATTGTGTTGATTTCTCCCCCTATTCTTTAATATTTACCTAATTTAATTAGATTAAGAAAGTTAATAAAGTTATTTGATATAACATGTTTTTTCTAAAACACCGTAACTATTTTTTTTAATTCATTATATCTCTTTTTTCACTTGTTTATTGTTAAAGAAGCATCATAAAGGTAAATTAGAAAATGTTGACAAATATAATAAATATTACTTATATTTATGGTCAAGATCAATTGATCAATTAGATCATAGAAGATAGGATAAATACAGTTATAACATTATTGTAGAATATCCAAAATAATTGCAAGGGAACTTCTAAGTGTGTATATGTTGTAGATATTCTTAATTTTAATGCTAATAATCAACTAACATGCCCGTAGTTGGCCAAAAAAAAAAAAGCATGCTCTAGGTCACGTAAAATGACATTTTCTCCATAAGTCACGTTAAAATTAAAACAAATTTTGTACCTTTTTGCTTTTGACATTTTTTTTATATTTGAAGCTTATAAATCTGATTAACTTTCAATATATTATATAAACAATTTCGTATTAAATTAATATTCTTGTAAAAGATTATCTAAATAAAAATTACATTAACTAATTGATTTTTACATAAATAAACATGAAGATAATTGATTCAGGTGGTCAAAAAAAATGGAGGGAATCTCAATAATTTCTGGCCAACATATGCTTCCACATTTACACACAAGCTGAGCATGCTTGAGGCAGTCATACAGATATAAAAGTTTAAAGTCGACATGTAACATTTTTTTATATCTTTTGAAGTCTAGATGAGCAATTCATGATAAATTGAGGACCATTAATTTGTAAAGGACTAAGAGATTTCACAATAATTATAGTGAAATCCGGAAAATGACCTCTGTGCAAAGAAAAAAAATTCTGTTGAGTTTTAGGACGAAATGCGGACAAGTCCGAGAGCCCAAAAATTCCCATAAAATCTCATAAAATATTACAAGGTGTTTAGAACATTATAGAGCAATCAAAATGATGTTTTAAGATATAAGAAATTTTTTTATGAATTTTTGAATATTTTCATAATTTTTAGCCAAACTGGGTTATTAGTCAAAAACTGATATTTTCAAATATATAGGGACCTCAGTGTTCTGGACTGAGATTTGAAAAAATTAGCACATTATTTTATGGAAGTTTTGAAGTGGTTGAAATCCAAAAAAGAAAACAGGCAGGGTGACTACAAACCCTTGAAATTGGTAAATCACCTGTAAAAAGGATTTTTGGAGAAAAATTATTTCTGAGAGTTCTAGGTGTCCAAAAATTCTGAAATTTTAATGGTAATCTTTTGGAATTTTTAGAGAATTTTTGAAAATTTTTTGGAATTCTTGGACAACCACATAATTTTCTGGAATTTTCCAATTTTCAGGTCGATCGAGGGAAGTTTATCGGTATAATTTGAGTCAGATGGACCCCTGGGCACCACCTGGACGTGGCTTCACTTTGCTTAAGGGGGAAGTCAGTTTTGAACAAATGAAAAATAAGAAGAGTATGGAAGGACATTTGTCAGAAAAAGGGAAAAAGTTTTCAGGAAAAATATACCTAAAGATTCAATAAAAATTGCACTTTGACCCCTCCTCTACAAGTTAATAGACCCCCTCCTCTTCCATTCCAATTGTGAGCTCCCCTTCTCTTAAAGAACCCCTGGCCTTCTGAAGAGTTGAGCTATCTGTAGGCGGTTCGACCGGTCCTTGCCCGATCTTTGATAAAAGTAAGTTCCGACTTTCTCCCTCATTTAAATTCCTTTATTTTTCAGCAGTAATTAGAGTAGTGCTAAAGGGAGGTTCTGTCCAATTGGGCTGGCCTAGATAGTGGTTCCTAAAGGGAGGTTTTGCCAAATATCCTGGCCTAGATAGTCTTCCAAAGGGGAAGTGATGCCTAATTGTTCAAGACTAAATAGTATTTCCTGAGGGAGGTGTTGTGTGACTATCGAACTAAAATAGTATTTCCTGGGGGAGGTAATATCCGAATGTCCCGTACTAAAATAGCATTTCCTATAGGGAGATGTTGTCCGACTGTCCCAAACTAAGTAGGAATTCTAAAAGGGAGATGTTGCCCAACTGTTAGGTCTAAATAAGTTCACTGGGCATTCATAAGGGGAAATGCTGCCCAATTGTCCTGACCTGGATAGTGAGGACGGGCCATCAACAAGGGCCTAGGCTCGACAAGTTGTATAGGAGACAGTACAGGGGTACTGATGGAGGAAGGGATGTAGCCAGGATAAGGAGGAACTAGGGTATTAAGGGTAAAGGAAAAGAAGGGTCTATGGTGTATCGCCTAGGGCATATAGTAATGCTTGATCCTGTGGTCTGTGTAGGCATTACAAAAAAGCGTACCAGGAATCCAGCGATGCCAGAAATAGCAAAGAGAGTACGAACCCTGCATAGAAGTAAACGATAGCTAGAATCTCTATCCTTAACTTGTATTCTTTTTTCTATTTGTTGTTTGTTTATTGCTTGTATACCGTGTTCTGGTTCAGCTAGTGATAAGTCATATTTTTACTACATAATTTCTGCAATATTGATGATTTTTCTTGATTTTATGATGTTCAAAATGCATTTAATTGAATAAATTGGAATTATGTGGACTAATATGAAGAACATGAATTTTGGCTTAAAATGTGCATAATTGTCATTCTTTCTTGGCATTTAATTTAGAATATTTGGTATTACATTTTCTGCATTTTTCTTGAAGGAAAATTTGGGGAGAAATTAAGCCAAGAAGGACCGAATTGCAAAGAAAGGAAGCTGAGAATTTTAATTGATAGAGATCCAATATCCAAATCCAAGAATTTTAATTGATGGAGATTCAATATCCAAAACCAATAACCATACCCACAACCCAACTGGACACCCAACCCAAGGAATAGAAGAAACAGAAAAAGCGAGTTGAAGCCGAGATGGGGGAAATGATTCCATTCACGTCATTCATCATCACCTTCTCTCTCAGAATCACTCTTGACACCTCTGACGCCATTCTCTATCACCGCAAACATACTCTCGCCATCAGCCATCGATTTCATTCACGCGTTCCACCAGCTCAATTGTCGTTTTGTTCATCTTTGTTTCTCTTTTCATTTAGCTGGGCTCTTCCTAATTCCTCACAGAAATCCAGCTCATTGAGTGAGCATTTATGTGGATTTCTGACAAGAATTTGGAGGTTCGGAGCTAACCCATGGTGATGAAGACGCTTGTGTCTCTCACTCTCATGCTTGTCTAAAATCCCAGTGGTTTCCCTAGAAATATGAGGAGTTGAGCTTCGGTTCTTCATGTTTGGATTAGCCAATTCTCTCTATAATTTTCCTCTTCATCGATGAACATTATTAGCACATTATGCTAGTTGTATTCTGTGTTTGTAATGGAGATTAGTAAAATGGTTTATGGAATTACAGAGAAATGTGGATTCAGATGAATCAGTAGCTTAGCAATGCAGTTGTATAATCTATTTTCTCCTTGCATTCCAAGGAATTCTAGTCACATGTCATGTGTTATATGTGCTTAATCTAGTTGATTAAGTGTTGCAATAGATCATTGGGTGCAATGCTTAGTAAAGCTAAGGAGATGTTATTGCATTGAAGCATTCGGATTCACAAGAATTCAAGAGGATAGTTATGTTTCATAAGAGTTGTATGGCCATAATGACTGATATAACTTGCAAATTGTGAGTTTAATTGCCTACAAATTCAAAGAATCGATAATCCTAATTCATTTTGAACCAAGGAAACTCAAATGATTTCTAGGGAACCAATGAACATCACTGAATTTTTAATCAAACTTTCTATTTTTGCTAAGTAGCTGTTGGTTTTAGTATTCATCAACTTCACTTTCTAGTTTAGAATTAGATTTGAGTATTTGTCCATTCATGAAGTTTTGCATTGCTACCAATTGGCTTAATTTGCTAGGTTAAAGGTCCGTTGAAGATTGTTTTTAGTGAAAATTAATTGAATTAGGCTCCTTAAGGAAATTGACCTAGGCTAATCACTATACTATAGTAATTAGCTTAGTATTTTTGGTTTAGGGGATACGACTAACTCTACAAATCAAATGTTCAATGGCTGGTCAAGAGTAGATCCTCGGTAATCATCATTGATGGTTCAGACTATTCCGCGTTTGACTTTGTTTCCTAAATTATTTATTTCCATTTTGACCCCGCGAAAATCACAGATTCTGACCCTGCCTCTACTTTTCTTCACTTTTAACTGGAGCCTTTCTTTCTTTACATCCAAGTCCCTTTTCACTTTGCAAAAACGCCCATTGACCTTTTAATCTTTGCAATTCAGTCTTTCTCTTCTTCAAACTCCCATTTCTCTTAATTTCTTCTTCAAACTTGTATCAAAATTGCACCAACTCATGATCAAGCATATAATTACTTGTAAATGACAATTTTAACCTTCAATTAAGCTAAAATGATAACAATACCCTTATGCACATATTTATTCAATTTAATCCCCAATAATGCTTTCCTAATTCCATTTTTCCACAATTAAACCACCAATTAAGCCTAATAATTCATACAAAATAGTGATTTATCAGGAAGAAGCTTTTAGATCTACTAGTTGATGTTGATACTTGTGGAAAAAGTAAGTCTTACACGGTTGGTTCTTAGAAAGAGGTTGGGTTGAGTACAAAAAGCAACCCCCAGGCCCCCAACAACTTCAAATACCATCCCAAAATTGCCCTTTTGAGCTTCTAAGGAAATTTTCCCTTCTCTTTCTTTTGTATTATTGTTTATGTAATTTATTTGAGTAGCAATAATTTTTAAATATTTAGGTATTCCTTTTATTGTTGTCTTGTCTATTATTTATTAGTTGTTATTAGATATAGTAGTTGTATCTTATTATAGTATTAAATTACATCTAAAAAACTTGTTTTCTAGTATTGCAATTTTTTTAATATAATCAGTTATGCCCTATAAATTAAGCTTTAGCAATAGTTAATGATAAAAGAAAAAGGCAAGTGTGGATGCCTCTAATGATCTCCCTCTCTATTTTCTCTCAATTTATTGCATCTATCATTATATCAATTTTCAATGATATAGGTGTTTTTTATTGAACAATGATTGAGGTTTGATGTTATGTTAAGAAGGTATTATAACATTATATATAATAAATATATACTATGGTGAAATATTCACATCAAATTTTAAAGGCATTAATTATTTAATTTTAATATTTTAATACTCTTTTTATAGAACAAATTTCACCTATTTAAAGTTGATTTAACAGTAGAGACATTAAATGAATAGAAAATGGAGAAGGAAATCAATAAAAACTTATGTCACTAACACATGGAGGGTTTGATCACTACAAGTGATCAAATCAATGCAAGTTGTCATTTTTTGATAAATTGATGCCATAAATATAAGGGAAAAATCCATAAATAAAATGCTAAAACCCCCCAAAAAGCTGTTGAATTTGTAAAAGGATGATTTGGTATCAAATGTGATGGCTGACACGATAGTGACAGAGGAGAGGAGAGAGAGACGTTGATCAAGTAGAGGTTGTTAATCCTATTATGAGTTTTGTCATTTATGTCATGAGTTTAGTTATTTCTGTTACCGATTATGTTAAAACACGTTCACCAACTTAAAATGCAAACCCAAGACAAACTTGTTAATCCCATTACGAGTTTGCTATTTACATTATGAGTCTAGTTATTTCCACTACCAATTATGTGAAAACACACAAGCACCCATTGTGTTCTCTTAACTTAAAATGCAAACCTAAGATTTTAACATAATAGTTAGCGAAAATTACTAGACTCATAACATAAATAACAACACTCGTAACACGATTAACGAGCTCGTCTTGGGTTTACTTTTTAAGTTGGTGAACGTGTTTAGCGGAAATAACTAAATTGATAACGTAAATGACAAAACTCATAATAGGATTAACAACCTTTACCTAATACCGTCACTCTCCTCCCTTTGTCAATGTTGAGTCAATGGTTACATCTGAGACCAAATCAACTTTTTACAAATTCAACAGCCTTTTGGGTGTTCTAGACATTCATGTGGTATTTATATGGAATTCTCCTAAATATAATAATATTAAGATGAGTAAATAAGTGGAGTAAAATAAAAAATTAATAAAAATTAAATAGATGATGCTGACATTTATCTAACAAAAACAAGAAAATGGGAAATGTATAACAAAAGCATAGATTGTTGTGATTTCATTGGACAACACATAAATGCCCTGTTACTCTCCAATTCTTTGAGAATTTGTCCAAGTATTCCCTCCGGTCCTAATTATAAGGCCCATTTATAATTAAGACCAGAGGGAGTATTATAAAACAAGTAGGAGAAACCCAAGGGAATCTAATCAAGTGGTAGATCTACTAGCAACGGAGGCTATGGGTGTGACGCAAGAATTGATTAT
>JBAGKO010000001.1:13345490-13362315 GCA_037177275.1 Acacia concinna | reverse complement strand
CTTTATTTTTTGCCAACTATATAAGTCACTTGCTAGTTTTTAAGGAGCACTGAATATTGTTTTTTTCTTAGCATTAGGAGAAAGTAATCATCAATAATCCCTTCGGTCCTAAATAATATATTTTCATATGTAATAAATAAATTTGTTCTAACAATCCACAATATCACTAAATCAGCAATATTCAGGTTTTTAGAAGGCATAATGTACAATAGAATAATACGGACAAGATCAACAGAAATCACTATTAAAAAAAATAAGAAAAACAACAACAATAACTACAGTTCGAAACTTCTAATTTTGGGATGTGAAACAATCAATGGTGGGGAACAAGTTAACAAAAAGGAAAAAGACACAATTAAGAAGAAAGAAAGTTCAGAGCATACGTACATACCTTTTTAATGGGGACCAAAATATGTCAAAACGCCAAAAGAGCTAATCACGCCGTTCTAAAGTGGAAGCAAGTGGTCCCAAAGTCAGAAATTCGAAGAGATGTCGCTCTGGAAGAAGAAGATGTGAACGAAGGAGTGTTGAGAGTTGCAGAGGAAAACAAAGAAGTGAGGGAGAGATGGAAGCGAGAGAATGAAAAGTAAAAAGGAAGAAATGTAAAAATATTTTTTTTAAATTTTTTAATACCTATTGTGGCGCTGAAATGAGTGAGTACCACAACAGGTTAAATAAAATAATTTTTATTTTTTTAAAAACTAGCTATTGTGGTGCTCACGTAGCTTTTAAAAAAATTTATTAATTTGGCCCCAGCTGGGGGTTATAGCACCCCAGCTGGGATTCTGACCAGTAGGCCCCGTAGGTCAGAATCCTAGTTGGGGGTGCTGTAACCCCAACTAGGGCCTATTGTAGGTGCAGAGCTGAGGGAGTTGTTCCCTCAGCTCAACCTGTGCCTCAGGTCACGGATGTAACACTCGTGAGTTGAGGGTTAAAATTAAAATAATAATTTATTTTTTTAAAAAAAATATTTTTAAAATCAAAATATATTATTTTTTTGATAAAAAAATGTTTAAAAACCAACCTATTGTGGCGCTCATATGATAGAGCACCACAATAGGGTTTAATTATTTTTCTTAAAAAAAAATTAAATTGAAATAAACTTATTAAATTATAATATAGATTTATTTATAGATCCCTCAGCTCTCCTGTGAGCTGAGGGACAAAATGAAAACATTATTTTTTTAAAAAAATATTTTCAAAAAAAAACTTTTTTTATATATATATCACAAGGTAAATATATAGATAACATAATCATTTTTTGTAATTAATTTATATATATATATATCCTGAGATCTTATATATGTAGTCCATGTCTGATGTCTGAGAAGATTTGCTCGTGAATATTATTCATCTATCGTTCCCAAGTGCACCTGCTTCATGCTTAATTTGATTACAAAAATATTAGTAATAGTGTAATTGAAAAGATGAATAATAATTTGAAGAAAAAGAAAAGCTGAATAACAATTATATGCAGCATGCGAGTGTTTGCTGGCAAAAAACAAAAACAAAAAAAAGAGCAAGCATGTATGTGTTTGAAAATAAGTATAGAATTATAATGATAATAAAGCTGGTACCTCCCAAACTCATGACTAGATATAAAATTTAGTCATTAAAAATAATAATTTATCTTTGTATAAATAATGCAAAAAAAATCATTCAAATTAAAATATAAAGTCAATTAAATAAGAGTTCTTTTTTTTTTGCCAAAAAGTCAATTAGAGTTCACTAATAAGTAATAACGTGTTTCTTGTTTTCTTTTAATTTACAAAATATCATAGATTAAAATTGAGAAACAAATATATACGATCATATAATAATTCCACAAAAACAATAATTCTAGAAACGCTTAATAAGGATGCTTTTTTTTTTTTATCATTTTTTAAATATTTTTAAAGGCCTTTCCTGTGGCGCTCTTGTTACTGAGCGCCACAATAGAGTTTTTACGTTTTTGGTTTTTTAAAAACAATTAAAATAATGCTTTTTTTTATGTTTCAAAAACTTTCCTGTGGCGCTTGTTTGCAAGAGCGCCACAATAGGTGTTTCTTTTTCTCTTTTTAAAAAACAATAAGTTATATTTTGTTTTCTTGTGGCGTTTCTTTCAAAGAGTGCCACTGTAGGTCCACTTCAATTGTGGCACTCTTTCAAAAGAGTGCCACAATAACTCTATTCCAACTTCCTGTGGCGTTTTCCTAGAGAGTGCCACAATAGGTGCGTCACTTTAGACCATTTTTGTAGTAGTGAAAAAAAAGCTTATGGAATAATAATAAATTATTATTATTATTATTATTATTATTATTATTATAAAAAAATATAAAAATAATGTGTAGGGTTAAGGTGCTTAAATAATCTTCAACATTTCTTAAAAGTGCAAAAGTAACCTTCAACAATTTTTGGTATCAAAAGTAACCTTTAACTTTTAAAAAGGGAGCATACCATTAATAGATCGTTAAAGGCCGTTAACTTCTATTATTATAACACCTTAATGTGTAAAAATAGCTATTAACTTATACCAGAAGTGTAAAAAGTTACTGTAATTTTTTTTTTTGCAAAGAGGAAAATTCAGCAAAGTTTCAGGTGAAAATGCGGACAGGTTCAAGAGCCCCAAGCATTTCCATAAAATCCCAGAAAATAGTAGAGGGCGTCCAAAACAGCAGGCTCGATCAGAATGATGTTTTGAGGTCTAAGGAATTTATTATGAATTTTTGAATATTTTCATAAGTTTTGGCTAGACGGGTTTAGGTAGATACTGGCCAACTGTCGGGTCTAGGTAGTCCGATGGGCACATCTAAGGGGAGATGCTACCTAATTGCTCCGGCCTAGGCAGTGGGGACGGGCCAGTAGTAGGGGCCTGTGCTCGATGGGCTGTATAGGGTGGAAGATTGCAAATACATATGGTAGGATTAGGATAATCTATGTCACCTCTACTCATCTAATAATGAAAATCCTATTGGACTTTAACTTGAATAAGCAACATAAAAACTCTGATTTAATGTTCAAATAGTCGAGTTTCAATTACTTGTGCATGAAAAAAATTACAGTTACTTTTTACACTTTTGGTATAAGTTAATGACTATTTTTGTACCTTTAAATGTTAGAATAACGGAAGCTAATGGCCTTTAACGGCATGCTCCCTTTTCAAAAGTTGATGGTTACTTTTAATACCAAAAATTATTGAAAGTTATTTTTACACTTTTAAAAAATATTGAAGGTTATTTAAGCACCTTAACTCTAATATGTATATATAAAACAAACACAAAGTTAAAAAACAAGAGGAAGAAGGGAACAATATAATTAAAAAAAAAACAAGGGGGACGTTGTCCCTTCAGTGTGCTCACGTGTGTGGTTGGGTATTATATCATCGCCTACCAATCAATCCCATGTAGCGAAATGGAATGAGAGCAGAGCGCACAGCTGCTTCGTCTAGGGTTTAATGTTTTTATTATCTAGGTAATCAAACTCTCTTCTTTTTAATAAATTTTCATTATGAAAATTGTTCTACATATTTTTCTCTTTCAAATGAGGATATTATCATTCTGATATGAGATAATTTTAGATTAAGGTTTTGAGAAAATTTTAAATTTTAATAATATAAGACTATAATAATATAAAGGGATGCTAATAGCTAACTTTAATCAGTTTGGATTTGTCATTTGATTGTTTTATAATTTTATAATTATTTTTATTACAACCATCCCATAAGTTGTTATTTTTGGACTTGTGTGGCCTATTAAATTTGTGTAAAACAATTTATTTAGGTTATTGGAGGTATCATTAAAATTATAATCGGTTTAGATTGTTGGAAAACTTTAAGATTTATAAAATGACAATTTTATATGGAAAATCTAAATTTTGTATTTGGAGATTTTGTACAATTATATGAAATTGGTGTTAACTAATTATTTAAATGAGTTATTTGAGTTGAGGGAAGTGCTAAATTAGTGTTAAAACAAATAATTGGGATCAAAGTGTAAAATTATAAATTTTCCGTAATTAATTCATAACTTTAATGCTAGGTAATTAATTTAATTGTTCAATTTGTCATTGAATTTAGGGTAAAAGTGCAAAAATAGAAATTATGTTTGGAAAATACTCAGATCAAGTTCTTTATATCTATTTCGTCAAGTTCTCCAATCACAAATAGCCATGTGTATTATTTTTGAAATGTAATCAATTAACTATAAATTCATATAAAAAAATTGGACACATGGCTATGTGATTGGAGAACTTAGTGTAATAGATATAAGGAACTTAATGTAAATATCGTCCATTATTTTTTACACTTTGAGCACCCAATACAATTATCTTTTGTTGGGTGTAAAAATGGCAATAAACAATTTTTAAGGTAGCTAAAATGGCAATTCTGTTGAATTCCATTAAAGTTTATGGTTAAATGCCAACTATGATTTAATGGTCAACGTTATATTTAACAAAATTGTCATACATCTACCTTAAAAATTGTTTATTGCCATTTTTGCACCCAACAAACGATAATTGTGTTGGGTGCTCAAAGTGTAAAACATTATTGCTATTTTTGTACCTTTATGCTTAAATGTATATGTACATTATTGTCTAGATTAATTTATGATGCGAAATTGTGAACTGTGCTTTTGGCTTCTAAAACTCTCAAGGTTAAGCTTGGAGTTGAAGTAATCGGGATTAATCTATTTTATTGCATGTTTCGGGCTGTAAGGTGTTTCCTAAACCTTACTTTCATCTATACTACTTGTGTTGTATATGTTTTTGAAAAATCATGTATATGTTGAAATATTAACTTAGTCCAAAGAAGCGGTGTATTTTCCAACTTATATACATGACTTGTGGTTATAATTAAGATTATTACTATTGTGATAATTATGATATATATAGAATAGTATTGGTGTGAAATGCTTCTGAAAGTTATATTGAGTGTATTGAGTTATGTTACGGGATGTGATGGGTTGTGTGGAAGAGATAGATATAGTGAAATTGTGTGACAATCGGCTTTCTCATTCCTTGCCTGAATTTGAGTTGAGTGTTTTTGGTGGACACTTTTCTATTACGGTCTATCGATGGTGGCATGGAAGGGGAGAGCTTTTTTTTTAAGTAATTAGCTAATATTTGGCCGGGTGTATTAGCACTAATAGGTTGTCCCACGTTCAAAAAATATAAGGAGGAGAAAAATGGATAAGTAGGGATGGTTTTAATTATTAAAAGTATTATGTATTATATTACCATTGAAAATATTATTATTATTATTATTATTATTATTGTTATTATTACTATTATTATTAAACCTACTTCTTTGACTTGAAATCCTTCGTGCATATTTTATAAATTGATTTTGGTTACTAGAACTTTGTGTTTCACCCTGTATTGTTGTTATACTTTTTAGGTGAGACCTCTAATCTGATTAGTGGTCAAGGCAAGCAATCGTAGGCATAGACGTCGGTAACCTTATATGCCTCTTGACTTTGGGGTTGTATTGTTTTATATTTTGACATAATAGAGCCATCATGTTTTCAATTTACTTTGACATTATTAACTGTGAGCTTCTTATTGGACCTGAAGCATTGTTTTGCATACACTACTATTTTGGTTGATCCCAGTATCCCTTGTGTTGGAAAATTGTTTTGTTTAGACCTTTTGTTGTTGAGTTCAGTGATATGTATATTCACTAGTGGGTTGGGTTCACTACTACAAAATTGTACTTATATGATAGTTGTTTTTCCCATATATGGCATTTTTCAACCTCATATATTTTAACTTCATATATGTATATATGTTGGTTGAAAAACTATCATATATTTATCAAAATATATAACATTTTTAAAAATTTACCCGCCATATATTTTATTTTATATATGATGTTTTTTGATGAAACCACTATCATAAATTATTGTCATAATTCCCTCATATATGATAATTTTTTAAACAACCGCCATATATTCTTACAAAAATTTTCAACTATACAGGGGCTCTTTCAATCATCTCCCTGTGTTAGTATGCAATAAAATAGAAATGAACTAGCCACAAATTCAATTTTGACTAAAAGCTATAAGTATATTGAAAATAAACAATATATAAACATCAATTGATGATCTTAAATATAAATATATATGACCAAAAGCCAATTATATATCATCATTATATCATTGATTTCTTATATATAATAATACATCATCAAGCATGAATACAAAAGAAATATGACTGAATATGATACATATATACATTACATGTATATAGATCAAGTGTCCTATTTTCTTTTAATAGACTTAATGATAATGATCTTTTTGGTAATTACAATTGCTTTCTTAACCAATTTGCAAACAAAGTTCCCCCTCTTTGATATCCAAATTCCTTCATTGTGGTCATGACTAATGTACAAAGCATCATCCTCATTGATTTATATTTCAAGATATGGCAACCCTTGAAAAGGATCATCCTCACTGAATTTGTCACCTCCTACGTCTTCATTTATTTTGTTGGACTGCTTAAGAATTGACCATATTTTATTTGTAGGGTATGAAATGTAGAACACTTAGTCAGCTTGAGTTGCCAAAATAAAAGGCTCTTGTGTACACTTAATTTTATTCAAGTTCAATTATATCAATCCTAAGTCATCCACTTTCAAAGCAATTTTATTGTTTACCCACATGCACCTAAAGACTGGAAGATGAAGTCCTACATAATCTAACTCCCAAATTTGCTCAACCATGCCAAAGTACAATATATTGGCCTATAGAATTCTTGTATTTTGTTCTTGATAAATACATGATGCCAACAAGAACAGTTATCCCACTATTTTGCATTTTGCTTCTAGTATTTTGCTATCTACTGAGAAAGTGTATCCATTTATGGCAAAGTTGGAGAAAGAATACACATGTCTACTCGAGCCATATCACAAGAACTTTACTTTCTCTAGTACTATATTAGGAACATCATTGTACATGCATCTATGTGCTATTTCAACCATGATGTGAACTATTTATTGTGTTCTTTGACATACTAACTAGGTGCTATGTTGGGGTTTTCCCTCATAAGCTCATCCTTATAAATACGTACTCACTCCTTAATCTCTTATGAGTTGTGAAGTACGTAAATATGTGCTTGCTCCCATTATTCATTTGAGATAGGGATGACTTGCTTTCCTATCAACCCTTGTCCAGAAGTTCATCCATCATGTGGAGACACTGAAATGCCAATATCACATGCATGTTTTAAGTAATCGTTACATAACTTAGCCGCATATTCGCAAATATACCGTTCAATAATGCTACCTTCTAGGTGACTCCCATTTTTAACATACCCTTTTAGGTCTTTCATCTTGCACTCAAAGGGAACAGCCATCTCATGTATATTAGACCACCCCATTCACCTCCCTGACCAAATGAATAGTTAGGTGTACCACTATGTCAAAGAAAGTTGAAGAGAAAAATATCTCCGACTCACACAACTATTTAGAAAAGCTTCCACCTAGGGGTGAATTGGGTTATTAAAAAATTAAACTTTAAACAAAAATTGACTACTGAAATGATAGAGTTTAAAGAACAAAGATTTATAATCATTTGGTCCAACTCTTGACCTACACCCAGTTACTTAGTGTACTACTGAGTTTCCACTAACTCCCAAGATTCCAATGGGATGTTGGTGCCTTAGTACAGACTCAATTCAGCACTGAAGAGAATACTTCTTCTTACCGTGCGCAATCCAAGCCCACATTCAGAGTCATTGTACTTTGAGCATCTCTCACGAGATTTTAGTAAGCTTTGAATAAAACTCTCCTATAGAGTGTATAGATAAACATTGAAGCTCTCAATATCAATACAGACTAAGAATTTAAGACACCACTTAATGAAATAGTAGCACAATAAATTTTTACTTAGTTGGTTAATTGATTGTCTTAAATGTATTCTCCTTTTATCATGTCTCTAAGGACGGTGACCATTGGGACTATTGAATGTTTGTCGTCACTATTTAAATATCCATCAAAGTTTGTTGGTCATCTCAAATTGGAGCCATTGTGAGACAAGAAGAATTATCCTTTGTGGCAAAGAAACTAGTCATTGTGATTAGAGAGAATTTTCTTCATCTTCGTAGGTTGTTGGCATTTAATGTTTCATTTAATGCTTTGACACAAAGTTGTTTTTGATATTTTCTAATTGTAACCTCCAAATAGAACTTGCAATATGTTCTTTATCACGTAAAAGAGCTTGTACAAATATTAGTATCGAATGGGTAACAATAACATAAACATGTGAATTAATCTAAGATTACGTTATGATGCTCTATTTTTTGGATTTTTGAAACCATCATTGCATACTCAATTTTTGCAAGAAAACTCAAGTTTCTCTTTAATGGTTTAGAAAAAATATATATATTTGAAAGCATGTAAACTTGAGCTTAATATAATTCAAAGAGTACTTTATAAGAAGAGAGGCTTCAAGAAAATGTTTAGATTTAAATTCTCTTATGAGTTTAGTTCAAAGAAAATGACTCTTTTGAAGAACAAGGTGATTTTGAAGTAAGCTCAAGGCTTTTGAAAAATTAACTCAACTTATATGGCTTTCTAGAAATTTGGACTAAGATTGGAATAAGTTTAAATCAAAGCCACACTCAAGTTTGAGAGACCAGACATACTTGAGTTTTTGGGTGAAGATTTTCAAATAATGTCAAGTAAATTTAAGTTTAAAAATAAGGTAAACTTGAATTCTCAAGATTATTTTGTATAATAACTAAGTGTAAATAAGTACAAACTTCAATTTAAAAAGACCAATACAGTTGACTTTTATTATTTTTGAAAAACGTGGCAAACCTAAATTTGGACCCAAACTAGGGTTTAGAACCTTGCTATGCACAAAGGTATCCAAACTTGAGTTTGGGTTTTCTTACAACTGTGAGTAACCCGTCGTTGTAGGTGTCTTGCACAGTGAGTTCCCTCCTGAAACACAAGTTTGGTCTTAACCCAAACTTGAGTTTGAGTCTTTTCTTCTTCAACGAGTTACTTGCTATTGAAAAATTTCACAACAGCGAGTAACCGGTGTTGTGACATGCCTAAATTTTAGTTTTCCTTTTGAATAAACTCGAGTTTGCCTAATAGTCAAACTCGAGTTTTACCTTAAACATCATTGATGAAACTTTTCTAAAAACTTGAGTTTGTAAAAATAATTTTACTTCTAAACCATTTTCTCTTAAGGTTAGAAACCCTTTATAAGTCATCATTAGAACAAAGGTTTAGTTATCATTAAAATATGGGATCTAACACCAATGTTGTCACAATTTGGGTTTGTAGCCTTAGTAGATTTTTGGGGTCAATCACCCTACTACACAATGACTTGAAAACAAAACATAGTTTCGTGATCAATGCTTGCACCTTCACTGATAAAATAAAACATATATCACTAGAATGAAGTTTTCCATCAACACATGGCAATCATGTGATTTGAAACCTTTAAGCTTCAAATCCTTCATTAACACAGTGTTGCTAATGTCTGACAAGTATCCTTTTGGACCTTTCACTAAAGCAAGAAACTCACAAAAGCTTATTTTCTCATGCTTTGATAGTGTGAAAATTGCTGGGCATAGGAATGTATAAGATCTCCTCTCCTCTTGTGTCAATTCCTCCCTCATTCCTATTACAACTAAGTCTAGTCTTGTATTTATGTCATCCTTCATCTTCCTAGGTGTAACATCTCAAAAATTCTTAAGCCTAGATAAGATAGTTGGGGTAGAATGAGGGCCATACCTTGACATTTTTTGAGGCCTAGATGGGGTATTTGGGATAAATTGAGGGCCTTAGTTTGTAAAATCCGGGGAAGGACCTATGTATAAAAAGAAAGAATTTAGCAAAGTTTAAGGCTGAAATTTAGTCAGGTTTGAAAGTGCCGAAAATTCCTATAAAATCTTAGAAAATAGAAAAGAGTGTCCATGACAGTATATGAGCCTTATAATGAGGTTATGAGGTCATATGAACATTTAATGAATTTTGAAATATTTTAGTGATTTTTAGCCGAGCTGAGTTTTTGGCTAAAAAATAATTATTCTAGATATGTGGGGACCTCAATATTCTGGAGTGGGATTAGGGAAAATTACTAAAATATGTGAGAGAATTTCTAAAATTATCTCAAACCAAGAAGGAGGTTCAGAGATATAAGCAAAAATTGCTTAAATTGGCTAATCGTCGAAATAGTGAACTTTCGGTTAGAAATTTATTTTGGGAATTCCATATGTATAAAAATTATGAAATTGTAATGGTATCCTAATGGAATATTTAGATATCCTTGGAAAAAATTTGGGAATTTTTGGATGAGTATAGAATTTTCCAAATTTTTTCCAATATTTTAGCCAATACGGGAAAGACTGTTAGAAGAAAGTAAGCCAGATGAACTCCCTAGGGTCCACAATAGATGGCGCCAGCCTTGCTTACTTGAGGGAGGATATGGAAGCTTCCAGAATATTCTAGAACATTCTAGAATAAGTTTCAAGCCATAGTGTGAAAAAGGTTAGTTGTTAAAGTTGACTTTTGCATTTGTGAACTAGCCAAACATGCCCTTATCATATGTCTATAAATAGAGGCCACTCCCCATTCATTTTGGACATGCAGCTTGACAACCTTAGGGAGCCTCTGGCCAATTTGAAACTCAAGCTCTTCCAGAGGCAATTCAAGTGACACCGATCTAGCTTTCGGTCCCCGATAAGTTCTAGCCTCTATCATTTTTCAACTCCCTCTTCTTCTCCAATGTTTTGGGGCTATTCCAAGGGTGGAATATTGCCCTAAAATTTTAGCCAAGCATGATGGATGGAGTTTTGAAATCGTTTTGTGGCTTAAACCATTGAAAAAGGCTAGAACAAGGTTTGTAGGCTTGAGTTGAACAAAAATAGCATGTTGTGGGATATGTGCATGTTTTGGCCAGACCTCATATGTGTGTGTTAGAGCTTGATTTTCAATGATCTAATGATTCCATTGTGTTCAGAATATTGCTTTACTTAAGGATAGGTTGTAAGAACACACGTGGAAGCGTTGGATTGAGGGAAATATTAAGAACCCTATTATGAGAGGTGTTCGGCCAAGATGTGTCATTGGGGAAGGGATGTGATTTTGTTTAAATGAATATCATAGATGCATTCAATGGTTAAAATTGTGTGAGATTAACCTCTAAACTTGATTGACTAAACTGTAGAACCAAGATCTTGCTTGTAAGAGAAAGGGATCCTTGGTTTAGATATTGTAGCATACATTAATGTCTGTGTATTGTGGCATGTATATGAGTGATCTAGTAGTTCCAAAAGTAGGGGAAAGACATCTACATTGATCAAGAGTAACTAGTAGCTAGAATCTCTGACTTTAACTTGTATTACTTTGCTTGTTTGTTGTGTGTATATGCTTAATTACTATGTTGTGGTTGAGCTAGCATGTATGTTATGTTATGAGATGTATGACTCCTTGTTTACGTGTCTGGCTAAGTGATTAAGGTTGAGTTTCATGCATGCTCCCTGTACATGGCAAGTGCCAAAGAGAGGGCACTAGATGAGTAGTAGAGCATAACATATAGCATAACTGGCATTGCATTACACTGTTACTGGTTGTGGATTCTATATGCTATTGAGGTTTCCTAAGATACCTTACCCTCTTCAAAAATGTAGGTGAATGTTCAACAGGTGGCAAAGGGAAAGAGAGAGTATGAGCATGTTTATTATGTCTCTTGTACTACTTTTGGATGATTGTATATATGTATATACTAAGATATGGAATTCTGGACTAGTGTTGTATGCTAATGTGGTATGATGTAATTATGGGAATATGCCTCTATATAGCTGTTATGTTGTCTGAGTTGCATCAACCTTGAGTGGAAAGGGAAATTGACATAGTATTGTGACTATGGTTTTCTTGCTCTTGGTTTTTTGGTTATTTCTGGTTTAAAATTGGGTTGGCTACAATTTAAGCAAATGATTGAATCTGACTACGAGCTTTTGCATGCTAATAGAGGGTATTTTTAGCTATAAAAGGAGTGGTAGATAATATCATTTGGAGTTTTGCAAAGAAGGTTAAGCCTTCCCAAGGTTAGGCCAAAAATCAAAGAAATTGGAAAAATGACCAAATGAATAATGCTTTTTGACCATATGAACATTGCATTTTTTAGAGTCTGCACGTGCTGATTTCCATGCAATTATGGACTGAGGTTATTTTTCCCTTAAAGAAGGATGAAAGAGCTTTCTAACAAACTTGGAATTACCTAATTCCAATTTCTCTAGAATTAGTTATAATTTTCCAAAGTTGGTCCAAAATAAGGATAGGGTGAATAGTAACCCGCAGATAAGAAAATTTTATTATTTATTTTCTCAACTTAAAGTCATAACTAATGGTTCCAAGGGCAATAATAAAGTACGGTAAAGGGTTAAAAATTGAGGTGTGATGCTAGGAATATGAAGTAATGGTCTAAAGAGACTCTCACAAATATTTTTCTCAATGTGCAAACATCAAGAAAATATCTAACATTTAGGGAACTCCAATATTGCAGATCAAAGAAAATAGACTTCTTTTTCCACCAACATGTACCAACATATCTTCTGAATGGTTTGCCAAGTTTACATTGTACATGTTTTTTTTCTTGCAAGAACACCTTGACCAGTGAGAGGTATAGGTGTCATCCTCTCTTTTGCTTCTCTATTGAAGTATTTTCTCATATGATGATATGGATGACCTTTTAGCAATCACTTGTGATATCCCATATATAAATTCTTTACACTATTCAGCTTGATCAACTATGTACCTTCTTCACAAATTAGGCATCCAAGTTGGTGTAAAAGCCTTTCCTTATAACTATAATTAACCAAACATTTTGCCAAATCATCATTAACCACTATTATGATAAATAAAATGCAATAAATATTTTAAAAGTATTAACCATGATAGAAGAGTTGAAAATTGAATATTTTTTTTAAAGAACAACATGATTAAAAGATCAAAACCCCTTGATAGACTTTCACTCTTGAATTGAACTCTTAAACTAAATAATACCTCTTCATATAACAAAATATCTAAATTAAACGAAAATGTGGATCCACAAGTTTTAAACCATGACGCCAAAGTTTTTAGGCCACCTAACACCATCAAAATATATCTCTAACCAAAGAGAAATTAGAGATGTATAGTTAATGCATTAATTATCCAAAATAAACCATAGTATGCAAGATTTGCTCTAGTGTGGCAATATACGATATTCAGCATAACTAAAAGAATGGAAGCACTACTCTTAGCAACAATAGCTTAAGTTTTCGGAGTCTTCTCTAATGGACTAGCGCGAGAACTATCACCTGGAAAAATGCTAAATTAACAGAATGAGACAAAATCCTCAGCAACCAACAATCCATCTCATCAGGCATACACGTAAGTGCTAGTGAGATATCAAGTGGGAACTTTTATAATTACACAACATTATCAAATATGTCACATGGTTATAGGCATATCAATTTACAACATCATAATATCATTCTCATATGTATTATATAGTTTCACAAATATCAATACACAACAATTTACTCAATGATCTCCCTTATTTCCTCTGACTGAACCCATGGGTTACTACTCACCCCACATGACTAGTATTTTAACCCAACAAGCTCATCAATAAGGTGATATAGACTGGCCAAAATCCATAGAGCACAAGACCGGATTATGGGTTTCCCTTCTAATACATTGTGGGGTGTTAAGGCCCTACTAAACTCAATTGGGCTAAAGAGCCAACAAGTGTACACCTAGGAGCTCATTGCCTTATTTTCTCTTTTTGTACAAGATTTCACCCCTTATTTCCTCTATAATGACCTCATATAAAAGTCCACATCTACCATCCCTTCTCGCATCAATACTCGATGAATATATCATACTCATAAATTATCACATAACATAACATCATATCATTATCCATTCCTCAATAAAAATATGTCCAACAAGATGATTTCAACAATAAAATAGCTTAATATTTCATATCACAAACCAATTGCAAATTTATATTCTATAAATTTAATATTACTCATAAACAGTCACAATCATGCACAATAAGGGGGAAAGTGGTTACCTCTTGTCAAAGTTTAGAAATACCACAAAGTTCCTGGTTCCAAGAGCTTAAACATAAGCCAAAATCAATCTACAACAACTTAACTATTACACATTAATAACTCTTTGAGTTCTTAAAACAATCAACTTAATTAAATTAATTTTAAAGTTTGAAAATAATTACCCAAAAATTTCAATTTCACTCCAAAATCCCAATTATTTGTTCGAACATACATTCCAATATTTTTCTTAACCCAAACAACTCATTTGGGACATTAATTATCATCAATTTCATTCTATTGTACAAAATCCTTAATTTAAGATTTAAGGTTTCAAGTATAAATTTGTCAAATTATAAATATTCACTTGGTTAAACAATCTAAACCATTAAAACTTCAATAATGCTTCCATTAACCTAAATAACTCATTTGTTCCAAAATCAATCAATCAAAACATCATATATGGAATTATTTATTACCTGATTCATGAAAAAATAATTATAAAATCTTACAAAAACCAAATCACAAAACTAAATCAATTAAGATTAGTTATTAACCTTCCTTTGCAATCCTCTGGACATATATTCACAAAACTCAAAACCTGTTCAAAACCCATACCACAAAATAATATCTAATCTACAGAAAATTACTATCACAAGGAAGAGAAAATCATATAGAACAACTTTCATGAAAGAAATTTTGTGATTAGAAGTGGTTTTAAGTGTCAAAATAATCTACAAAGTTTAAAACCTAACATGAAAATGCCGTCACCGCTCGCTACATCTTCACCAGCTCACCCTCTACTTGTGATGAAGAAGGAAGATGCTGGAGGGGTATTTAATAGCCCTCAGTCAAACATTATACTATTATAATATTTAATATTCAACTAAGTTAAATATTAAGTATTGTAATATTATATATATATATATATATATTAAATACTTCCCCTCTCTCGTTATATCACTTGTTGGTAATTCATATTTTAACCCTTTAATTTTATGCATTTTGAAGAGTTTTGATTGATTAAGAGCTTGTTTGGTTGTAGTGTTTTTCAGCGGATGAGAGCTTTAGTGGATAAATATAAGTGGCTTTTTGAAAAATGGTGTTTGGATGGTGTTACCCACATAAGCCACTTAAAGCCAAAATTGGCTGAAAAAGAAATGCTAATGAAAGTGACTTCTCCTAGCGGTGGCTTATTACGCGTGTAAGAGAGACAAAGAAGCAGATCACGTGAAGCTTGACCCACTGACCATGTTCTATGCATTTCATCTATTGAAAAATAGAAGCCTGAATTATTACTGTAATTTTTTTAATCTCTCTCCCTCTCTCTTCAGGGCAAAATAAATAAATTATATCTCTCTCTCTCAAAATAAGTTTATTCATGTTATGTGCCTTTTATTTACTTCCAATTTAATCCATTAGCTTTTGCCTTCATTCTTTAAATTCATTTTATATTTATTTTCCCAAAATATAAGTAAAAAAATTTTGCATCATAGGATTCACTAAAAAAGTCATCATAAGTCACTTTTCTACTTATCCCATCCAAACACAAGTGACTTATGAAAATAAGTTACTTCTACTACCCCCATCCAAACACAATTGACTTCTCATAAATTATATATTTTTATAAGTTACTTGTCATAAATCACTTATAAAAATAAGTCACTTTTCATAAGTCATAGCCAAACGAGCTCTAAATTGTGTTTGCAGTGCATTAATTGAATAATAGGAATTATTGTGGACTAATGAGGAAAACATGAAATCTTGGATAAAAAGGGTGTTTTTGTCATTTTCTTTCTTGCATTTAATTTGAGGATATTAAGTATTACAAATTGCTGTAATTTCTTGTAGGGAAATTTGGAGGAAATGAGGACAAAAGAGGGACCAAAATTCAAAGAAGAAAAGTTGAGGGTCCACACCAAAGTAGAGCTCCAGAACTAACCAAAGTCCAAAATCCAACCCGTTTTGACACCCGTGACCCAGTTTGTACTGAATGAAGATAGAAGTAGAGCACGCCATTCAGGTCAAGAACCATTGACTATCATCTATTGATGCCATTGACCATCGATCACTCTCGACTACTCCACTTTCTTCCATCCTTACCAGCGACCACTACTCTACGTCCACCATCATTTTCATCATCGGTGAGCTTTTTGTAGAGGAGTTGAGATAGAGATCGTATGTCATCCATTCATCCATCACTTCACCTCACCTTCAAACCATCATTGACACCTTCACCTTTGTATTCACCACCACGATCTCCGAGCATCTTCACCATTGTAATTCCCAGCCATCATGATCACTCTGTTTCATCTCTTTCTTGCATTTGTGGATCATTTAGCTTCAATGGTTCTGATTACTCCTAGAATTCCAGCTCCGTGTGAGCAAATCCAATAGAATCTCTAAGATTAATCTTGGCATTTCAAGCTAACAGCCATGGAATTGAAGACGATAGTGTCTCTCAATCCTATTAGAGGCTAATAACTAGTGGTTTCCCTAGTGATAACATGGAATCCTAGCCTATATGCTTATTGTGAGTCAGAATGTTTCTTTTCCTGCTTTTGTATAATCTGTATTCTAATTATTGTTAAATCTCATTATGTTATTTGTGTGGCTCGATTCAATATGATTCAGCCATATATCATGTGTGTATATATGCAAAGGAATTTTGAACTCTAATTGTTATTGGATCTCCATTGGTTGTAACTTGAATACTACCTCTTACTTGCTATTAATGATCAGTTCAATGTAATTGATGATTCTTATGCCTAGTCTAGTTGATTAGGAATTGTAA
>JBAGKO010000001.1:13319567-13336477 GCA_037177275.1 Acacia concinna | reverse complement strand
TCTAACAATGGATAGGGTAGTGGTTCCTCTGTAGAAGGAATTGATCTTGTGATGCTGCTCTAGTTCACGATCAACCGCGGCACAAGTCTTCAAATAGGAATGCTTCCATGTATAAAAAATGAGTTGCTGTTTGTCAGCATCTATATGGATATCAACATGGGGGTCAGGGGAAGAAGTCTGAGAGAGAGAAGACGCTCATTGATTGCCAAGCTGAGAAGATGACAGGCAATGAACACTGAAACCTCCGTGACGCAGCCACCAAACCAAGAAAGCGGCAAGCAATGAGGGGAGAAGAGGAAGACAACGAGCACTAAGGACTTGGGCCTCTGAGCAACAACAAGAGAAGAAGAATGGCAAGCATCCATAGCTCTCCCATGGCCATCATGTCGCAAAAGAAGAATAAGGCAAGCAATGTTATTGGGATTGGGATTTTGGATTTGGGTTTCTATTTTTAAAAACAAATTTCAAAAACATCTACAAATTGTTTTCCCTTTTCTATTTTTAAAAACAAGAAATTATTTTTGTTTTTAAGAGCAATATTTTGAAAATAGGGCTCCAAACAAATTTTTTGTTTTTTTGGTTTTAAAAACAAAAAAAAAAATTGTTCTCAAAATAGACTACCAAACAAGCCCTATGTTTTTTTAACCTCTAAAATGATTATTTTTAATTCTAAACCACATTTGGTGAGACTTGAGAGTAGTTACGAAACAACAGAATCCCCAAATCAAAGGTAAGAAATTTAAAATCAAACACGGCAACTTTTTTAAATCACATAGTTGAGCTTAAAACCATGTAGTAGGAAAGAAGTAACATGCGCCTACTTTTGGCTAACCTGAGTTAGGAATGTTTGAATTTTCTCTTGGAGAATGACTTTTAGGGGGAAAAAAGTGACAAAGTGATTTTAAAGAATAGATTCTGATTATAACATATTATGTGAAAAAAGTGATTTTTAAAACAGTAACAAGGTTAAACATTTATTCAAACAAGATCACTTTATCAAAATCATTTTTTTTATATAATCTATTATACTTAAAATTCATTCTCTAAAATCACTGTTATCAACTTTTCTTTTTGGAAGTTGTTCAAAGCTAATTCAAACATCCTCAAAACCAAATTTGTAAAAGTCAATTATACCAAAATCACAGTTCTAACAAAAATAAAAACCAAACAAGCTTATGTAAATAAATAAATAATTATCCCATGTGTACGTCATTTAGCAACAGTATACTTTTAACTTTTTTCCCCTTTGTCAACGCAACATTTTATATTAAATATGCTCAAAAGTAAGCTCAATTGTTTTATTTGTAATTATACTCGTAAAAGAAATCACAACTCTCCTTATTCAAGTGACGTTAAAAAGAAGTTAAACAATTATATTAAAGTAAAGGACATATTAAATAATGAATTATGATTATAGAAAATATTTTCATATCTGCGTTTACCGCTTTAGAAGATCATCCCCAGTCGATGTTTTTTAGCTTCGTTTCATTTATCTTTAGTTTGATAATCTTTTATTTATTTAATAATCTTTTTTCAAAAAAACAAAAACAGTTTCTTTTTATGTTCATGCGTGTAGTTAAGTCATCATCATAAAGCATTAAGCTGACTTAAGCTCCAATATTAATCCTTTACGTGCAAATGCTTAAATCAACTTATATTTACTTTTTCAATAAACAACAACAATAATAATAGACTCATTTGTTTGATCAAAGTAAACAAATCTAGAGTGACTGTCACATGATTTATCACATTCACAAATGTGAAAGGGGCTTCGCAATGTTAGAGGTATAGTTTTTGTATGTGACTTCAGTTAGGGTCACGTACGGTCTTTTAATTTTAGCAATTTAATTTGCTGTGCTGCCTTGAGCATTATTTCAATAAAATATACTCCCTCTGGTTTTAAATATAAGACCCAGTTAATTTTTTTAGAGAGATTAAAGATATTAGTTAAATTAGTTAAGAAAAGTTGGAGTTAAGGAAAATTACAAATCTAAGAATTAATGTGGTATCTAATTAAAGTTAAGAGAGTATTGACAGGGATAATTTAATAACAAATGGTTAAATATTTGAGACGAAGTCGATAGGGGTCTCATATTTAAGACTAAATTAAATTTCTAATTAGGTCTTATAATTAGGATTGGAATGAGTATATCTTTTGAAATTTAAGTATAGAAATATAGGTTTACTTTAATTGGTGTCTAAGTATATTCTAGTTATTTTTTTTAAAAAAAAATCAGATGAAGTAGTTCATTAGTCAAACAATATAGTTTGAATAAAAATGATAAATTTTAATATCTTACTGTTAATGTAATTAGCTTTATTAAAAGGGAAAAAGAAAAATAAATACCCTCTAAACAATAATAGCCTTGAAAGATGACTCAAATTAAGTAAATAACAAATGAGGGGCTCTACCCAAAACTCAACAAAGAATAATTAAAACTGAGCAGATAATAAATAAAACAAAGTGACTAAAACTTAACAGAAAATTACTAAAACTCAACAGAGAATGACTAAAACTAATCAATTTTCTGCTCCTCATTTGTCATTTACTAAATTTGAGTCATCTTTCAAGGTTTTTAATATTTATGGGGTATTTATTTATCTTTCTTCCTTATTAAATTCTCCAAAAAAGTCAATTATGTCTTAAAATTAAAACTGGAGAGATTACTGTTTTAGAATTTATACTCATAATTCTTGGATCTTCCATCTTTAATTTGACCTTTTTATTATTTTCTTTTTGGCAAGCATATACTATCCTCAATAATGTTCATTTCAATATAGTTATTTACCGATTAAGTTACTCCCATGAGATATTCCCATGAGATTGGTACTCACTCTTATCCTAACTATAAGTCACCGACTAACTAATACTTCCAATCCTGTTTTATAAGGTATTTGTAAGTTTCTATAGTATATTAATTTTTTTATATTTACCTATATTTAATAAAGATGTAGGAAAGAGTAATAATTAATATGATATTTGAGTTAAGTGTAGTTAGTAAGAATAATATTTAAAATTAATTTAGTTTTGGGACAATTTAAATGTCTTTAACGGTTTTTATTGATATAATTTGTGAGAATAGTTTGTATCTTATAAGATAAGTAATAGGGAGTATATAAGAAGTAAAATAATTTATTCCCTTCCTGGATTGTCTCATAAATATCAATATTCAATAGAAAATGCACCTGGTTTTGTTCATGAACAAAGCCCTCATAGGCTGATAATATCATAATATTCTCATTAATCCTGAAATAAATCATTACCGTACAACGAAAATTAAATCGCATTCGTAGGTTACAGTTTTCAAATGTTCAGTTACCTTCAAGCCGAAAAAGGAAGCTCAATTAACTACATTAAATTGCATTCGTTACATGTGTGTTAAAAGGTTCAAATTCATCAATTCCATGTTTAAATAGTTTATTTGGTGCTCCCCCATATCATAACTATGTTCATGTAAGCCTATACAAAACTTATCTATGTGGCAAATCACTTTTAAAAAGTTAATTTCAAATGCTCTAATCGTCATCTCAAATAATTCTAAATTACGATAAACCAACAGCAATTAGCTTTAGAATTAGCTTTGGAATGTCTGAACCTATATAACATTTATTTATTCTGATTCAACAATGTTTGATAAAATTATATATTTAAATGTTTATAAATAACAAAATGATTTAATGAATTTTTTAAAAAAATATTATGATAAAACTTAATGAAATTGCGTTTATATAGTTAGCCATTGATACTTTGTCCTCTGGAAAACATACTTATTGAAAATTGCCACACACATATATTAATAATTTACTTAGCCTAACCAATTACACACGCACAAAGAAACATCAACAAATAAAAACCACACCTTTGCGTCCAAATCGTTAACATCACCACCTTCAATGGCGGAGGAGCACGTCAACGCCTAGACCTAAACCAGAAAAAAGAACAAAACGAAACTTCTGCAAAACTTCAACATTGAACTTCACCACGGCATCCATGGTGGTCGTGGTTTCGTTGAGGAAGAACAAAGTCAATCTCCTACTCGGCCATTTTGAAGTCGGAAAACTCCTCGGCCATGGAACCTTCGCGAAGGTTTATTACGCTCATCAAAACCAACGAAGGCGTCGCCATCAAAATCATCGACAAAGAGAAAATCCTCAAAGATGGCTTAGTCGCTCACATCAAGCGCGAGATCTCAATCCTCTGCCGTGTCTGCCATCCTAACAACGTCCAGCTCTTTGAAGTCATGGCCACGAAGACGAAAATTTACTTCGTCATGTAATACGTCCGCGGCAACGAGTTATTCAATAAAGTTGTAAAAGGATGAATGAAGGAAGAAGTCGCCAGAAAATATTTCTAGCAATTAATTTCTGTCATAGAATTTTGCCACGCTAGACGCATGTACCACCGCGATCTTAAGCCAGAAAACTTGTTACTCAACGAAAATGGCAATCTCAAGGTTTCCGATATCGGCCTTAGCGCCGTCTCCGATCAAATCAGACAAGACAGATTGTTTCACACTTTTTGTGGAACCCCGGCATATGTTGCTCCTAAGGTTCTCGTAAGCAAAGGATACGACGGAGCAAAAGTTGATCTCTGGTCTTGTGGCGTTATCCTCTTCATTTTAACAGCGGGTTATGTAGCATTCCATGATCAGAACATTATGGCAATGTACAAAAAAATTGACAGAGGAATTTTTCGGTGTCCCAAGTGGTTCTTGCCGGAGCTAAACCTATTATGTACTCATCTTCTCAATACTGTTAGAACACAAGCCCAATCCAAGCCCATGTCAAAAGTTTCCAGAATAGTTTATTAAGGCTAGGTGTATAGGTCTGAGTACAAATCCTCACATGTATATCATGTGTCACCTAGTCTATAAATATAGCACTGTAGAAAACACAAATCAATGCAATGAATACAATTAATATTTTTTTCTCCTTTTTTGTCTCTAATTTCATTATGGTATCAGAGCTTTTAGCAACACTGTTATCTCTGCCTTTTCAACCCTGATCCTTGCCTTGAGTCTAGTTAATCAATCATGGCCTCATCCCCTTCTTTTGTTTCATCTTCTACTTCCGAAACACCAAATAAGTCTTCTTCTTCTTCTCAGCCTCTCTCCTTTCCTTCGACTTCCTCACCTTCTCATTTCATCCCCATTAAGCTCACTAATGATGACTATACCATTTAGAAGGCTCAAATGCTGCCATATCTTCATGGCCAGCAACTCTTCTCTCACCTTGACGACACGATACTTCCTCCTCCAAAAACTCTTAACTTTGGAGCTCCCAATCCAGAGTACCTTCCTTGGTTCCAAAAAGACCAATACATTATTTCAATTCTTATATCCTCTTTGTCCGAACATTTGATTGGACAAGTTATCATAAAAAAGACTACCAAATCCATGTGGGATACCCTTGAAATGATGTTTGCCCAAAGAACTCAAGCTCACCTTCTTCATTTTCATAATCAACTCACCACACTAAAGAAAGGTGCAGAGTCAATCTCTAAGTATTACAAATAAGCCATCATGATTGCTGAATCTCTTAGCATCGCTGGCTGCCATGTTGATGATCTAGACTTTATTCTATTTTTGCTTAATAGACTAGGCTCTAATTTTGAGTCCATAGTAGCATCACTCACCACAAAAACTCACGAACTCACCCAAGAAGAGGTTCTGAGTTTTCTTCTTGTTCATGAAGCTCGACTTTCCAACCTACACTCACCATCAGCTGTCGATATTGCAGCCAACACAATATCTCGACAACAGTCATTTTCTTCACAGTACTTTCGTCCTCCTTTCCGTGGTCGAGGATGTGGTGGTGATCATCCTTTTCTAAGAGGATGTGGTTGCTTTGGCAGAGGCAGTGGACGTTACTCACGCACTCCCTCTCTCTCCTCTGACAACTATTGTCACCTATGTCAATGTTATGGCCACACTATCTACACTTGTCATAATCGCTTTAATCATGCATATCAAGCACCTCCACCACCAACCTTGGCCGAAGCACATCATTCCTCCATCTCAACTGTTCTAGCTGACACCAACTAGTATCTTGATACAGGAGCAACACATCACATAACCAATGATCTTTCACATCTCAACCTGGGAACTGAGCCTTGTCGTGGGTTTGATCATGTTACTATGAGTGATGGTTCTGCTGCCCCAATAGCCAACACTGGAGCTAGTATTCTTCCTTTTCCATCTACTGCACCCACTCCTCATGGCATCTATCTCCTCTCTGACCTTTTACACATTCCCACCATATCTAAAAATCTAATTTCAGTTTCTAAATTCTGTTCAAATAATTATGTTTTCTTTTATTCCTCTCACTTTGTTTTGAAGGACTTGTTCACAAGGAAACCACTACTCCAAGGACCAACTAAAAAGTTGCTCTACTCTTCAAATACTACATCTCCTGAAGTGCATTTTGGGATTAAAACTATTGCAAATTAGTGGCATGCTCGGCTTGGTCATCCTATTCCATTTCATGCCCAGCTTGTAGAACTTCTAAAAGTCATGTACTGCCTTATCGTTCTTCCCTTCATCGTTCTTCTCAGCCTCTGTTTCTTGTATTTAGTGATGTTTGGGGTCCTGCCCCTATTTTATCTTTCTCTAGTTATAGATATTATGTATCCTTCATAGATGATTTTACTAGATGTACCTAGTTTTATCCTCTTCGATTAAAATCTGATGTGTCTCAAGCTTTTCTTCATTCTAAGTCACATGCTGAAAATTTGTTTAACACAAAAATCAAATCCCTCCAATATGATAATGGAGGAGAATATCAAACACTTCATAAAATTCTTTAGACTTATGGCATAACTCATCGTCTTACATGTCCCTACTCCCATGCTCAAAATGGAACAATCGAAAGAAAACATCGTCACATAGTTGAATCTAGTCTTGCCCTTCTTCACCATGCCTCTTTGCCTCCTCGTTTCTGGGAATATGCCTTTGCCATGACTGTCTATCTCATTAATAGATTGCATTTTGTGTCTCTCGGTTATAAATCTCCCTATCAACTTCTATTCAACCATAAGCCTAACTATAAGTTTTTGAGAATTTTTGGATGCGCATGCTGGCCTAATCTTCGTCCATACGCTAAAAATAAAGTTGAACCAAGATCTACACTATGCATTTTTGTTGGGTATGCCACTAATCATCATGGTTATCTTTGCTTTGATCCCAAAACTCACAAAACTTATATTTCCAGAGATGTGGTATTTGATGAGACAGCTTTTCCTACAACTCATTTGTCTTTTTCTGACACTATCTCACCATCCCATTTTTCTCCTATTGCTTTTCTACCAAACACTATCACTCCTCAGCCAACCCATTCAACTCTTTGCCTCTTCCCTTTTCTATTATTTCACCTTCTATATCTAGGCCCACTCAAAGTCCACTTTCCTTTCCCAACCCACTCGACCCCACTCACTCTTCCTTTTCTCCTTTACTCGTGCCTATCTCTTCATCAGCTTTTTCTGACTCTCTCTCACCCCCTTGTTCCTCACTACCACTAGCCACCTCACATCGCATGATCACTCTCTCCCACACCAACTCTCTTCACCCTAAAGTACACAATGATGGTATAATTCCTTGGCCTCCTCCTAAATCTCATCATAAATCTGTTGGTTCGGAATCCCAATTTCCATCTCTTACTTCTGCCATCCCTACCTCTGTTACTTTTGCCCTTCATTTCCCTAAATGGCGTTCTGCAATGGAACAAGAGCTTCACACTCTTATCTCCACCAACACTTGGTCCTTAGTTCCTCCTCCCTTGAACCGTAACATTATTGGTTCTAAATGGGTTTTTCGGACTAAAACTCATGCTGATGACTCTATGGATTGTTATAAAGCTCGCTTAGTTGCCAAAGGCTTTCATCAAGTGCCTGGTGTTGATTATCATGACACTTTCTCTCCTGTCATTAAACTAGCCATTATCTGTCTCTTGCTTACACTTGCTGTCTCAAAGGGCTGGTCTCTTCAACAAATTGACATTCAAAATGCTTTCCTTTATGGCACCCTTAATGAAGATATTTATATGGCTCAACCCCCAGGATTCAAGCATCCTATGTTTCCTAATCAAGTTTGCAAACTCTACAAATCCATTTACGGGCTAGAACAGGCTCTTCGAGCCTGGTTTTCCAAACTCAGTACTTGTCTCTCCTATCTTGGGTTTGTCCCATCCAAATCTGACACCTCCTTATTTTCCAAAGTCACTGCTTCTGCTGCCTTATACATCCTGATATATGTTGATGACATTTTAATTGTTGGCTCTGACTCTGCTACCATCACCACTCTAATTCACACTTTAGGCTCTCACTCTCTTGTCAAACATCTTAGTCCTTTAAATTAATTTCTTGGCATTGAAGTTCACTCTACCTGTGATGGCCTTTTTTTAACTCAACACAAATACATTGTTGACTTGCTCCGCAAAACCAACATGCTTCACTGTAAGCTAGTTCGCACCCTTATGGCTGTTGCTACCAAATTAAGTGCACTCGATGGCTCATCCTTTTCTAATATTTCTCTATATCACAGCACTGTTAGGAGCCTTCAATACCTCTCCTTCACAAGACCATACCTATCTTTTGCAGTCAACAAAGTATGCCAATTCCTACATAATCTCAAAACCACTCATTGGTCTGTTGTAAAGCACATTTTGTGATATTTACGTCATACTTTGGCCTTTGGCTTGCTCATTCGTAAGTCCTGTTATCTAAATCTCTTTGCATTTGCTAATGCAGATTGGGCTGGATGTCCTGATGATCAACGTTCTACTGGTGGTTATTGTGTTTTTCTTAGTCCAAACCTTATCTCTTGGAGCTCTAAGAAGCAACAAACTGTAGCTCACTCTTCTACAAAAACTGAATATCGCTCTTTAGCTATGGCAACTTGTGATCTGATTTGGCTCCAAACTCTTCTCAAAGAATTAGGCATTCCCTTATACTCTGCTCCAACACTTTGTTGTGACAACCTTGGTGCCATTTATCTCGCTGCCAATCCCATTATGCATGCTCGCACCAAGCACATTGAACTTGATTACCATTTTGTGCATGAACGGGTTGTTGCTAAAACATTAAATATTGCCTTTATCTCCTCTAAAGATCAACTAGGTAATGCTCTCACCAAGCCCTTGGATAGGCCTCGTTTTGAACTTTTGAGGTCAAGCCTCGTTGTCTGCTCTCTCCCGCTTAGCTTGAGGGGGGCTGTTAGAACACAACCCCAATCCAAGCCCATGTCAAAAGTTTCCAGAACAGTTTTATTAGGGCTATGTGTATAGGTCTGAGTATAAATCCTCACATGTATATCACGTGTCACCTAGTATATAAATATAGCATTTTAGAAAACACAAATCAATGCAATGAATACAATTAATATTTTTCTCTCCTTTTTTGTCTCTGATTTCATTAAATAAAAATCCAGAAACCAGAATCTCAATTCCAGAAATCATGAAAACAAGTGGTTCAAGAAAGGTTTCAAACAAATCAAGTTCTATCTTGAAGACGATAAGCTCTGTACTAGTGTTGACAATATTGACACATCGGGTTTGTCAGTATCAAAGTCAGATTCAAAGCTAGAGATTAAAAGAAGGGGGAGGGCTTCATTGCCAAGACCAGCAAGCTTGAATGCATTTGATATAATATCATTCTTTGCAGGCTTTGATCTTTCTGGGTTGTTTGAGGAGAAAGGGGACGAGGTGAGGTGAGGTTCGTGTCGGGGGCGCCAGTGCCAGACCATATATCGAAGTTGGAGGAAATCGTGGAGGTGGTGAGCTTTAAGGTGAGGAACAAGGATTGTAGGGTGAGCTTGGAGGGATGGAGGGAAGGTGTGAAGGAGCCATTGAGAATTGCGGCGGAGATATTCGAGCTAACTCCGTCATTGGTGGTGGTGGAGGTGAAGAAGAAATCAGGAGATAAAGCAGAGTATTAACAGTTTTGTAACTCTGAATTGAACCCTACCTTTCAGAAGCTGATGATCAAGTAGGAATCACCAACTTGTTCTTCCTCCTCCTCCTCTTCTTCTTCAAAGAGAGATTCTTCTATTAATATTCCCCAAACTGATACTGATTCTTAGAACTTTTTACATTACTTGCCTCTCGGAAACTAAATACTCATTTACTCATTTTTCCCTTGCTTTAGGCGGTTTATATATTGTAATTTTTTGTTCTTTTAGGACTCAGGTTTTGTCCTTAGTAGATTCTATTGTTCATTTTGATGTATAAAACTCCAATTTCTGTGCTAATTTTAATAATAGACCATTGATATATCAATAGTTATCAATATAGAATGAATTGCTACCCAAGTTAAAGCCCATTCTTCAAATATGTATCTAGGTCAGTATAGATTTCAATATGCTGGATTGAGTACTAGAAAAAAAAAATAGTGTACCTAGCTGAAACTCTTCTCTCCCTCTCTCTCTCCCTCCCTCCCTCCCTCCCTCTCGCCGAAGTACCTAGCTGAAACTTAATTTTTAAACTCCGCGTGAGAAAAATTGTATATGGTTGACATATTTTTCTGCTGGACTTGTTGTATAACTTCACATTTACTTTTCTTACTAGTCTAAAGTACAAGTAAATATAAATGTGGTTCCTTCCAATTCGGTTTTGGTTGGATTACTCCAATGATCTTTCTTCGTGTAAGCTAGTTCATAGCTATATAAAATTGGGTTAATGTGCAAAATTGGTAAACAACTATTTTTTTTACGTGTTCTTGACAATTAATTATTTTGGGTGCAATGTGGTTAAATGTGGATCTCATTGTCTATTATTTTAATATATTTTCAAAAGGTTAAGGTGCAAATTTAGTAAGAGACTATTTTTTTGGGGGCACCCAAGATAATTATTTTTTGTAAGAGCATTTAGGTAAATATGAACATTTATATAAGAGTATTTATATTAACGTCTTACTTTACTTTTTTCATAAAAGTATTTATAAGATAAATATGATCATTTATATTATAACTAAAGGGATTTAAAAAAATGTATGAAGTTAAAAAATTTTGGACATTCACATATTTGTCTTGTAAATGTCCATATTTGTCTTCCTATCAACAAAACTTAATCTTATTTTGATCAAAAGGGAGTAATAAAAAAATTTGTACAAGACAAAATATGTTAACAACCAAAATTATTTAAATCCCTTTAAAACAGATATAGATATCCAGGGATTTAAAAGATAAATATAGACATTTACAAAATAAATTTTTGGCCCTATGTGTGTTGTACTGTTCACAGTTTATGTTTTTAAAAAAAAAAATTGCAAAAAGAATGTTATCGGACTGGACCCAAATACTACCTCGAAAAGAGCTTCATCCATCTTCTTCTTGCTTCGTATCCAGTTTTTTCTGGTGGAATTGAATGTTAGTTAATTAGGATGAAGAGTGTGTGTATATATATTATATAAATATTAAGGGAGATTTTGAGAAGAGATTGAAAGAAAGAGGTGAGTAAAAAAAGAGGGAAGAGTGAAAATTTTGCTCAAATGTTGGAGGCTGGTGCAGAAAAAGTGTGTGAAGGAAGAGAGAGGAAAGGATGTGAGAGAGAAACGTGGTGTTTCAGATGACTTGGCATCTGACTTCTAGGTGGCGGTCCAGGTGGAGTGACATGTGGAGTATAGTCAAACAACCCTAAATTTAACACTCAAACTTAATCTTAGCTAAATGGAGGGGAGGCATTGCTACATCTATAAAATTTCAGGATGAAATTGAGATTAAAAAAACTTCTAAAGAAACATTGGGACTTCACAAATAATTCTGGGGCAGATTTGCACCTTAATCCTAATTAATACTTAATATGAATTTTCTCAAAAAAAAAAGCTTAATACTATGACTTATGTTGTTGTAAGCAACTATTACTAAAGTTCTTTTTGTATTAGACCCAATTTAAAGAAGAAATAAAAGAGACAATGATTTCAAATCTTGCAAAATGTTGCCTTGCAAGATGGTTTTAAAGTCAGAGAAAATGACGCAAGGAGATAATTTTTTAATTATGTTTTGGGATTTATGAAACGAAAAGCATTCATCTGATGGTTTTGGCCATAGATATCCTGTTATCATGCACATGGCTAACGGGGATTACTTCAAAAGAATGTTTATTGTACCCTAATTTATACTGATACCTCATTATTTTTTAACTGGAGTTAACATTTTTTAAGAGAATTACTGATGTTATATAATTTTTTATTTGTTTAAAAACTTTAAAAGAAAGTATGCCACAATTGAGTCCTAGAGCCCAAGGCTATAAATCACCTTTATTTTTATTTTTATTTTTTTTAATTTAAGTACAAGTATTCTCTGTTTGGAGGCTTGTTTAAGATATCAACACATTGTCGTGCTAAATATGGGGGCCTTTACTAATAAAGATTAAAATCTTAGCTCAACTTGTTGGATGGGTTTAGCCTTTTTCCATGAAAATCAACTCCCATTGGTCCATCACCTTTATTTTAGTACTGGGAGGATTTTGAAAAACCTCTAGTTTGACCGAATGATAAGAAATAAAGAGGTCATGTATGTAATATTAATTTATTTTATTGTAATTAAGCCTTTCATTAAACTAGCTAGAAATAGTATAATTAAAAATAATTATATACAAGGCAGGAATTCAAACATTAAATAAGGGACATATCTGAAAAAATTCAACCCCGAGATACACCTAGAAAAGATAATTACTTAATTTTAATGTAGTTATTTGTTTCTTATTTTATTTAGGGTGGGTTGACATAAATGAAAACATTATTCACAAGGCAATTGTAACATACTAAAATTTGAAAAAGTTCAATATATATATATATATATATAAGTTCAATATATATATATATATATATATTAGTAGGATGTTCCCCATATTCCTTCGTTTTAAATATATAGGGTTAAAGGTAATTTTTGTCCCGAAAATATTTAGTGGGAGCTAATTTTGCCCTAAAAGGTTTTTGGAAGCAATTTTAACCTAAAAATATCAAATCCAAAGCAATTTTAACTTGACTGTTATTTAGTTAAATTTGACAGTTATATTTGACCGTCAGGTGCAATTTTATCATAGAAGTTAGGGCGATATTGCTACAGTTTAAAAACTTCTAAGGTAAAACTGCTCTTAAGTGAAAACTTTTAGAGCAAATTTATACCTTAACAAAAATAATGTGAACGACACATTGGTCAACTAACGGTCAAACTTAATTGAAATAAAGGTTAGGGGTAAAATTGCTCTAGATTTGATACTTCTAGGACAAAATTACTTTTTAAAAAACTTTTGGAATAAAATTAACCTTCCAGTGAATACTTCAGAGACAAAAATGACCTTTAGCCCAAATATATAGCCTCATGGCCAAAAAGACAGTAAATGATGTAATATAAAATAAAACGAAAATTAGAAAAAAAATACATTTTAAAAATATTGTTATGAACTCCAAAAAAAACTGAAAGTAATTATAACTAAATTGCTAAACGAATAGTGAATATCATATAACTTTTTGGTGTACATTAATTTTTTTATAGGGTATCATCCATATCAATACATCCTATAATTAATCATTACCATTAGAATATAATCCGTACTGTTTTAGTTATAAGGCTCAGTTGACCAGAAGTTAAGGAAGCAAAATAAGTTATGTTACTTAATTATATCATATGTTGTATTTTATTATATTATATATTACTCCCTTCATTCTAAATTGTAAGAGACAACCTTTACCCTTACTTTATCTCAAAATATAAGAAATATTTAAAGAATGTTTTGTGCTTTAATTCTTTTTTTCTTCTAGTTTTGCCCTTATTTAATATGTATGTATTAATGCTTATGTTGACCATAAAGATTATTATTTTTTAGGAGAGAAGAGAGGGGTGGACTTTAATAGAGATATTTTCTCTCTTATTCCATATCTCCTTATTAATAAGGGTATTTTAATAAAAAAGAGTAAAAATTCTGACATACTTATTATTCTTAACCATAACTTCGAACAACAATATTCGGTTAAACATCTCTTATAATTTGGAACTGAGAGAGTAATTCACAAGTCAAACAAAATAGTATGAAGAAAAATAGTAAATTTTAATACTTTAAAGTAAGAGAGAATTCTACTTAAATACCATGTGACTTTGCAAAACTCAAATTGGTCTTTTAACATTTCAAAAACACATAGAACAAATTGGGTTTTTCAAATTTTCTGATGTGAACAGTAGCAAAATTTCGCTATAAGAGTAATGAGATTTGCAAGAAGAGTAATAGATTTCGTTATAATTTTTTGATCTATGTTTTTCTCTCTCCCTCTGTCACTCTTCATTTATCACTATTCATCTGACACTGTGACTGGCGTATAGTGACAGAGGAGAGAAGGGATTTTTGCAAGTTGAGTAATGTGATTTGCAATAATAGTAATGGAATTTGCTAGTTTGTGGATCACTTTTCACTTTAACAAATTTAAAAAACAAAGGAGAGAGGAGATTTTTTGCAAGTTGAGTAATGAGATTTGCAATAATAGTAATAGAATTTGCTAGTTTCCATATCACTTTTCACTTTAGAAAAATAAAAAAAAACCCAATTTGGTCCATGGTACCTTTGTGTCTTTTTGAAATGTTAAAAGACCAATTTGGGTTTTTGAATTTCAAATGGTATTTAAATATCATTTTCCCTTAAAGTAATGCAATTATCTTTATTAATATTTTCTAAAAAGGTGAATTAAGTTTTATAATTAGAATTAGATATAGTAATATAAAATACATAGTAAACTGCAATGCTTATAAACCAATCCAATATGTATCTAGTCTCTAAAACTGCCTCCCACATGTGGTGGGGATTTACCATAAGTCATTTTAATGTCTTGATGAGAATGAAATAATATAATCATTGGAAACATCCAATCTAGCTAATCTTTTTTTTTTTTTGCCATTAAAAATAGAAAAATATTAGGTAATCTAATACCCCCACCAATTTTAATTATAAGGTTTAGTTGACTATTTTTGAAGAATCCTAAGAAAGCCAATTACATTACTTTAAAACATTCAAATTTATCATTTTTCTTCAAACTATATTGTTTGACTTATAAACTAATATATAATATAATACAATTAAGTAATCTAATTTGCTTTTTTATGATTCTTCAAAAAAATCAATTAGATTTTACAATTATAACCGAAGAGAGTATATAATACTCATACTTGATGACTTCGTTCAAAACATACCTACATTTTTCTTTTTTCTTTTCTTTTCTTTCTTTCTTTCTTTCTTTCTTTCTTTTGCCAACCATCCCTACATTTTTCTATTCAATCTAGCATTGTTAGCTGAATCTGCCCTTTAATTCAGTAGATGCTTTTTTTCATCATTCCATAAAAAGTTTTAACTTAATTTTTTAGGTTAAGGTTAAAACTGCTCATGAGTTTTTATCAAAAGTGTATCTAAAACCATATGTTTTTTTGGAGGTGGAATAATACCCATAAATTTTAAAATGATGGCAAAATTGCCATTGCTGTTAATGCTCGATAGCTTTCGTTAAGTTTTGACCAAAAAAGAGAAAAAACTTTTGTTAAGTTTTTGACAGGTGATGTTCGATTAATTCATTCCTCCGTAGACTGGTGGACACGTGGCAAAAAGTATTTAAAAAAATTTCAATAAAGGACTATGGCGCTGAATTAATTTGGATTAAAATATTTTGAAATTTCACGACTAAGAATCAAAATAAAAATAAATTTTTTAGGTAAAAAATAATAATATATCTTACTTTATGAACAAGTGGAATCCTCATCAACAACGGTGCAACTCTTCATGAATAAATTAAATTCTCCTATAAATAACACATTAATTTTCAGTGGTCAGAGTTGTTTATAGAAGTATTTCATTTATTTATGAAGAGTTACACACTTATTTATAGTGAGGGCATATTGTCTTTTTCTGTAAAAAGAATTATTTTCATTTTAATCTTTGATCTAACAATAAAATTTCATAACGTTCTATTCCTTAAATGAAATCAATTTGGTCTCTTAGTTCTTTAATAAAATTCTCACAAAATATTTCCCACTTTTTTCTTCTCTCCTGTGGCTTTTGCGTGCACCCTCCAGTCTACAAAAGCATTTGGCTTACTCACTCAGAGTTATCACAAAAATAAAAAACCCATACCCTTCAAAGAGGATATCATCTATAACATCAGCAAACTCAAAATCAAAATCCAGAAAAACAAATCAGACCCAATACCATCAATTGAAGTGAACATCAATTAGGCCATATTTACACAAACTCTTGTAATTAAAACAAAAATTAAATCATATCACATCTGCTCAAATCCCTACAATTTTTGAAAAGATTGGAAAAACAAAGAACACAGAAGGTTCAAACACACATGTACCAATCCGAGGAGATTTGAGAGGAAACATCATCCTCACAAGGCTCCACCAACCTACGCTCTCCGGTTACTCGTAGTGGCTTTGGAACAGTGCATCTTGAAAGCAACTTGATCGTGAACCAAAGCCACGTCCTCAACCATCTCATAAGTCATAAGCCACACTTGTTTGAATAATCCATGAAGGAAAAGCAATAGAAGGAGAGAAGACAAAGCCAGACAAGAGAGAGTAAAGTTCAGAGTATACTTAGTCAATATCTGTACAGTGAGTGAGTTAGGGGTGTTCATATTTTTCCTGTCCCAAAATCTTTCGAGACGGGAAAATTCGGTATCGGGAAAAAAAAAGTTCGAGATCAGGAATGGGATTTCCCGATCCTGAAATTTCCCGATCCTGAAATTATTATTATTTTAATTTTAATTTTTAATTTTTTTACATTATTTAATATACATTATTATTAAATAACCTATAAATTCATTACTCATCTCACTATTTTAGTTCACACTCACAGTTAGCACTCTCTGGTCTCTCATCACAGTCCCAAAAATATATATATTCTTTTATGATTTTCAAATTTTGTAACTTAAACTC
>JBAGKO010000001.1:13282173-13295191 GCA_037177275.1 Acacia concinna | reverse complement strand
CCCATTTTAATGCTTCCATGTTGTCAAAAATGGAAAATTGTATAGGCACAAGTGAGGAAAATAATTTTAGGTGCATTAGAATTAAAATTGGTATTTTTGCATAAAATGTAGACAATTTCGGATCTGTGTGGTTTTAGGGAGAATGAGTTTGAATTTGGCAATTCTGAGCCCATAAATGGGTTTAACAGTGAAATTGCATAAGGGTAGGTTAGGTCATAATTTTTGGAACAATGTAAGTAAATTGATTATAAAAAGAAATAGACCCGTACCCTTAACTACAACTTTGTCAATGTGCGTGTTTGAGATAAATAATTATAGTATGTGTGTAGAAATGAATATTGAATGAGTAATAACTCATTAATGATATGTTTGGTATTTTAGGATTCATTCTTTGTTCGATAGACCAAAATACTGATCAGAGGAAGGACAAGTGGGCTGAAAAGGTGTCCAAATAGTAGCACTTTCTTTCAACTTTATGTGAATCTATATATGTATTTGTTTGCCCTTTATGCAATACATATAGATTCATAATGCTTGCGGGTGCTTTGAATTATAATGTCATGATGACACAATACCATAATGGACTGTGGCGTGAAACAAAAACCACAATGGACTGTGGTACGGAACAAGGGTTTTAGCTGCAGTTGACTTCCAAAAAAAAAAAGTAATTAAATGTGAATATTATTAATTACTAAAAAAAAGTAAGTACACCCAAAAAAACCGAAAGTTCAAAATATAACCCTATTGTTAATCAATCAACACATAATTAAAGAACAAAAGAATTTTATAAAATCCATGCATAAATATAACATTGCCAAGGAAAATAATTTATAGAGTAACACTTAAATGGCCTCCGCGGAGAGTAAATCTAGTTCAGCCCACCAAAGAGAGGGAACTTTTGGAGCTACTGCTGCAGGTGATATGTCCATGACTTCTCTCAATTTGAAAACTATATCCTTCATCGTAGGTCTTAACATCGGATTAGCTTGGATGCAATCTCGTATTACGTCACAAATCACATTGAGTTGATCACTTTTATATTTTTGCAGAACAGGATCAATCATGCAATTGAAGCTTAGGTTGTTTCTGATGTGATTGGCAGCCTAAGAAGTTCATGAAAGTTTAATATAATATTTTTGATAAAAAGAAACTCTAAGAAATGTAGGAAAGGATAGAACAATCTTTCAAACTAACCAATTCAGTGAGATAACCCTCTTCTTCAGAGTAAGGGAGTTTTCCCGAAATTATTTCGAGCAACAGCATTCCAAAATTATAAACATTAGTTTCAAGATCTTCACTTGGTAGCAACTTACAATGGCTAGACCCCTTCTCTTCGGTTAACTTATCTATCATGAATGTCTCACTAAAATTGACATAAGCTACCTGATTATCAAAATTAGAAATATGTTACTCCACATTAAGATTAAAGATAAAAAAAAAAAATCATCCAAGGCTTACTATCAACTTATTAAAAGTAATTAAGAGAGTAATGATAAGAAAATATAAACAGACATATTTCATATTTTCATTATAATCTGTAGAGACTTCAAATTTCAGTATTAAGTTTGGTTCAAAAATGTAATGAAAGAAACTAAGGGGATAGAGTAGAAATGGTCAATACCTTAGCAACACAATCATCCATTAAATAAATGGGAGATGAATGGGAGATGAAAAAAATGATACGAATTTGGAATTATGGTGGAGTTAAATCATGGTGCATATTCTGCAAACAATAAGCAATTCCCACAGTAATACTTGCTCTTTCCTTCCAATCAAGATCATCATATTCCTTAGCTGAAAAAAATGATAGGAATTTGGAATTATGTTTTTCAGCTACAAAGAATATATACATGATTCAGATATGTTCTATGCAAAATAACAACTAAAGAGATTACCATGGAGATGATCAAATAAAGAACGATTAGGAGCATACTCAAAAACCATCATCCTTGTGAATGGTTCTTCTTCCTCACAAAAGCCAATAAGATTGATAAAGTTCCTATGGTTCACACGAGACAATGTACTCATCTGAAGTTTTTTTAACAAAAAAAAAATAAAATTAGCAAGAGTAGCTTGAAAAAGGATGGTTCTACATTCAATTGAATATTTTACCATTATTATTGGCTTTAAAAGTAACCAACCATTTTCTTGTAGAACATCTCTGCATTCTTTGACCATTCTTTGGAAGAAGTAACGGTAGTAGAAACAACAGCAATCTCAACATGATTTGACAGTGTTCCTTTGTATATGGTGCAATTAGCAAAATTATCAATAATATTGCTGAAATTTTCACAGGCTGTCTCCAGCTCTGGCCGATTCAACTTGGGAACTCCTGCATTTAACATCAATTACAGTCATCGGTCAAATAAATAAATGATGAAAGTGCAGACATAATCTTTTTATAGTAAACACTTTAAACATCACCGCAGGATAAGTCAATTGCCTTTCATCTAGATTATCAAAAATGAAAGAGATTCTTCCTAAAAATGTTACTACAAATTGAAATGGTGAGTCTCCACACTCATAGAGTTAGTTTGGAATTGTAGTGATTTCAATTTTCTGGAAAATATTATAGTGATTTAATTTAATTGCTGAGAAAAGAACCCATTAACTTGCATTTGACAGCAAAAATTATCCCACTGGCTTGCATTTGACAGCAAAAAATATTGTAGTTTGCATCTACTCATTAAAATATTACCGGTTATAAATGCTTTCTGTAGTTGTCCACTTATTCCTGTTTTCCATTGAGCTATTGTTTTGGCCAATCATACTCGCCACAAACAAAATATAGCCACAGCAATAATGACCAGTGCAGCAACAAATGAAATAATGATAATTATATATATCCACAAATTTCTATGAGTGCCTTTAATTGAAATCTCTTGTTTTCCAATAGAGAATTGGTCTTGCTTTGGAGTATTAGGCGGAGCATTTATAGTTGGAGGTGGTACAGGTGATAGATTTTGTTGCGCGGCATGTGGTACAGCTGGGAAAGCTCCACTACTCAAGGTTGCAGGAAAAGGAACCACCGGTTTGGTAAGACCAACACTGACAGGTATAGCTGCAAGGTTACTAGATTGATCAAGTAACCTGCGACGTGCAGAATTGATGATGTTTGGTATAGCTCGGGCAATCACAGGCTTATGAAAATCTACATAAATCCAATCACGTTAATCAGTAAAAATATTGGAATGGCTAAACAGATCAAAATTCCTAAAACAATACTTACTGACCATGTTGATTGTGATATAAATTCAATTGACCAACTTGAGCACCTTTATTTAGCTTCAACCTTTAGAGAAACATATATAATTAGCCATTAAAACATAAGAAATACAGCAATATATATGTCCACACATTGAAAATAAGATGAGACAGGATTTAACGCACAGTGGAGGCACCAAAGCATTGAAGTATTTTATAAGTTCTCCTTTAATTTGAATAACAATAGAAACAGCCTTGTTTAACAGTATAAAATTTGTCTGCCATACACTGCAGTTATGCGTTTGAAGTTAGAAAAACACAGTTCACAATTTTTTGAGTTTCCAATTTTACATATACTGAATATCTGAACTCGTCGGTAAAACACAAGGTTCTAATTAATTAAGGACATTATTATAAAAGAGCATCAGCATGCTTCATCCTTCACATATTCTGCGTCACTGATTTAAGAATAGCAAATAAACGAGTACACGACTTTTTTACACAGTGAGCATCTTTCTGTTATGTGGGAAGGTGTGTTTTCACAGGATTCCTAATATGCAAGACGTGAGAATTAACACCATAAAGAATTTAGCTGACATTCCAATTTTACAAAGAACAATATTTATGAAAAGACAATTTTTCATTCTCAGCGTTTAGCCTCAAGATTTAAGCAAAAATACAAGAAATGGAAATAGAAATTGCATTGGGTTAGGAGAAACAATGAAGTTAAGCTTACCTATTTCCAAATTTTCTATTCAGGCCTCCAAAAACAGATGTTATAGGTGAAGTATATTTATTGACAAATAACCACTTAGATGGTAATTTGGGCTCCTCAACATCTTGATCATCATTGACTTTAATTTTATTGCTGCAAAGCAACCTGCAGCGAAAAATACGTCCTTTTAGCAACCAAATATCTAACAAAGCATGCTAAGTAAATATGAAGTTGACTTACAGGTGTTTCAGTTCTGGTAAGCTGATAACTTCCACTGGAATACTTCCAGTAAAGTTATTGTCTCTTAAATCCAATAACTCTAATTTGGCCAAACCTCCAAGTTCCTTGGGAATGGTTTCAGAGAAATTGTTCTGGCACAATACACTAATTTAAAGAAGCAAAGGAAATTACCATAACATTAATTAAAAGAGGTAATTGGACTAAAAGGTAGTTGGATGAAAAATAATGGATTGAAACAGCTGCATAGTAATATATCTTGATAGTACATAGCATTCTAACTGTAAAAATAAAAAAATCATTTCTAACAGAAGACTTCAGTCTTCATATTACATGGCATTCCAACCATAACACAAGTAAAAAGATGATTGAGTTGAAGGGAGACTAACTGTATTTTTGACATTGCAAACTAGTAAAGGATAGGTAAATTTTCTGCATGTTTGAAGGAGAGAGGGGCAAAATAAACTTATAAATCATACCACATAGATGGGAGTGGAAAGATAAAGAAGTAAGAACAGAGCACAAAGTTTAATTACCACGAGTGATAAATTGATGTTTGCATTCTTGATGCAAGAAAATTCTTATAAAACTTAACTAACAACTAGGAAAATGTTAACATACTCTATTTGTCTATTAGAATCACGTAATAGAATCACAAGTCAAGTAATCTTGGTAAAAAATAGAAACTCATTCATTCAGGAGCACAACTAACTACAAATCTGAATTGTATTTCAGATTTCTTGAATATGATGGAAATGACAGAACTTGCTGCAAAAAAGACCACTTCTAAAGAACATGTAAAATAATTTCATGGATGAAACACAGTATATATATACAGCTCCTCATGTTGACTATTTGTATTTTGTAAAAAGTATAGTACTTTGAATTTCATTATTCAAATATTTCACTAAATTTCAACTTAGAACTCAATTGGCTTTATCTCTAACTTTCATCTCAACGTGTATCTTGTTGAAGAACATATAAAGCTATTTGAGGAAAAAAATACAAAAACATGTTGAACAATACTTACAGGGATTTTAAGTGACTAAGCTTGCCAAGTTGTGGGGCCAATGTCCCTTCCAAAGATAAGGAGTTCAAGTCCCTGCAAAAAATCAGCAAAACAAGAAAGATACTATAAGCATTCAGTAAGTGCTATATAAATCTTAAAAGATAATTTGTATAGGACAGGATAAGTATCAAAAGAAATTTTCATAAAACATAAAGAACAATTGAAGTATTTGTCTTTCAGTAATCGTGCTTTGGTGAATCGTGTAAGAGGAAAACCAAGGAGAAGCTCACAGAATTTGAACTTGAGTGTCAATGCAATGAACACCCAACCACTTGCAAGGGTTACCATCATTAGGATTCCAATTCATCAAAGCTTCATAAGGATCAAAAGTTATTCTATCTCGGAACTCCAACAAGGTTAACCCTGCATTTTCACCGAGATTGTTCACCAAAGTGCAACAAATGGCTCACATATCAAGAAGAAGCACAAATTATTGGATTACCTTCGTCGTTCAGTGACCAACACACTCGAATTTCCCACAATGAAATCAAGACAATATATATTTTGAACCATAATGCAAATTGGTTCCATCCAACCCCCATTGCTTTCTAAAGCCAACACCAGAGTAATTACAGCAGTAATTATGTCCCTTGACAGAGGGAATGCAATAGAATACAAAAATTGCCAGGTTTTATGTTTTTTGTGCGGAAAAACAAACCCTTAATCTTCAAATCTACTGAACTTTGCAATACACAGAAAAATAACATTCACTAGCTATAAAAATGAAGATGAAAAGCAAGGGAATGAAAGCGCTGGGGTCCGAAGATGGAATTAGGGTCCCTCATTTTCTGTAATATAATCTCTGGTCTACAACCTCTTTCTCAACATAGCCAACACGTTCAGTTTCTTCCCTTCAATAAACCTCAGCAATAATAGTTGAATTGAACCTTGAAGGAAAAAGAAATTTGCAAAATTAATGCTAGAAAACAAAAGGAGGTGGAATAACCTAACATGCAAGCAAGCAAGCTTGCTTCTCAGGCGTGGTAAGAAAAAGGTAAAACAAGAATAAAGAACCAAATGCATTAAAGTAGCTAAAAGAAAGAAAGGAAAGTACCTTGCAGAAGGGAGAAAATGAAAGAAGGATGTGGCAGGACAACGAACGCCTTCAATAATTTTTTATGACGCAGAGGAAGAAAACAATGGAGATGGGAGGAGGTGCTGGGAGTATTTGGGGTTGATTGACGAGAATCAAGAGATTAAGACACTTTTTTCCAGAAAAAAAGGCAGCAAAATTTTCCAGAAAAATTATATATATTATATAATTTTTCTTTTTTCCAAATTTTTCTTCCGTATTGCTGCCCTTTTCTCAGAATGATCTCAGAGCATGATTCTGTTTTCAACCATCTTCCTCCTCAAGCACTTTCTCTCTCTATTTCTTCAATTCCTTCCCCCCTCTCTCTCAACAGTTCGTTTCTTTTTCTTTTTTAAAAAATTTTGGATACAGATTCTCTCGCTCCCTTTTTCCTCTCTGATTGGTTATCTCTCCAGATCCACCCCCACCTTCCACACCACAACCCAACAAGAGGAAGCAGTATGAATCTCAATCAATCTTGCATTCCCAATTTTTTCCACCTCTCTCTCACTCTATTTTCCTAAATTAATCTCTTTTTTCTAAATTTTGTATCATATACAGAGGCTTTGTAAATGCAAGTAACCGGGGCCCACATTTCCCGCGCTCGCCTTCTCTATGGCGGTTTTGGGTTCTCTCTTCGCCTTACGTGCTTCCCTCTTTGTATGGACTTCGGCGCGTGATCTATCCCAAAGATAGAGACATCCACGTCCTTGGAGGTTGACAATCAGTTGCTAGCTATAGTGCTGCACTGCCCAACTCGATTCTTTATAGTAGTATGAGATATTGTTCAAATGTTGTTACATTTTTTTAAGTCTTTATTATTTTTTTATTTGATTAAGATTTCTTTTTAGTTTTCACATCTCTCTATAAATGCACTGCATAATAACACGAGGTGATCCAAATTTTTTTATCCAGCGTACAATCCACGTTTTTATTAGTTTGAGTTAACATAATCCACATGAAATTTTATTTGTAGCAACCCATATTATTTATAAGTTATTAGCATGACAAATAATTTTCATTTTAATATAATTATTTAGTATTTCCTATTATTTAATCAGGACAAAACTGAAATTAAGTTACTCGTATCCATTAGATCAAGATTATAAGTGAATTTGTAGGTGTCCATATACATTTTTAACAACTATGAATAGTAAAATAACAAGTGTACTTGTAAAAATTCATAAATCTTAATTTATATTATAAAAATATATACATTTTCTCTGTCCCTCAATTTTCATACATCTACCCTTGGCCATGTGGGTGAGGATTTTGTTCCTCTCAACCAACTAACATGGCAGCTAAATTGTTGACACAAATATCTACTACTATCTATAGATCAATTTACAAGTGTAAATCGTGTTCCTATACAATAGGTGAATTTACAAAAGCATAGAATTCAAGTGTGTTCCTATATATAAATTAAATAAGTGTTCAGAAAAGCATCAAAAAAATAAATAACCCGTGTCAATCTGTCAGCATATCTAGCATTTACATGCAACTCATCTCTCAATTGCAGTTAAGTATCACGTAACAAGAAACTCAACGTAACACTTGATATCAAAAAACACCTGCACATTGAAAAAAGAAAATATACTCGGTGATGTATTGTTTACAACAGATAAATATGCAGAGGCATATACTTTCCAAACACAACAATAACATATCCAAAGGTGCAATAAAGTCATTGCTCTGTGATATCGATACATGAGATGTATACATGTACAAAATAGTGTCTCCTCAAGACTCGTACAGCCGACAAAACACAATTTTTGCAACACTTCTTTCTGTAAATTGACTCATAAAACTCGCATCACAAGAGTGCAACTATACACACATGGACTGTTCATATAACTTTCTCAAGTATGCATATGCAAAACATATATTCAATTGTTTCACATACACATTACATATATATGAATGCATATTACCATATATCCATTTCATATCTGTACAATAACAGAATGAGTTCAATAAGCCCTTTCAACATATCTGGTGAGGATAGGAATACAAACACACTGCACACACCTATTGTTACCTATACCAGCTAGTTTGATATGATAGCTTGCTTTTCATGCCCCACAAAGCCTACCATCATTGCTATCTCAGTATAAAGGCGATCTTTTCAGCATCCAAGCCAGCTCCATACACCATTTAATTTCATAAATCATTCGTAGCAATCCCAAAGGCCTCACTATATGATGGTTGCGTTGTACCCACCTACATAAAGTGCTTCACAAGCATGTCTTCATGGCCACTTTTCTCCTTTCCCTGGACTCAGAAAGATGCTTCACATATTTATTGTACCTGGGGACTTGTGTTTGCCATAGAAGCATCAAGGTAGTCTGAAATTTTCAAATCCATGAAATCTGTAAGGTCAGCTACTTAATTCTAATCAATCTTCAAGGTGATGAAAAGTGAGAAAGAAAAAGCCTACCCTTAAAATCGGCTTCCTTTTTGACTGAACAGAGCAAGTAATATTTGCAGTAGTCATACTCTATTAAATTAAATAAATTCTGTTTTAAAAAAACATATATCTATATATTAAATAAAGACAAATCATGAACAACATGTTACATTGCTGAATTACACCTATCATTTCAGAAACGTTTAAACAAAGTTAAAAAAAAAAAATCATTAACTACAGACAAAAGAGTAACATCCTTTATAGAAATTCTCTGCGGATAACAGAGTAATGATCATTAACTGTTCTAAGCATCCTACTTTCCCATTATTTTAAGAACATCTTCAACCTTCCTTTCTGGAAGTCTTTCCAATTGATCCAATGCACATTTCCATGCATCCAAACTTTTATGGTTTAATTTGGAGCCCATTGTTTTCAAGGCCGAAGGAAGGCCTTGTGCATAACTCACCATACGTTTAGACATTTCTTCATACTCTGCCGTATGTTTGTCAGAGGGAAAGGCATATTGAAAGAAAAGCTTGAGAGAGTCATTGTCATTGAGCTCCTTCATTTCATATTGAGGAATATGACCATCCATCAGTAATTGCTTATTTCTTGTCGTAACAATGACTTTGCTGCCATTTACTCCACACCACTTACGGCCTCCCATAAGCTGTTCCAATTGTTCCATCTTATCCACGTCATCAAGAACAAGAAGAACTCTTCTATGGCATAGCCTCCTCTTTATCTTAGAGACCCCTTTTCTAACACTTCGAATCTTGTTATTATTCTTCTCATCAAGAATCTCTGATAAAATTGTCTTTTGAAGACTCACCATGCCTTCACACCCTTGTGGAGCGTCTCTAATGTCAGATAGAAAACAAGCCTCTTCAAATTTGCGGACAACTGAATTGTATGCAGCTTTTGCAAGTGTAGTTTTGCCCACTCCTTCAGTTCCATGAATTCCTAAGATGGGCACAGTATCAAGAAGTGAAGCCACATCTTTTATGCAAGTGTCCAGTCCAACTATGTGCTCCCCAATATGTAATCCTTTAGGCGGCAACTTAGAAAAGGCCACTTCAACAATCTTCTCAACAACGTCATTTTCAGATCTACACATGAACGCACTAATGCTTCTTTATCACCATGAAGTTTTAAAGATAAATTAAGTCATTTCTTTTTCTTAATTTCATCAACATAATATGCAAAATAAAATGTAGTAAGGAAAGATGAAAACAAAACTTGAGAGTTGAAACTGCAAAGCTTAGTTTGTAGTCAGTCAGTAAGCCATCATAGTAGTTGGTCAAAACATTAGAGCTGCAGCATACTCACACCTATATTATCCGCTAGTCTTCATAATTAATTTAACTAATTTACATATGTCAACGAGTAGATTCTCTTCTGGTCCAAAAGACAAGTTAATTCTCTAATTAACACTATTTTAATTTGGTTTTCTAAAGTTTAACCATCTCATTTTGGTCCTCCACATAATATTTTATCTTCCATATCCTAAACCTAGCCCCTGACTAGCCTGACTTTAAGTTGAATAAGCAATATTCCATGCTTCAGATAATCTGCAGAAAATTCATCTTTTGACACTGATATTGGGGGTAGGAATTCCATACATTAATACATATGATTAATATTAATAATGTAATTACTCGTTTTTTGAATAATTCTATATTCTTTAAATTAAACCATACCAGAATTAATCATTAAAAAAAGCTACATTAATCATATCAATTAAAAATATTCAGCATCTTCATCTTCAACATATACAAAAAGAGGAACGGTACTTACCCTGGTTCAAAATGCCATCCGGACAAACCGGCGGCTTCTTTCAAGGCCGACTTCCATTTCTGAATCCGTTCGTCTCCGAACCTCTGTTGATGAGCATTCATGGCTTCTCCATACTTATCCTTCTGATGCCGAACAATAGTTGGTTCTATTTCGTAGAAAATGGGGAAAACCACTTGCTTCTTCTTTTTTTTCTTGCTCTCCATAATCTCGACGAGCTCATCAAGGCAATCGGCGGAAGAAGCATAATCTTCAGAGAACACAAGAATAGAAACCTTTGATTCTCTAATTACCGTAAGAGGATCAGACGTTTCAGGAACTTGTTTCCTCTTCTTGTTCCTCCTCCTCTTCCTCCTCAGTTTCTTGGGGTCGATGAAGATTTTATCGATTCCCTTGTTGCGCAAAGAATCGCAGAGAGTGGTAGTGAATGCTGTCTCCTTTGTGAAATTAAGGAAAACATCGTAGCGATTGGAAGCCGATTCGCTGGAGGACGATCCAGATGATGACGGCTCCTGATTTGGGGTGATCATAACTAAGAGATAAGAGGCTTTCGATTTGGAAGAATGCGATTGGCACAATATATACGGCCGATATGACTTTCTCTGCGCCTGAGTTCCAAGGGAATCATTGCTACAATTTCATGGAAGGTGCCCTTCGGTTCAGTGTGACTTTCCCTGCTCCTTCATAGTTCACACAGCGCCTGTGACTCTACTCCAAGTACCTGTTTATTTAGTCCATGTTGACAAGAATAAGGGAAAATGTTTATTTAGTCCATGTTGTTTTTTAGGAAAATTAAAGAAACTAACTGGGTACCTGATCCTTAACTTTTAAAAGAAAAATTACAATTAAATCTTAAAAGTTCCATTTTATTAAAACTAGGTTTCAAATTTTTTTAAAAAAATATAAAAATCATAGAGTAGTAGTTTTAGTTTTAAATAATGACAAGTGAGTTATGATTTCTAGGTAAGAATTGGAAAAAACAAAACTGACTAAATTGTTGGCGCCAGTAATTTTTTTTATAGGTGGGGTGAAGTGATGAACCCTGATATGAAAAAGAAAAAAAAAAAAATCCTAAAATATATAAACAAATCAAACATTTATCAGGAGACAACCTATTGGGCCTTCTTACTTGATCTGATATTGGGATTATGAGTATTGGGCTTAGTTACTAAACTCTGATATGTTATAAAAAAAAAAAAAGAAAATCAATCCAATGATGGTTTTCCATACCAACTCGAGTTCGTCACGAAATGCCCAATACTTTGAATGAGCTCAAAGAAACAAGTCTACTATTTGGTCAAAGGAAGTGCTGTTCAATCAGACACAGTGTAATAAACCAAAGTTTGAATTTTTATTTAGAGATGTGATTCCATTTAATTACCCGTAATAACTCAAACATGATTGCTTCCCAATGAAAAATATTTATGCATAGCCTAAAAATAAATAAAAATAGAAAAAGGCAAGCGGGGACGGGGAGCTAGTAATCACAGTTTATCTCAAATATTGAACATCAAGCTCTTCGTGTTTTGACTGAGTATGAACTGCTGGATCCAATGGATCTTCTGTCATATGGACGAAGAGGCTAGTCAACATTGGAAAGCCTTACAAGGTAAAATGATTACCTGGCCTGCTCTGATCTATAATATATATATGAGAGTTAAATAAGTAGGCTTTATATATTACGAATATCAATTAACAGAATTATTTATAATAAATAAGTGTTGTTTTTCTTAGAATAACCTTTCTTTTGTTTTGTTGTGGAAATAATATCATTGTTAATCATGTGTACTATAGATACCCTTTAAATCCCTTTATTAAGTAAAACCCATAGGATGTTTTGGGTAAAAAATTTAAAATGTTGCAAGACAAAGTGAATTGATATATTATATTTAAGATCAAGTAAACACTTTGTTTAATTTTTTATATTTAGGGGGAAGACAATTAGTTTCATGTACAACACTAGAATTGAGGTTCCTTTGACATAATTTGATGAGAAAGCGTTTGAGTACTAGCCCGTTTGGCTGTTTATTTGTGTGTTTAGATTAGTTTTTGAAAAAGAAAAGTGCTAAAATTGATTTCAGAGAATGAGTTATAAAAAAGTATTAAAACTTTGCTTGTGCAAAATCATGCATTATAAAACCATGATGAATTTTCAGTCCACAGTAAGAACAAATACAATTACTACCATTTGTTTGAAGGAAAAAAATTTAGAGCGTACTATCCTCATTAAATATTAGACGGTTCAAATTCTAATACTCATCACCTTTGGTTAGGAATAATTTTATATTATATATTTTTACCTGATTTTTATCCTACATATTAATATCTTGAACTTTCTTACATTAATATTGAAAAAAAAAAAAATCTATTCTATTTTATTTATTTAAGAAATACCAATTCAGTAGAAAATATTTTATAACTGAAAAAAAATTAAATGGTGAAGGGATATAGGGGGAAAATTGAGAGCTGGTTGATCTTACGGTTATCTTTACATTAAAGAATCAAGACACAGATGACATT
>JBAGKO010000001.1:13250198-13271352 GCA_037177275.1 Acacia concinna | reverse complement strand
TGATAGTTCAAAGGGCCTTTATAATTTTGGCTTCAAATCCCACCTTCACCACTTGCCCTACAATATTTTGGTTGCCGGCAGTGAGATCGCTAGAGTCTGGAATCGACTAGCTGCTGGCCATCAGTAGAATCTCTAATAGGGAAATTGGGATTTTATTTCCAAAAAATAAAGGCATTTACGTATTTTTTTAAATTTTTTTTGTCTTTTTCCTTGATTTTCAAAATTCCAATTTGTGATTTCATTTTTTTTTTTGCCCGCGCCAATTTGTAATTTCATACCTTCATAGAAGTAATTGAAATTCAAGCTTTCAAGTATCCATTCTATCCTTCATTTTTGAAATTCTGTTTTTGGCTTTTTACAAAAATTAATTAATATAATAGTCCTGAATTATCTTTGAGCCCCGCGTTGTGTCTGTCCTTTGGGCATCAAATAAAGCAGTGAGAAGCACACGTTTGTTTGTTTGTATTTTCATTTAACCACAAGTGAAGCATCTTTTACGTGCAGTGCTTCTTAACTTTGATACGTTCAATAATGGAGAGCATCGGATCCAAAAGACATGCACGCGACCGGAATTGAACCAATGCTTAAACTAAAGTTAAACTTCTTCCTTGCTCTTTGCTGTTGACCCACATACATGTAAGTTCTTTAAAAACTAGTTAAAAAAAGTTATTTTTTTGAAACTGTCTTAACTTTACCCTGTTAGCATAATTAGCTCATGTGGCTAATGGTGCTAACAGAGGAAATTCACAAGTGTTAACGGCGTTAACAAATAAAATTAAAGGATTCATAGTATAAAAAAATTGAAGGATTTAATTAAGATATCAAATTAATAAATTAATGAAAAGTATTGGTATTTGCAAAATGATTTTTGCTTAATAATTCTTACATTCCTTTGATATAGCTATAAAAGTGGCTTCTCTTCTTGTAGTAATATTTATTGTTATGGCAATCAGAATTTAAAGACTTTGTGCTTTTATGAATATGGCAATCTGATAAAAGTTCATGATTTGGTCGGACCTCTTTCTATAATACCCTGGTTGAATTATATTTGGGGTCATGCATCATATAATTTTCTTTTCTAATTTGTTTATATTTTCTAAAGCCTACAACTGCTTCTCTTATTCTTTTAAAGCGCGCATCTTTCTACTATAAAAAGCATATGTTTATGTGTTTATCCCCTTTTAAAATATATAACTAAAATTCATTGCTGACAAAAAAATGATAAAATTCATTATAATAATATTCTACTAATTAGATATAACTAATAATTTTCATAAAAAATCAATGGCTACGATTATTCTTGAGCTCCTTCATCATGACGGTCCTAAGTTGAGGCATCTTCTACGTGCATTCTCCTTTTTTTTTTCCCCTTGCACGCGCATTCTCATTTTGATACGTTCACTAAACTAGTGCAGCATCTTCTACAGCATTCTCAAAAGTACAAAACAAATAATTAATCTCCTAAGTTGTGCTGTTCTTACCCGATTATATCCCACTATATAGCAAGCAGCTTGCACTTGTTATCCCAGCCATGGCGATTCAAGTAGCTGAAACATCATCCTTTGGCTTTAGGAGAAAAAGCAAGTATAGATATGATGTTTTTCTGAGTTTCAGAGGCGAAGATACTCGCAAATCCTTCACTGTGCATCTCTATGATGCTTTGCGCAAGAAGGGAATCAACGCCTTCATTGACGACAAGAAGCTCGGTAAAGGGGAACAAATTGCTCCTGCACTTCTTAAAGCCATAGAGAGATCAAGGATTTCCATCGTTGTGTTCTCTACAAACTACGCTACTTCCACTTGGTGCCTTGATGAACTGGCTCACATCATTCAGTGTATGAAAGTGAAGAACCAGCTGGTGATGCCCATCTTTTACAAGGTGGATCCAATCGATGTTCAATATCAAAGAAACAACTTTGGAGAAGCCTTGGCTGATCATGAAGCTGGTAGATTTGGAAATAACCTGGATAAAGTGCAGATATGGAGGTCCGTTTTGTTTGAAGCTGCTAGTTTGCCATCAGCATGGCTTTATAAAGAGGGGTAGGCTTCTTTATACTTTTCTATATTTGTAGTTGCTGATGATATTGCACAGTACTTGAGTTCTTAATATAAGATGCATTGAATCACGTTATTCATATTTTGCATATAGTATTAGCTGGTATAAATTTTGAAACATGGATAATGATTTTGAATTGTTTTTACTTTTAAAAGTATATTTTTGTACTATGTTTAATTATTTTGAATTTACATTTCTCTGCTTGAGTCTTTTGAATTTACTGTAAAAGGTGTCATTTGAGCAGAAAATATTGCATAGTTTGTCAACTATCACTTGAAAACACCAATTTCACCAAATAAGGCATTAAGCCTAATTACGTACTAAACAGTCCAACCAGAATCTTATAACTGTCAACCATGATAGAAAAGTTTCTAACCACAATTCTCAATACACTATCATAATTAAAAGGATTCAAACCACACATAAAACTAACTAAGATGGAAAAGAATAAAACATAATTCAAAAGAATCTATAATGGTTATAAAATGATTTATCTATCACTTCCAAAAGCCTTTTGTCTAATACAACAAGATTAACACACCGAGAGGTTTAGGGCACAAATCCCGTCCACAAACCCATTACAATAACCCACATATAAGACTAAGGGCATAATTAAAATAAGGGTTAAAAGCCAAATCCACTAGTCTGCATTCATATCATTGAACCCCACCACGATGGTCTAAACAGAATAGTTTCCAACACAAATAATATTGTGGATCCACCAAAATATCAGAATATACAAAATAAGGCCTCATGTCCAATAAGAAGCTAACAATTATTCAAAATAATTTCAAAGTATGTCAAAACATGGTGACCCTATGATGACAATATATAAAACAATACAACCCCAAAATTAAAAGGTATACAAAGCTACTGATGCCTATACATTTGCCTGCTTCCCTTGACCTCTACTTGAATGAGATGACTCCCTGAAAAATATTAATAACAATGGGGTAAGACAAAAAGTCCCAGTAACTAAAATCAATTTACAAAATATGTAGGAAATGATTGCAAGTTTGAGAAGTCAGTTTATCAATAATAATAATAATATTCTCAATAGTAAAACAATACATAATACTTTCAAGAATTAGAATTATACCCACTCATCCATTCTGCTCCTCATTATATCTTTTAGAAGTGGTACATCCTATCAGTGCTAGTACCATGGTCAAAGGTTAGCTAGTCACTTAAAGAAAGCTGCCCCCTCCTATATCACCATCGATATACCGTAACAGGAAGGTATCCATCCAAAATGCGTAACTCAAATCTAGGCCAAGAATGAGAGAGCCGATGGGCACACAATTTCACCATATCTCTTTCACACAACCCAACATGTAACACCTTACCTTGGGCCATTTATCTTATCATATTAAGGTCATTGGAACCACTAGTTATGACTTTAAGTTGGAAAAACAAGAGTTGAAAATTTCTTTATCTCGAATTACTATTTATCTTGCCCTTATTTTGGACCACTTTTGAAAAATCATAACTAATTCTAGAAAAATCGAAATGAAGTGGTTCTAAGTTCTTTAGAAAGCTCTTTCCCTCCACGAGAAAAAATAACCCCAACTCATGATTACATAACAATGGACGTGCACAGCCTCTCAAAGATTCACTGTTCATATGATCACTTTTGCTCTATTTATTTGGTCATTTTCCATTTTCTCTTAATCTTTAGCTTAAATTTGGGAAGGCGTAACTTTTGTTGTAACATTCCAAATGCAATGATATAACATTCCATTTGCAGCTAAAAATCTCCTCTATTAGAATGCAAATGCTCGTGGATAGATTCATCCATTTGCTTAAAACCATAGCCATCCCAATTACACAACTCTTTAGGCCAAAAATCTTGCATCAAGCGACCATACAGCGCAATACCATGCCATACATTTCTCAATCAACTATCTCTCATCACATACATGCCATGAATAACATAACTCACATTAATGAAAGATCATAGCATGCCATCATACATTGTGGCATACATCTCATACATATAAATATCTCTATTTGCTAATTTACATTCTGGAAATTACACAAGAAGCACTCGATAATTTTTAACTCATATCTTCTCTTGGCCTTTTCCTCCTAAGGAATATTCACCTACATTGTGGAAAGGCTAAGGTTTCTTGGAAAACCTTAGTAGCAGAATCAATCACAACCATAACATCATAATGCAATGCGTGTCATGCTACATGTTATACTATCTCTATCTTTGTTCATGCTTCTCTCTAGCACAAGCACTTTGCCGTGCACCTCTACGGAACTGGCACTATGTTGTGAACCTTTGTGGCACTGGCACTATGTTGTGCACCTTTGTGGCACTGGCGTTATGCCATATAGGGAGCATGCACATGTTCTCTTGCTACTTATCTGCAACACATAGCTAATACACATATGGAAAGAGTAAAACATCTAATCTCAAACATGCAATCTCAACCACATCATGGCAACTGAACACATAGCAAATAAGCAAAGCAAAATAAAGTTAAGGTTAGAGATTCTAGCTATCCCTTTTTCCTGCTAACAATGTATGGTTCACTTGGGCTCCTGATGCTTCTATGTAACTCTTCTCTAATGCCTAGAATATATAGCAATTCAGAGATATCAACTACATAACACAATCTCAATGCTTTTCTACTTAAACTCTTCCTCTTTATATCACTTGATCTCTTCGGCCAATCTTACACAATTTGGCCCATGTAATTCATCTGTGAACTCCATTTAATCAAGCTCACATGCCTTCCCCAATATACCCCTTGACCGAACCTACTCATACTTGGGGTTCCAAATGATTTTCTCAATTCCATGGTTCCACATGTGTTCTTACAACATACTTTCAAGTAAAACAACATTTTGAACACATTGGAATCATCAAATTAATGAAAATGAACCTCTAACTATATGTATACAGGTCTGGCCGAAACTCATCTTCACCACACAAGATGGAGTTTTTAATCAATTTAAGCATACACACCTTATTTTAGCCTTTCCCTTTCATTTAGAAACAATTCCAAATCCTCCCTCACTATGCTTGGCCGAAACATGGGCAGCATATATGCCTTAGAATAGCCTTCAAAACCATAGAAAAAGAGAGGAGAATTAAAGGATATACATGCTAGAATTTACCTGGATCAATAGGTAGATCAGTGTAGCTTGAATCCCTTTCTTTTCGTCTTGAATAGACTGAGTTTTCAAATGGCCAGAACCTCCCCAAGGATTCTCTATGTGTTCAACCAAGGCTGCCATAATGGGGGATTTGTAGACAAGTTTTAGGGACATGGATGGCATTTTTAAATTTGTTAAAAGTCACATGTTCACACTATACCTTAATCTCATGATGACATGTGTCCCTTGCTCTAGGAATCTCTTGAATTTCCTCCATTTTCCCTCAAAATTTCGTGCCCCATCTGTCCATGAAATATTTCAGCCTTATACTAGCCTATCTTCCTCCAACAATTTTTCACCTTACTGATTAAAATTTCACCAGCACCGGAAAAATTATCTACTTGGAGAAAAATTTTCAAAATTTTTAGATAAATCCCTAAATATTCGAGGAGCTTCTCTCTAAAATTTCAGAATTTTTCTGAACCTAGAACTCTCAGAATTAATTTTTCTCTGAAATTGCCCATCTACCGACAATATTTGGTTTCAACAATTTTTTTTTGCTTTCTCTGGACCTTCTTCTGAGCTCAGAATAATTATATAAATTTTCTAAATTCTCAACTTAACTTTGCCCAATCCCATTCTAGAATAATGAGGCCCCTATATATATATGAAATAATTAATTTTTGGCCAAAACCTAGTCAGGCAAAAAATATTAAAATATTCTAAAAATTCAGTAAAAATTTCTCAGACCCCAAAATTTCATTCTGCACCTCATATAGAGTTTTGAATGCTCTTTTCTATTTTTTTTGATATTTTTTAGGAATTTTCAGGGCTTTCAGACCTGAACAAAACTCAAACTTTGAGTTTACTGGACTTTTTCTTTTTGCACACATGTCTTTCTCTAATCTCAGTTCAAAAGATGTGAGATCTCTATCGTCTTGATTAACTATAGCCCTTAGCTCATTCTAAATCCCTCATCTTGGAAGCTAAAAGTATCAGGATGTTAACACAACATATCACATAATAGAACATAATATACTCAATATAATTTTTAGAACCATTTCACACAATATCATTCCATATACATCATAATCATCACAATAATAATAATCTCAATTATAATCATAAATCATGCATAGAAGTTGGAAAATACACTACTTCATTGAATTAAGTTAATATTCCAACATACACATGATTTTCTAAAATACGTACAAATATTATAAATGAAAGTAAGGATTAGAAAACACCTTATAACCCATAATAAACATAAAATAAATTAACCTCGATTATCTCAACTCCAAGCTTAACCTTGAAAGCTTTAAAAGCTAAGAGCACAATTAACAATTTTGAATCTCAAATTAATGTACACAATAATGTATATACAAATTTAATGAAAAATTAAACAATTAAATTCATTACCTAACTTTAAAGTTTTAAATTAATTACCTAAAAACTACAATTTTACACTTTAATCCCAATTATTTGTTCTAACCTTGATAGCACTTTCCTCAACTCAAATAACTCATTTGACTTAACACATTACATGTAATTGAACAAAATCCCCAATTCAAAATTTAGATTTTCAACATAAAATTGTTATTTTATAAATGTCAAAATTTTTCCAACAATCTAAACCAATTAAAATTTTGATAATACCTCCATGAACCCCAATAAATTGATTAACACAATTTTTATAGGCCAATAAGTCTAAAAATAGCACTTTATGGCCTGATTTGAATAAAAATTAATTATAAAATCATAAAATAACCTAATGATAAATCTAAACCGATTAAAATTAGTTATTAGCATCACTCTACATTTCTATAATTATATATTGTTAATACTTAAAACTCTCCCAAAACCTTAACCTAAAAATTTTCTTCATTGAGTGCAAAAATAGTTGCATTAAAAAGAAAAAATCATTTAGAACAATTCTCATAAAGAAGTTTCATAAAAAAAGATTGAAGTACCTATTCAATCTTAAATGAAGAACCCTTGGCTGATAGCGAGAATGGCGCCAGCGGAGCAAGAAAATCGTGCTCTCCCACTCACTCTCACTGTGCAGCTCACGGAAAAGAATGAAGTTGGAGTGTCGGTGGGTAATTTTAATACCCACAGACAGCACAGAATGTGCCAACACTTTGAATTAACGAGGCCACGTGCCCGTTTAATTCTGTGTTTCATTTTTTTACTTTCCTTAAAATATATATATTATGATTATTGTAAAAATAATAATATTATTATTTCTTTTACTACTATAATTCATATTTTAAGAACCATACTAAGTATAAAATTAGGATGTTAAAGCAATTAAAATTTAAACTTGTAGATTGAGATGAGATTATGAAATTGAGAGCTTATTGATATTGAAATTGAATTCTCTTTCCTTCCCTTCCCCTTCACTTTATCCTTCTACTATTGAAACATTATTTAATTTAAAATTGTTAAGGTATAGGTTTACCCATGAAGTATTCCGTTAGGGTCACCAAACACCATAAAAAATTGGAAAATTTGTATTGAGGTCCCAAATAAGGGACTTTATGTCAAATAGGTCCCGTGTAGGAAATTTATTACTATCAAGTTCAAAGTTGTTAATATAGCCCTTAGGGTTGTTATTAACAACCCCAGTAGCTATATTAACAACCCCGGGGTTGTTAATTGGGACTTAACAGTAATAAGTTTCTTAACTTGGACTTGAAAAGAGTATATTTTTTTCACGGGGCCTATTTGATATATATTTCTTTATTTAGGACCTAAGTGTAATTTTCCCTAAAATTTTCTTGAGTGAAAAAGCACACATAAAATTTTCAAAATAGTGCAAAAGAGTCACGGCGGTAAAGTCAATTAACGTTAGGCATTTAACAAACATGTAAAACAAGCAAATAATGCAAAAATATACATAAAATTATCAAAATAATGCGATGGCCGTGGCATTTTTGCACTATTTTAGAAACTTAATATGTATTTTTGGATCATTTTCTTGACCAACATATTTGTTAAATAGTCTACGTAAGTTAACTTATAGGCCTGCAATGTTTCACTATTTTAAAAACTTCATATCTACTTTTGCACTTAAAAAATACTTTTAAAAAATATGTAGTAAAAGAGGACAGTAAAATAAATAAAGACATTTTACCTAAATAATCTTCACAGTCAAAAGAAGATTTGCCCTTTTTTGCAGATGTGAATCAGGATTTATTGAAAGGATCGTGGAACAGGCATATTCTATCCTACCACCTAAACGCTTCCATAACATTGACCATGTGGTTGGACTTGAGCCTCGCATAGAGGAGGTGATGTCACTTATAGATAAATTTGATGATCACGTGTGTATGTTGGGGATTTATGGAACTGGTGGAGTGGGTAAAACAACTCTTGCAAAAGCTTTGTATAATTCAATCTTCAACCAATTTGATGGTGGAAGTTTTTTGTTTGATGTCCGAGAAGAATCAAATAAATATCAAGGTATTGTTCATCTTCAACAAACACTTTTATCAGAGATTGTTGAGGAAAATAGGATGACATTTGGTAGTGTTCATGAAGGAATATCAAAAATAAAACACAGACTTTCTCACAAAAAGATTTTACTGGTTCTTGATGATGTTGAGGAGGTTGAACATTTAGAACAACTTGCAGGCAGTCGTGATTGGTTTGGTTGTGGAAGCAAGATCATTATAACAACCAGAAATAAACAATTGCTGGTTGCACGCAATGTTGAAAAAACATATGAAATGAAGGGCTTAAATCAGCTTCACTCTCTTGAACTCTTTTGTTGGCATGCCTTTCGTACGAGTCAGCCTCCAAATGACTATAAGAGTATGTCCAGTTATGTTGTAAAATATGTACATGGCCTCCCTCTAGCTTTAAAATTAGTAGGCTCCAACTTGGCAAATAAAGACATAGAGGAATGGAGATCTACATTGGAAAAGTACAAAATAATTCCTGAAATAACAATCCATGAGGTACTCAAGATAAGCTATGATTATTTACAAGTTGGTGTGAAGCGTGTTTTCCTAGATATTGCTTGTTTCTTTAAAAAGAAGACATTGGAATTCATTGAGGACATATTAGAAGCTTGTGATGATGGGGCCAAGTTTTATATCGAAGTTCTTGCTGATAAATCTTTGATAACTATTGATGAAACTAGCAATCGCTTGTACATGCATGATATGATACAACAAATGGGAAAAGAGATCGTTAGGCAAGAGGCACCATCAAATCCTGGTCACCGCAGCAGATTATGGTGTTATAAAGATGTTCTCAAAGTATTGTATGAAAATTTAGTAAGACTCTATATCTTGTGAGCTATGTTCTTTTATTTATATTTTTAAATCGCGTTTGTGTATTTTATCGCATGCATCAATTTGATTGTACTCATTTAGTAATTTAATGATGCTTCTTCATACTGGATTACTGGGAAGCAATAAAATTGAAGGAATAATACTTGATCCACCTCGTCAAGAAAAAGTGGAGTGGAGTGGTATAGCTTTTGAGAAGATGAATAATCTTAGGATTCTCATCATTCGAAATGCCAAATTTTTTACAAGTCCTAAATATTTTCCAAATAGTTTAAGATTACTTGACTGGAAAGGATATCCTTCAACCAGTTTACCACCAGAATTTGCTCCTTCGAAACTGATTTGCTTGAAGTTACATCAAAGCCTTTTCAGATTAGAAGAACCAATCAAGGTACTTCCCCCTTTTTTCATTCTGTATTCTTAGGTCTAATTTCCGTAGCCATAACTTTCAGCTGAGATGCAACAATAAACTACTTGAAGTTTCCTTCTATTTTATCTTTGATTCTCACATATCGTTGCTTTTAAATCCCGCAAATAACTATTTTTTTACAGATAAAAGTACATCTTTTATCATTTAACTATATAATATTTTATTTTTGTCCCTTACTTTTATAAAAATGGCTGAATTGATTGAGCAATACTAACTTCTAACTAATTTTTAGTCTAACAAGAAATATTGTTTTTATTATCCAATGGCAGGTTAACTTTTTATCACATTTTATGCATTTAACCATATAATACAGAATTTTAGAGATTATGTCATAACTTTTTGAATCATAGTTGTTTCTTTATATATTAGCGTGAAGGTGTTTTAATCAGATGAACTAAATGTTCGAATTCTAATAAAAATATACTCTATTTTTGTTTTGTTTTGCAGAAGTTTGAATATGTGACCAATTTGAATTTCTCAAAGTGTAAATTCATTACTGAAGTTCCTGACATGTCTGAATTTCAAAATTTAAAAACGTTGATCTTCTGCAAATGCCTCAATCTGACCAAAGTTCATGATTCAGTGGGATCTCTCTCTAAACTTGAAAGATTAGATTTTAGTGAATGCTCAATACTTACAAGCTTTCCCCATGAAATCAACACGGCATCTCTTCAAGAGCTTGACCTCAGTTTTTGCAACAGCCTTGACTACTTCCCACATATAGTAGGAAAGATGGAAGATCTATTTAATGTTTCTGCAACAATGACTGCAATTAAAGAGCTTCCACCTTCCATTGGGAATCTTCCAAAACTTTATCGTTTAGATTTAAGTTCTTGTACAAGTCTTAGGGAGCTTCCAAATAGCTTATTGACATCACCAAATCTTGCATATCTTCAGTTAGCAGATATTCACCCTCTTGGGAGAGAATCTTTTAAGAAAGTGATACAACAGAACCAACAAGTTACTTGCTATGAAGACATAGAAGACTTGGATCTCCATAATTTCAGCCTATTGGATGAAGATCTTCACCTAATTCTGAAATTGTTTAACAATGTGGAAGACTTAATCATATCCAGGAATGATTTCGTGTCAATTCCTGAGTGCATTAAAGAGTGTCCTTATTTGGAGATACTGCAGGTGGATAACTGTAAGAGGTTAAGAGACATACCAGAGTTGCCACCAAGTTTACAGAGTATATGCGCAAGAAATTGCACATCACTAACTACTGAGTCGATATGCCGTCTATGGACTCAGGTTAATTTTTCTAATCCCCTTTTATATTTTTTTTCCCTATTTGTATCTTTTTGACAAAAAGACAATGAAATTAATAAGATAAATAATGACCGAGTAGCATAAATAATAGGATAGAAACATTGAATAAAAGAGCTAGGAGAAGAAGAAGAAGAAAAAGAAGCGATGGTAACAGAGATTTTTCAAAATACATGTAACAACGCAAAAAAAGAAAAAAAAACACCTGCTAAATTATATCAAACGCTTGTGGATGGTCAAGATTCATAAATTGCTTTTGAGTGCAAGTGATTGTCAATGCCGGCCTAAAAGATGGATTGAGGGCAAAATAATTAAAATTAAGTATAAGAGAGAAATATAATTAAAAAATTAGAATATATTGATAACAGAATGTTCATGTAGGAAAATTAATTAGTAAAAATTAATTTCCCCATCGAGCTACATTCCCATCTCTAATTAGTAAAAACAATGATTAGATGCTTAGAATTTTGTTTTTCGTTCCTCAAAATGCTTTTAATACTATCATTCTCTTCTATATCTATAAACAAATTAATGTCACCCAATATAAGTCATCACAGTAGCAAAGTCACTGTTTGCCTGCGCAAAAATAATAAGAATATTCTCTTCGACTGCGTATTCTCTTATTCTTATTTTCAAATCAATCAGGCAAAAGAGGGCTTTCAGGTGGCAATCGTTATGCCAGCAACAACATTTCCTGATTGGCTAGACTATTGGTGTAAAGGTGGAAAATTGTCTTTCCGTGTTTGTGGAGATTTCCCACGTGTCCTCGTGGCATTCGAGATTGGGAAAGTAAACACAAGCAAGATATACTCTTATGAAATTTGTATGAGCTTCAATGGTCGTGATAAAATGCCATGGATGATACATAGTGATCGTGATGCAAGGAAAAGGGGTCGTGTTTACTTTTCATTAGCTGATCAAGGTCATTTGTATTTCTTTGATATGCTAAGTTATTTTAAGGAAGAAGAGTTGGAGGGTCTTAACAAGTTTCTGGGATTGGATTGGAATGATGTGGACATACAAATTATGTGTGACCCACCAGACATGTCCATAGTTAACTGTGGTGTTTATGTTGATAAGCAACAAACAAATATGAAGAATGTTCAGTTCAATTCTTCTGATTTGCTTCCCATGAAAGCTTCAAGAACTTTGCTGAAACGAAGAGCGGTGGCTTCTCATCCTATTGAACCACCCAATAAGAAGCACATGAGAAGTTTTGAAGAACAGATCAATTACACAAAAAACCGAACAAGGTGAGCCACTGCTTATTGCAACACTTAGATAAAGTTCCTTATAATTGTTATAAGTTATCCAATCACATATATATGCATCTGTTCTATTTTTTTAATCTGTTTTTAGGGTTAAATAATGATGATACATGTAAAATATGAAACACGGCAAAGTGTGATTGCAAAACTTGATATAATGATTGTAAGGAACTTCAAATTTTTTTTGTCAATTTGGTAATTATTAATTTTTCTCCATTCGTGTGTTGTAGGAAAACTAAACCACATCAAACTTTTCATTCACGACACAAGATGTTTATCCCTATGTCGAAGCATCTTTGGAGAGCTTTGTATTCTTAGGTGTCAAACATTTCAATTGATAGCAAAATTTATATTATTATTTTTAAATATGCAATTGTTAGTTAATAAAATGGATTTGTATGATTGTTCGTTCCAATGTGACGAATTAAATATCCAATTATATATTATGTTTGTTCAATTTGTCATTCGCATTTGATTAGTCATAATTTTATATAATTAATTGTGGCATTTTAGGCTAGTTATAGGGCAATTTCTATAGCTAAATCATATTTTGAGCTTTAATTGTGATAAAATGTGTATTAAGAGCATTTTTAAGTAAAATAGTATAAAAATGTCACCTTTGGTGTTTAATGATAAGAAATTTATTTAAAATAATTTTTGGGAATTTTTTAGGAAGTTAAAGATGTGAGAAAGTGAAGAAAAATACCCTAAGGACCTATGTGCAATTAGAAGAAATATAGTTTTAAAGGAAGAAAGGCTAAGGTTGTCAAACTTACGAGTTTACTGACAAGTATGTAAACTCAAATTGTAAACTCAGAGAGTTTACCTTTATTAATAAATAAGTGTTAAAAGTATACAATATAGGTAATAATTTAATTTAAATATATGTTAAATGTGAATAATTTATTATATTCAACAAAGAAATTGATATGAAATTCATATATAATGTCATTCAACATGAATAAATAAAATAAAATAACTTAATTAATAGCGAGTTAACACAATTTTCTAAGTTAAAAACGTAAAATTGGTAAAATTGAAGAGCCAACTCGCAAGTTTAACAACAATGAGAAAGGCTAAGGATCAATTAAGCAAAAAAGAGGTTGGGGTAGAAATGTAAAGAAATGGGGTTAGAAGTGTCAATTCTAGCTGAAGTACATTTCTTAGCTAAATTTTTCGGAATTTTTGTGCCAACTTTGGAGAGCCATATTTGACGCTACAGGTGTCCAAATTGAGTGGTTCTAGTGGCGTTGGAAAGCTTGCAACAAGGAAAATAAATCTGGGCAGAGAGCCACAACTATGAGGATCTAGGCTGGTTACCATTTTGCTCGAAATCAGCCTTATTGACCAACTTTGACTACTAGTGCGAAAATGGAATCTGAAGCTCCCATGGCTAATTTGAGTAGCTGATTTCCTTTGTTTCATGGTGCTAAGGGAGGTTTGAGCATGAGTCTTTAGCTTAGAAGCGTTGTAATAGCTTAAATCATGGAGCAATGATCTCATTTTCATACTTCTTCCAATCTGAAAGTGAGCTTCATAATTATTCATTCGATCTTGAATTTTGTTCTGCAAACTTATGTAACTAATAGAGGATGGTAGTGACTTGCATTTCTCATAGATATGACTTTGATTCCATCCTAATTGTGAATTAAATGATGACTTATATTGAAAATTGAGTGATCTTTGGTGGTTGCCAAGATTCTACAAGTCTAACCTCTATTTTGCACATGTTTTAGCTTTAGTCAAGTTCAGTTCAAGTTATGCAATACTTATCTATGTTGTGTGATGAAGATCAAGCCTTATTCACCATGAAAGTCTCTTTAATTGCTTGATTTCCAACAAAACCAATTGCTTCTCTGTTTGTAGTTGTTGTTTTCTGTCACAATATGTTTGGTATTGTTTATCATGAACTCTTCTTCATCTCCACTTCATTTCTGCACCATTTAGCTTCCTAATCATATCTCATCTATTCTAAGTTAAGTCCTATAGCTTCTTACACCTAGGAGAGGCAAACAAGCTCCTTGTGATTCGTCCAAGGGTTTGCATCACTATATTGCATTTGCCTTGTATTAATTTGAGAGCTTATATGACTAGGCACTTCAAATTTTGGCGCAATTGCTAGGGAGCTTAGTCTCCCTAGTGTTTAGGTAATGTTAGGATATAGCTTAGGTTAGTTTTTGGTAGTCTTTTTTTTGTGTTTTAGCCTATTTTTCAATTTTTTCTAGTTTTGGATTTTATTAACTTAGTTTAGTGTTGGTTTTGGTGTCTCATTCTTGTTTGTGTATGGTCTTTTTGGTTCACTTTTCTCTGTTTTCAGTTAGTAGCTGTATCACAGTAGTGATTCGGCAGGTTTTTTTTAATTGGTTTTCTTGTGATTGTTACGCTTGCAGTGGGACTTTTGAGCTATTGGTTGTGCAGTAGGCTATTCTATAACTTGCTAGTACTTTTCCAGTATTTCTTTGTTGCCTCACCAGTTGTGCTTTGCTGCATTACTCCTATTCATTGTTGCTCAAGTATTTCTTTGGCAGACTTTAGGAATGTTGCAGCATTCTAGACCCTTTTCTGTCAGTTCCAGCATTTCTAAATTGCTCAACTAGGCTTTTAAATTCCATTTTACCTCTTGCAGTGTATGAGTCTCTGTTGCTAAAGTATAGGGTGTAGGGCAATTGCATTGTTAAGTTCTATTGTGTTTGCCTGGGGTTATATGTTCTACATGAGCTTTTTACTTAATTCAAGTTGATCTCAGACTATTTAGGGTGTTGTGGTGCTTACTGTCTCATTTGCATTTCTCTACTACAATGTTGAAGTTGTAGTATTGTTATGCTTACTGTCAATCCTATTTGACCACCTGTGCATTACTAGAATATTTCGGCTCCAACCTGCAATCTAGTGTTCATCCTTGTATTTGGAATGTCAGATTAAGTATGCATGTTCAATGTGTGGAGTAGAGTTTAATTGCCACTTTATCCACTTTTGCACCCTAGAGTGGTTACTATCTTAACACCATTTGAATTATTTGCTGCACTTTGCATGTTATGTGCTGTTTTTGCTTCATCTGATTCTAAGTTTCTGAACTTGATTCAAGCAGCTGCAACTGAAATTTAGAGTTGCTGTGCTAGTGCAGAACTTTAGAAACCAATAATTTTGGAAACAACTTAAGCTGACTGTCTCTAGTATTGAATTCAAATGATTTTGGGCTACATTTTGCTGTTATCTTGCTCTATCTAAACAATTTGTGCACCAATTCAGAATTTATACTTGGTCTAGCTCTTGCACATGGAAATCTAACTCAAGACCTTGCATTTTTGCCTTCACTAGCATGATTGACATTACACATTGCTGTCATACCTTGTGTTACTGCCATGGCAATCTGTTGGTTCTATTCCACTAAATCTTTGCTTTTGTTCCAGCCCTATAGTGCATGCTATTTTGTTTTTCTGATTTAAGGTGTTACTTGAGATCATAATTGACTTGTTCTAACTTGCCATAATGTCATAGTAACTACTGAAATCATTTACTTTGCATGCTGCAATTTGTCCTGCTTATTTCCTTGATGAACTGCTACAACTATGGGATTTAAAGGCCCTTGACTGAATTCGTGGCAGAAGGAAGTTAAATTGAGGATTTAGCAAATCTAGAGGTTGCTGAATGACTTTACCTTGCCCTCTGAATTTTGTTTCGAGATGCCTTGCTTGCTGGTGTTGGACCATTTGGAGTTCGCTACTACTCTTTCTGTGAGATTTTGGCTTGATTGGCTGCAGCTGCAAGTGTGAGAATTCAATTTTGCTGTTGAAGCCAAGCTATTCATGAGTTGTTCATCCAATTATTCTTACTTTGCTGAATTTCTGGAACTGCTTCAGTTGTTTCCTGCACTTTACTTGGCAAACCAAGCTGTTTTCAAGTATGGGGCAGAACAAGTTTTCAGTGTTATTGCCTTGCTAGTCCCTACAATTTAAGTGTGGAGTAATACTGCTGAACTGAATTTTCAGAAAACTTGCAGATTCTGCTTATCTGATTGATTTTGTGACTCACCAATATTTCACTTCATCCACCGTTGCATTTTAACTGCTAGCTTGAGCACATTTCAGTTCCAATTCTGTCAAATCAATGATTTTTGCTTAAATCGAGTTTAGTTTAATACTTGCACAATGTTTTTAGAGCATGTCTGAATTGTTGGTTATGTGTGCTGTTAAAATGTGATTTTTGCTTAGCTGCTCTGCATTTAACTTGACTCATTTGTTGCCACCTTGCTTCTGGATTTTTGGTTTAACCATCTGTTAGACCTGAATTTAATTAAATCCATTTGCTGCAAACTCTGAATTCCTTTATTGCATCCAATAGGATTTGCCCTCTGACTTTCTACCTATTTGCTCAGTCTATTGCATATCATTTCTTGCCATCTTGAATATGCAATCTCTGCTGCTGCCATCTTCAAATTCTCCCTTCCTGTTTTTCTGAGAAAACCAAGTTACAGATTTGTAAGCACTTGGATTTTTGCGTCCTAGATCAGTTTTCCTTGCTTCATTTTGTGTGCAATTTGCTATGAATTTCTGAACATGCTAGCATTTTGTTTGATTGGATGTGCATTACTGGAATATTTTGAGCATAACCTTTGCTGATTCCTTTGTGCATGATTATACCTCTTTACTTGTGTCTTGTTGTTCACATTAGCACCTTGTTCAATTTGTAATCTTCTGTGCTCCTTTGTGCTATAATGCAACTGCTGTCATTTGTCTTTTCTGAATTCTTCCAGTTAATTTCATTGTTGCTGAAATTTCCGAATTGCACAGACTTGCTGGTTCTTATGAACTTGAATATATTTCTGAATTGTATGTCATACTGACTCATTGAACTAAACTTGTGAAATATTTGTGCTTAAATTTCATTGCTACCTTTTGGACAACTTGTAGCACTCACTCTACATGCAGAAAGGTATCTTGAAGCCTAGACCGCCTGACTTGAGCACTTGATCTCTAAGTTTTTATGAGGACTTTTGTTATTCTGAACTGCATCATAAGCTGAATATTTTGGTAGTGCTGCTGTTGCTGAAGTGGAAGAATTGAACCGCATCAGTTTGGGGAAAATTGATATTGGCATGCTAAATTTTTCTGTACATTTGAGGCTACGCAAATCTGCATCTGAGAAGTGAATTCTTGATAACTGTGATCACCTTTTGAAAGTGAATCATTGCTGGATGTTTGTGAAACTGCTTGTTGTCCCTTTATACACTAAATTGCTCTGGCATTACACACTGAATTGAGTTTAATTTGCTAGAATTTGGTTTGAAATTGCTGAATTTTGTTTACTAGGATTCATGATACCATAATTTTTGCACTAGCTGCTTTCTTGTGTATCTTACCTTTGCTCATGCCATTGCTGCATGTTGGTTTTGAACCTGCCTTGACTTGCTATCATTAGAGGAAATTTGTGTTGTTATAAAACTGTTTTTCAAGTGCAAATTCCTACCTTGCATTTTCTGACTGACCTTGCATGATTATCTCCTAAATTCTAGTTTTTCTGGTGCATCATATCAAATTCTTTCTGACATTCTGTACTAGCTAGCATTTTGTGATATTGATCTTCCTCTTTTAAATCAGTTTGCACCTCTTGCAAACTCTTTGAAGTTTGATTTGCTGCTGAAAACTTGTTGAACTATTGCTGAATTATCCTTGCTAAATTTGCAATCTCTCATGGCATGATTGCTGGAATTTTTGAAAAACATGTTGTCTAGAAATTTATGAGATTTGGGTTCCTAAAGGTTTGAGCCATTTTGACCACTTTCCAAATTTTTCTTTATTTTCTGGAATTTTTTTCCATATGGGATCATTGTTGCATGCTGCTGTAGACACGATTGCACACAATTGGTTGCACATGCATGTGATTGCTCCTCGTTTGACTTCTTTTGACTTTGCATGTTGTATACACTCTTCTCTTGTAAATTTGAGTGTCTTGCATTGTCAATGTTGTTGCACATAGCTGGCTACATCTCAGTTCCATAGCTTGGAATACTTCTCATACTAGTTTCTCCCATGACTTTCATCCAAGTCCACACATGCATCATTGTTCCTTTATTGGCCAAAATGTGTCATTTCCTTACCCATCTTTTGGTAACTATGTTGAGCCTTGTTCATAACCTATTTCTCCACCTAGATTGCCACATTAGGTATCTAGCCCGCCTAAGGATCTCTATTGTGTGTATTGTTCATTTAGGTGCTATGAAATTCAAGATTGCTATCAAAGATTAGACCATGAGAGGCTAGGTTTGGTTAACCCGTACCAAGAGACTTTTCCATATACTAGTTAGCCTTCTTTTCCACCATGTGACTTCACCAATGGAGAGATTGGGGGATCAATACAAGAAGTGTACAAGCTACTAGAAGATGTCCATATGAGTTTCATGTATATATCTATTTGTGATTATGATATGATCGACAAGTTAGAAAGAAGAATGGAACAAGTTGAGGAGGAACATGAGAAATTAGTCCAAGAGGCTATGAGAATGACACAAGCAATCCAAGAGTCTAAACCTACAATTCACATACCTAGCTATCCCAAACAAGCTAAAGAATTGGAGCTAATGCCTCATCATGGATTTATAGCTTCTACTTCTAGTGCTCATTCTTTGCATGAGCAATCTATGTCCTTTGATTATGAATCTTTGAGTATTGATTTAAATGCTCTATTGCCTTGTACATGTCTTGATTTTGTTGTGTGTACAAAATGCTTTAAATATAAGACTAGAAAATCTGTTCAACTATGGGATAAATTTTCTAGGGAGAAGTCTTTGCCTTTGCATGATTCCTCTACCCTTCATGTTGAAAATTCTTATCATGATACTTCTTTATCTGTTGTTCTTGCCCTGACATTGTTGAGTATGATAATTTATATGAGTTGGCTATTCTTTCTTTGCTCTATAAACAACTTCCTAGAGATGATACATTTGCTTTTTATGTAGCTCGAGTGAATTTTCACTGTATCATTGCTCTACTAAATGATGTTGACTTATTGCAAGCTTTAAGGAAAGTTGTTGAGCTATTAGGGGATGTCCATAAAGTTTTATTTGAAGCTTCCCGTACAACTGGTACTTTAGAGAAGTATTTCATTGCTCTTAATGCCATGCTCACCTTTAAGCACTCCATTATTAACCATATATGTTGGGAAGATTTTGTTAGTCATGTAGGGGCTCATTTTCTCAAGTATTGTATACAATACAAGAGGAAGATGCTACACATGTCCCTCCCACTTCACCACCACAACCTAACCAAACTTTGAAGTATAAAGAAGATATCCCTATACCTACCCTTATTGTGACACAACCTACCCATAAAGTTCTTAGTGCACTCTCCTTTAAAGCACTACCTCTCCCCACCATTAAATTGTCTAGTAAACCCTTGCAAATCAACTTGAGGATGGGAAAAACTAAATCAAAATGATACAAGCCTCAATTACTTACTCCTATGCCTAATATTATTGAGGATATTCAAGAAGATGTGCCCAGCTTAGGGGTTATCCCAAAGGTTAATGATTTCACCTTGGAATCTATCTCTTCTTCACCTTTGCATGCTTCTGATAACCCTTTGCTTGCTTCTCATGTACATTTCTTTTCTGATGCTTATACCCTTAATCATTAGTGTCTCACTTGCATTGAATCTGACAATCTCATGAATGATTTCTCACCTCTTGTTGATGATAATTCTTGTTCTCTAATCGTGGCTGATACTTGTGTGTCTGAGATAGACTACTTTGACCCTCTTTTGTATGATTCTTTGCTTCCTACATGCTCTAATTTATCTTCACATGATTTGCCATGCATTGTAGAGCCCTTGTGTAACATCTCAAAAATTTTTTAGGCCTAGATAGAGAATTTTGGGTATGACCCTCATATATTTTGAGGCCTAGATGAGGTAATTGGGATGAACAAAGGGCCTTAATCTATAGAGGATTGAAATATCTCACAAATTTTGAGGTGAAATTTGGAGAATGATCTGTGTGCAAAAAGTAAAATTTCGACAAAGTTAGAGGCTGAATTTTGGACAGGTCCGAAAGCTCCGAAAATTCCCATAAAATCCCAAAAAATATTTTAGAGCATCCAAAATTTCATGGCACAGTCAGAATGATTTTTAAAGGCCTTATGAATTTTTAGTGAATTTGTGATTATTTTATTAATTTTTGGCCTGACTGGATTTTTGGTCAAAAATTAATTATATCAAATATTTAGAGGCCTCACTGTTCTAGACTGGTATTAGAAAAAAATTAGTATAATGTTTTAGAGGAATTATAAATTTATTTGGAGGTTGAAAAGAAGTCCAAAGCAATTATTAAAAATTGTTGAAAATCAATTTATCATTGGTATAAGGGACTTCTTCAGAGAAAAATTAATTTTGGAAGTTCCAGATGTTGAAAAATTCTGAAAATTAGATGATAGCCTCCTCGGTTATTTAGAGATTTTTAGGGAAAATTTGGGAATTTTTTTGACAATTATAGAAGTTTCTAAAATTTTCAAGTTAATTAAGGCAGTACAAGAAAAACTGTTGCAGGATACTAGAATTTATGGGACCTCGCAGACTAGAGGTGTTGTGCGCTAGTTTTTGGCTTAAGGAATAAGCCAAGAAGCATGTGGAAGAGGCTACATGGCGTGAAGGGAGTGTTTGGCCATTAAAATATTATTTTCCTAAACTTCTAAAAAATTACAAGAGTGCCATTCACCTCCTCTATAAATAAGACC
>JBAGKO010000001.1:13204177-13216684 GCA_037177275.1 Acacia concinna | reverse complement strand
ATCTTCAATCTCTTGCAATAAACTAGTGAAAATAGTCATTAAGACTCAATCTTATAATGACAATACTTGATCAATAGCTAAATTTCTTTCCTACTAACAAACTCTCCATTCAAGCAATAATTTCAAGACTAGTATGACTTTATTCAAGTTCTTTAAACTAAGCAATCTCTCTCAAGTATCATTTCATTCAACAAATAAATCCAAATGATGGCCAAACACTAGGGAGCATGAAGCATAGAATAAATCTACATATTACATTCCATTAAATGCTATAAAAGAAAGAATAATAAGTTCTTAATCCATATAAAGGTTCAAAGTAATACTTAGCTACTTATAGGCAAATGTACAGAACAACTAAGACAAACCAAGGAATATATGACAAACTAAGTGAAGAAGGGAAGAAAAATGGAAAAACCAAGGTAGGAACTCTAAGATCTCTCTTGGAATCACTCCCAAAGCTCCAAGACCTCTTCGCCAAGGTGCCTCCTTTGTCTCCTAGCCTCCTTGTGTCCATAATCTCCCATTTTCGGCATATACCATCTATTTAAACCCTAAAAAATCAGGTTAAGCAAGTAAACGCGTTGCTGTACTTTTTGTATGTTTGCCTCAGCGAACATCGCCAGGTGCTGAGGCATATTATACAGAGGCTACACTTTCTCAATTGCCTCAGCAATCAAAATAAAGTGTTGAGGCAGTTTACACAGTGACTATCTTTCCACTTTGGTTGGTGCTCTATCATTTTCTTCATTAGCCTTTTTCCAGCTCCAACATTTTCTCCGTATCTTCCTACATGAAAGAAAGCTTTTAAATTCTTTAAAGCATATATAATGAGGTTGAATGCAATACTTTCACGTGCACATTTTCTTCTTAGAAAATCCTTCAAATGAACACTTTGAATTCAGGAAAAGTAGTTAAAAATGGAAGAAAATGTGCTGAACATTATCAATTTTCAAAAGTAAACAACTACCTCTGGTCCTAAATATAAGAACCATTTGACTTTTTTAAATAATCCTAAAAAAGATAATTATACTAATTTAAAGCATTTAAATTTGTCATTTTTCTTCAAACTATTTTTTGTACCTTGTATACTAATATATAATATAATGATACACTACATATAATATGTGCAAAATGATTTGAATCAGAAGCAGCTAATGATCATTCACTTGCCCCACTAAATCTAATTCAAAAACAACCTAGTGCAAAATGTTGCAAGATCGAAGCAAGAGACAAATGGAACTTAGTCAAAATATTCTCAACCATACAATTTCAAGAGAGCAAATTAAATTCCACAAAATCCAGGCCTGACAGTAATTCTAGAATGCAGCAGTTCGGACATACTAGGAAAAACCAGCTTCAACAATTGAGGAAATTAATTTGAGGCAGATAGGAACAGCAAAACGAATTTGACATAGCAAGAAATAGTCAAAGTCCAAGTGAAATTGGCAATACAATGAGGAATTCAGTATGCACAAAACAGCAGAACTGAGAAGCAGCTTCGGAATGCCATAAGACTCTGAAAAGATGATTCAACTTGGAAAGATGTTTACCAAGGAAAAACAGCTCCTAATCTCTTTTCTGAACAATAGATGGTTCAACTTAGAAAGATGATTTCAATTTCTAGCAAAAATTACTTTGAAAGACATCAGTGCAGCTGCTAATTTATCCCTTGAATCAACTCAGAGCAATGAGTACAGCAATGTCAAGTCAGAACTACAATTAGCAAGCAACAACTAAATCCACCAATTCGTAGCAAAATCAATTATGAGAATGCAAAATCAGATGTTATCACAGAATCATATTGGACATCAAAAGGTAGTTCAAAACCAAGAATTAGAAATTCTGGCACTAAACCAGGAATATGGCAACACTAGGTTCAACAGAAGTTGCAATGCAAAGAGCTCAATTGCAATAGAAACCACACAAATGATAGCTACCTAGCACTACTTTAGTTGCACTTCAAGGGAAAAGTGACATGAAACATGAATTCCAAAAGCAAAAAGTAGGCCGTCAGAGCATAAGTCAGGCAAAAACAACTAAGTTCTTCAAAAATTAAGACAGATTCAGCAAAATAGGTCACTACTAGCAAGTGCATTCACACTCAGCTATTCAGGTAGCAGAATCTGAATAAAGGAGTCCAGCAATTTAATTAACTTGCAATGGCAGTTACAATTGACAAGAAGTGGTGAAGCAGAAAATCAATTCAGCTGCACTCATGTCCAGCACAAAACACCTCCAACTCAGTGCCAAATTAGGTTTCAAAGTAGGAACATCCATTGTCATAACAGTTGCAGACCCCAATTAGAACAGAGACAGGCAGTTGCTCCCGATATATGCATAATGACAGACATAAATCCTCACTAAACAATATGAATACACATCAGAATGAGAGCAATTCATATTTGAGAATCAGCAAGGCGAGCATGTGTCCCACAATATGAGCAAAACCAATGAGAGCTATAGGTCCAGGAAACAAATTATATGCACTAGGAAATCAGAACTGAACAAATTGGCTTTTAGTATGCAATATGGCAAGAAAATTACCAAAATGCAATCTCAGACAATCTAAGCCAAAATTTGACAACAGTGCATACCATAAAGGGGAGTATTATCCAACTCAAGCTTTAGCAAGCTAGATTAAGATACCAATGGCAACAGATTCATAGTAGCACCTTGGCACAACTTCAATCAGCAGGTCAGCAATACAACCACAAACAGAACCTACTGTAACTCTCAACAACCATTGAAGCCCTAGAAAGCAGGAAACATAGAAGATGGTTATGCAAAACAAAACTGGGCAGAAACTATTCTAGCCTAGAAACAAAGCAGAATTAAACACTCGCTACAATAGAGGACTCAAACAGAAACTATCTACCCTATGGAGTTATAATACTAACACGCTAAAAACACTACAAAAACAAGAAAAGAAAACTAGAAAACACAAAGAAAAATCTATCCTAATTTGTTTTAGATTTTGTAGGCCACAAAGGATTGCTTAGAGAACCTTAATTAGTAAGGCTCCCCGGCAATGACGCCACTTGATGAATAGGTTTAGTTGTGTCCCCTAAATATCAAAGAATTCTAAGCTAAACTATTATAGTGGTGTTAAGCCTAGGTCATTCCACAAGGAGCATTGAATGTGAGTTTAATTCCCTAAAAACAATCTGTTTTGGACCATTAACTTAGCAAATTAATCAATAGACAGAAATGCATGTGACTTCATGATTGGAAAATTGCTTTAATCTAATTCTAAACTAAAGAATGAAGTTGATTAAACACTAAAAACTAAAAACAACAACTACTTAGCAAAACAGAAATGATTAATGCAAGAACTCAGTGATGATGATTAGTTCCCTAGAGATCTTTGGATCTTCCTTGCTCTCTCAATGATTAGAGTACTTAGTTACTTGAATTACATAGGCAAATGAACCAACAACTAATTAGTTTAAATACCACAAGTCACACAAGTAGCATGAAATGTGATTCTCCTCTTGGAATTAATTGGAACCGATAGCATCAAATGAGTTAGTCAATTCATTGACACTTACTAGCATCAGGATAGGTTCAGAGCTTGAACAGCTACTGCCTAATCAACTAGATTGAGCCTTAGATCTTCAAGCAAGCTGCATTCACATATATATGCGAAATTCATCATTAATTCATAATGCAACAGAAATTGAAGTAAAACCAAACGATGTACCAGTTTCATGGCTTCTGAAATCACTTCGGTTACAGACAGCCAATGTTCACCATAATCAGAAAAAAAAAAAAACTCGTGCCATTTAATTACAATGATCATTGGAATTTAAAGATATGAAATCAGAGCAAGTAACTACTCACTATTACAATTCCAGAGCTCGGATCCGTCTAAATCCCTAGGAAAGCAAAGCAATCCATCTACTCAGTCTTTGAGAGAAACGACATTCTTCAAGTCCATAGCTAACAATTCAAGAAGGCTGTGATTAATCTCAGAAATTCCATGGTGAAGGCTCGCAAGGAGCTGGAACTCTGTGACTAATCAGAGCCTCGCTTGAGTTCGAGCACCCGAAATGAAAGAAAGAGATGAAGCAGAACCGATTGCGATGGCTGGAGGTGGAGAGTGAAGTCGCGAGATGAGTGATGCCGGTGATGAATGTGAATGAAGGTGCGATGGTGAAGTCGAATGGAAGAGTGAAATCGCGAGATGAGTGATGAATCGATCCCCCAAATGGCGTGAATCTCTGCCTTCTTCATCTGCAAACCGGGTCGGTACAAAGCAAAGCAGGTCTTGCGTCTGGGTCATGATCTAATGGAAACTGGAGCTCAGTTGGGTGCAATTTTGCCCCTTTAATTGCTCCTCTCTTTAATTCTTTCAAGCTTTTCTGCAATAAAAACAGATAATTTTTAATATCAAATATCTTTAATTTAAATATAAGAGAAAAATGACAAAAATATCTTTTAAGCCAAAATTTCATTTTTTTAAATTAATCCACTGTAATTTCAATTTATTCAATTAATACATTTTAAACACAATTTAATCAATCAAAACTCTCTAAAATGTATAGAATTAAATGGTTAAAATATAGATTACCGAAAAACATAGGGTTTAAATTGGAAGATGGTATTGAGTCAATATATCACTAATTCACTATCAACGACTCATGCTTTGCACACTATCTAAAATGAGGTCCACTTTTCATATCTTACCATCAATATACATACACATACGTAAATAGGGAAAATCACACTAAGGTACCAATTAAAGAAAATACTATTAAAAAATCACATAATTTATCTATAGTGGTTTTTTCACTTGTCATTGTTGAGTTATGCAACTTTTCTGAAATTAATTTTTTTTAGGTTGGGACCTTGGTATGATTTTTCCTAGAACATTAGTTTCATTATCAACATATATAACTAGTTCACTATAATAACCCATAATAAAATAGTCAAACTAATGGTCATATTGGAATTGAGTCAATTGACAAACAGTTGGTGAACAAGCAATTGTAATATTTGATACCTGACAATACAAAAATCTCCAAAGATGCATGCCCATAGGAAAAAGCATCTTCTTGTTCCATGAATAAAATTTTTGGCGTGGCTTAGTTCTCCTACAACACATTAAAGGGAAACAAAATTAAGAATAATAAAATTATTAGTCATGAAACGTTTATTAGTAGGAGAAGAAACTCACCTTGTCTTTCTCTCTCTGTTATTGATCTTTCCTAACTTATCAGTAGTCTTGAACTTTCTCAGAAACTTCTTGGGTGGTTCATTAGGAGGAGAAGCTATTGCTCTTCGTTTTAGTGAAGTTCTTGAAGTCAAAGGAGACTTGAACTGCACATTCTCCATATTTGTTTGCTTCTTATCAACATAAATCCCACAGTTAACTATGTCTATATCTTTTGTTCGACTTGTAATTCGTATTTCCACATCATTCCAATCCAATTCAAGAGACTTATTATTAAGTCCCTCCAATTCTTCTTCTGTGAATTCACCTAGTAGATCACCGACAAACAAATGGCCTTGTTTGCCAAGAGAAACCAAAACACGGCCTCCTTCAGCTTCAATAGGAAAATCACTTTCCATCCATGGCATTCTGGTGCTACCATTGATGCTCATAAAAACATGAAAGCTTTCTCTCTTACCTCTGTTTGCCTTCCCTGTCTCAAATGCAATGACAACACGAGGGAAATTCTTGCCAAGAACACGAAAAGACAATGTGTCTCCTTTACAGCAATAGTCGAACCAATCAGGATATGTTGTTGCTGGCATCCAGATTGCCAATCTGCAGCTATTTATGGCCTGGGTTTTAAAAACAGCAAGCGGTTTCAGATTTCACATGCCAAAGCCTATTTTTACGGTTTATGTACTAACTTGTAAGGGAAAACAGAGACGATGATTAATTAATTAGTGATGACATGGGAGCGGAGAAGTTCAGCTAAAATATATATTAGCTTGTTCATTAGTTTATGGATACAGACACAGAAGATAATAACAATGTTAAAATTCATTTTAAGAACTAAAAATTCTTAATCGGACTGGATAAAAAACTGGTCATTGGACAAGAAATAAATATATGATTGTTCATTAGTGACCTGAGAAATGAACATGGCATATGAAGTTTACCAATAGCTATCTTAACTACCACAAGAAAGTCAGTGAAATATTCCTGTATAAAAAATTTAGTGGCCAAAATGACATAAATTTGATTATTAATGTTTTTTTGTAAACAAAAGCCTATATAACACTAGTACTTTCTATTTATAGAAACATATCATCAGTGCATTGTAGCCAACAAAATTTTCAAAAAGAGACTTTTCAACGATTTTCCCTATTACTGCTCACTTTTTTTAAAGTAACCTTTAAAATAAAAAATAGAAAAAAAAGCATGAGAAAAACCTGAACCCATAAATGGCCTGAAGACTCAGTAGTTAATGATGTGCAATTCTCTGCCGTTATGTCCGCTAAACTTGATGGCAGCTCTGGCATATCTCTAAATCTCTTGCATTTACTCACTTGTAGTTTCCACATATGGACACATTCCTTAATGCACTTAGGAAGGGACACAAAATCATTCCCCGATAGATTTAAATCTCTCACATTCTGAAAACATTTCAGAATTAGCTCAACATCTTCATCCAACAGACCACAATGATGGAGATCCAAACGATCTATGTTCCTGCATGTAACAATTGGTGGTTGGCATTCTTGCATTAATTTCTTCAAAGATTCCCTTCCATCAGATTGCAGACCTCCTAATAGAAGCACTCCAAGATTATGCAAATTCAATAAGCTGTGTGGAAACTCCCTAAGACTTCCGCTGTATCTTAAACTTAAAGTATCAAGCCTTGAAAGATTTCCAATAGAAGATGGGAGCTCCTTAATAGCACTGCCTTCTGCATAAATATGTTTAAGTGGTTCCATATTTCCCACGATGTGTGGGAAGTAGCCAAGGCTCTTGCAATTATTCAGATTAAGAACTCGAAGGGACGGCATATTGATTTCATGTGGAAAGCTCATGAGTTTGATGCATTTGCTAACGTCTAATTCCACAAGCTTACAAAGAGATCCCACTGAATCATGAACCTTGATCAGATTATGACATCCACGAAAGGTCAATGCCTTTAGATTCTGAAATTGAGACATGTCAGGTACTTCGGTTATAAATTCACACTTTGAGAAATCCAAATATGTCAAATATTCAAACCTCTGCAAAACAACAAAAAGATCGCTTTATTAAAGCTATTGACAAATAGCTTTAATTAACGTAGGGAACGAGGCTTTGACAAATAATCGTGTTTTTAAGATAAGATAAAACCAAATTACGGCTGAGAAATTTAGAGTGAAAAAGATGTACCTCAAATTGCTCATCCAAGCTGAAAGGACTTCCGTATATCTTGAGGCAAACTAGTTTTGGAGGAGAAAATTTTGGTGGTAAATTCATAGAAGGATACCCTTGCCAATCAAGTAATATTAAACTATTGGGAAGATATTCAGGACATGTTAAAAATTTGGTATTGCGAACAATGATGATTCTAAGATTATTCATTTTCTCAAAGACTAAAGTACTACACTTCACTTCTTCTTGTTGAGGTGGATCAAGTATTATTCCTTCAATATTGTTGCCTCCCTGTAATTCAAGCCCAGAGATGTAACAATGTTAGATGTGGCCAGATCACACAACTAACTTATTGCTGTGAATACTGCATGAATAAGAAAATAGATAATAAGATTTAGAAGCTTACCGAATTTTCATGTAGTACATTGAGAACATCTTTATAATACCATAATCTCTTGCATTTGCTAGGATCTGATGGTGCTTCTTGCCTTACTATCTCTCTACCCATTTGTTGTATTATATCATGCATGTACAAAAAACCACTGTCATCAATAGTGATAAGAGATTTTTCAACAAGAACTTCAATATAGAACCTTGCCCCACAATCACAAGCTTTTAATATTGCTTCAACCAAGTCAAATTTCTCCTCTTTAAAGAAACAAGCAATATCTAAGAAAGTACTTTTAGCACCGTCTTGTAAGCAATCATAGCTTATCTTCATGACATGATAAAGTGTTGTTTCTGGGATCTCATCATATTGCTTCAATATAGATCTCCATTCCTCAATACTTTTATGCTCGGCCAAATTGGAGCCGATTAATTTTAAAGCCAGAGGAAGGCCTTGTACATGCCTTATAACATGAATCGACATATATTTATAGCCTTTGGGAGGTTGGCTCTTACGAAAAGCATGCCAACAGAAGAGTTCAAGAGAGTAAATCTGGTTTAGCTTCTTCATTTCATATGTTTTTCTAACATTACATGCAATTAACAATTGCTTATTTCTTGTTGTTATAATTATCTTGCTTCCACAACCAAACCAATCACATCCCCCTGCAAGCTGTTCTAATTGGTCAACCTCATCAACATCATCAAGGACCAACAAGACCTTTTTGTGTGAGAGTCTATGTTTTATCTTTGTTATTCCTTCAGCAACACTGCCAAACTTCACCCTCTTCTCTTGAACAATCTCTGATAGAAGTTTCTGTTGAAGACGAACAATGCCCTTGTATTTCTTTGATTTTTCTTTGACATCAAACAAAAAACATGCACCATCAAATTGGTTGAAGACTGAATTATAAATAGCTTTTGCGAGGGTTGTTTTGCCAACTCCACCAGTTCCATGGATCCCCAACATACAAACATGATCATCAGATTTATTCAAAAGTGACAGCACCTCCTCTATACGAGGCTCTAGTCCAACCATATGATCAGTGATATGGAAGCGTTTAGGAGGTAGCTTGGCGTATGCATCTTCCACAATCCTTTTAATAAACTTGGCTTTGTCTCTACAGGAGCACCAATTCTGGTTTTAGTTCCATGTGATTATTCATGCTTAATAATGAAGTCCATAATAAAACTAAGCCCAACAGACCCAAACGATAGACAATTACAATTTTAATTATTCTAGGTCCTTCATCACTAGTACACGCGTGCATTAAAATATATTGGGTGTAATTATCTATATAGTGTAGACACTGTATACGCATTGAGTATGGTAAAAGATTGAATAAACAATTCATAGTGGTCATTTACCGGCCTTTTGCCCTGACACTTAATGTATTTTTTTTTTCGTTGTTTATCACACACTTTTCAATAAAATATTGTTTTTATTCTTTAAAGATAGGCTCTCTCGACCTTTCATCCGGTTTAAGTAAACCAGAAAAGAATCGATCCGGAAAAAACAACGTACATGCAAAATAATAAAATATCAAACAAAAATCAACTTCTTAAAAATCATCATTTATATCCAACATAAAATTGATACCAACCGATTAAATTAAGCTTTTAAGAATAGTTTTTAGTGTAGAGCAACTTTTTCAGAACGATTTTCTGAGAATAGCGTATGTGAAAAAATTGATTTTAAAAAATTAAGAATGTTTAAATAAATGTATTCAAAATATCTTTTGTATGGTAAAATAACAAAAAGGGTATTAGCTTTTATAATAATTACATGGGTTGTGGTGTAATATAAACTATTTTTACATTAAAATTCATAATAAATAACAAGATGTATATAAATTGGATTAAAAAATTTAAAATTTCAACACTAGACCATATTATAAGATGATAAAAAATAGACCAATATATATTTATGTTAAAAGTTGTTGTATAATATATTTTACGTGATAAAATGCAATTTATCCGAATGAAATGTAATTTAATATAATATTTGTGGACTATTTTTTTGTATGGAATACAAATTTACGTGATAAAATGTAATTTTTTTTCTCTGAGTATGGCCGTGGAGATGGGAAGAAAGAAGCAGAGAACGGTCTTCTCTTTTTTACTTCAACGGTCAAAAAGAACAAAGATACAATAATGGAGGAGAGAGATGTGTGTAAAAAGTCAGGAAAGAGGGGAAAAAGCTACTTTCCCTCAGCTTTTCAGAAAAGTTGGTTCAGAGGGTGAAAAAGTTGGTTTACATTTTGGAATGGTTTTTGTCATTTATCACGAGTGTTTGACAAAATTTGCTGCAAACCAGCTTTTTACCAAAAACCAACTTTTCCTTGTGCCATCCAACTTTTTATAAAATGTGTAAGACGATATGTCTTGTTTATTGAAAAAGCTAATAGATTTTTGGTTTAAAAAAGCGAATTGATTTGTATTCATATATCAACATCCAGCATAGTATTGCATTCCAATCTAGATTAGCATAATTAGAATGATTCATAAGCTTTTAAAAGAAAATACTACAACCATCAATATTAATAGATTGTCTGCTTAATAAGATATCTTGTACTCAATTTCTCAAAAATGTCAAATCTTCACTTGTGATGCAGCGGGATAGTTATTTAGCCTTTGGCAGTGCACCGATCCAATAATAATCATAACAACAATTTTTTTGCCCAATAATCATAATAACAATTAGTAAATAAAATATTATTTTGTTTGTACGTAAGTTAAAAATTAAATATAATTTTTTTTTTGCTAAAAACCTTAAAATATTAATTTTATTTAAAGACTCAAAACAAAAATAAATTAATACTTGGAAATTAAAAGATTATTTGTAAAGATTGAGCTTTGAATTGCAAGAACAATACTAGCTTCAAAAGCATGTTAAATCATGAGCAACCACGCACTAAGAGATTATTTTAAAAACATATCAACATATCAGAAGGACCTTAGAGAAAGCCTACCCGTCATTAAAGAGCCATGCTGATGATAAGCTAGCAGCTTCATACAAAGCATACTTCCACTTGCACACTTTCTCTAAGTCATCTTTGAACCTATCTTCTAGATCAGCCATGGCTTCCTCAAAGCTATTTCTCTGATACTGAACATCCACTGGATCCACCTTGTAAAAGATTGGCATAACAAGCTGGTTCTTCTGGTTCTTGCACCAAATGATGTGGGCGAGTTCCTCCAAGCACCATGTGGAAGTAGCATAGTTCCTAGAGAACACAATAATTGAAATCATTGATCTTTCAATGGCTTTAAGAAGCGTAGGTGAGATCTCTTCGCCTTTGCCAAGCTTCTTGTCATCAATGAATGCATTGATTCCCTTATGTCGTAAGGCTTCATATAGAGGCACAGTGAAGGTGTGGCGAGTATCTTCACCTCTAAAACTCAGGAAAACATCATATTTATACTTAGTTTTGCTGCAGAAGCCAAGGGAGGATGGTGAGGCCACTTGGAGCGCCATATGGTTTTGATGTTCTGAGTTCTGAAACTAATTAAGGTTTTAATCCTTCAAGATGGTAGGAAATTTCTTGGAAGCTGCAGGTCCTTCAATTTCATTGGGATGTCGTGATATCCGAATATTGCAGACGATGGTGCCTTTTCTTTTGTAAATGTTTGTTTAACTTTTATATCGTTGGAAACAAACTAGACTGAGAACCCAATAACCGGCCGATTTATTATGCTTTTTGTCTTTTTCTTTGGTTTTTTTTTTTTCTCAGTTTATTTTGAAGGACTCAATCACCTGAACCGGACCAAGATGGTATGTGTGTGTAATATTTACCATAAATAATTTCCCATATAAAATAGTTAAATAACTAATTAATAATAGTCTCATCTGTAAATCGTTAAAATGGATCCAAACGATGCAGAAGTTTTGTTTTTGGCCTGACAAACGGTGAAGATGAAGCCTTGTTTTTGTTTGACTTTTATGGTTTTCTGGAATTTGTTTTGGAAATAAACAAATCGTTATAAATTTTAAATTCTTAAATTATTAGATTCGATAAATATTAGATTCTTTTTTCATTTTATAAAGAATAAATATTAGATTTTTACATTATAATTTTTATGAGTGAATTCCAGGCTTTTGTTTAACTCAAAGTCAATGGTTGGTGACTATATATTATACTCGGCACCTTAGTGTGGAGAATTACTAATGAGTCTTAATTATTGATTATTGCTTATATGAACTTTAAAGTAATGTTTGTCATATATGATTGTCGGAGCCTTGGTCTATTATTGAAACCATCGAAGGTACTAAACTACTAGTGTTTCATTATACAATTCCTACTCACGTAAACTCTCATGAAACAAAAAAGAAAAAGAAAAGGAAAAATCTATTCAACATTGTTGTAGGGGCTCGATCTCTGAGGAGTATAAGAAGAAAAGATGAAAAAGAAAGTAGTGTACAATGTCTTCAAAGGGCGGGCAACACTTTTCTTTAGGCTTAATTCACCCCACCTATATCTATCTTATAGGGTGAAAGTTGGATTAATGGGTGAATTTCCTGCAAGATACAAAGAAGAGCATTGAGTATGGATTGCACTCCCAAAACTCAAATAAGATAACAATGACTTTTACAAAATGATAATTTGACTTTATCTTTGTGTGCACTCAAGGACAAAGGTAATAAGTTTGATCTCTTGTAAGATTTCTAACAATGATACTTGTATTTTGTGTGCCTTAAATGAAGTGATGGTGCAGAGTATTTATAAACCATGAAGTGATGTCTTGAAGTGGTGCCTCTTGACTTAACACCTCTTCAACTAAAAGTTATAACCATA
>JBAGKO010000001.1:13184508-13200076 GCA_037177275.1 Acacia concinna | reverse complement strand
GGGAGTGTAGTGGCTTCTCTTGTGCCCGATTCAAACAAGAAGATAGTGAATTGCAAATCTCAAGTGGAGTTTGAGGACTGGACGTAGGTCAAGTGGAGGACCGAATCAGGATAAATCTGTTTGTCACTTCTCTTCCCTTATCTCTTACTTTCCAGCATATATAACTTGATTCAATATCCTTGTGTTTATAATTCGTTGTTTTCATGCTCTTAGCTTTAGCTATCATGCGAAAAGATTTTCAAAATCAATAAGGTTTTATTTTACACCCAATTCACCCCCTTTATTGGGTGAACAACCGGTTCTTATAGTATTTACTCCCACCAGTGCCAGAGGTTGCATCACCAGAGTATGTTTGAGCAGTATTGTCCGGTATGCGCACTATTGCCCTGAGTTAGAGTTGCATGCCTCTTCGTGATGGTATGCCATAATTGATCTGACCTGGTTGTCGTCCAATGCCATACTGCTTGATAGTAAAAGTAGATCCCTGATATTTACTCCTAGAGAGAGAGAGTTAGCCCCTAGCGCCGTGGTACAGCTAAACCTTGCGATAGAGGCTCAGGTAGAGAGGTACTTGAAACAAGGTTGTTGAGATTCCAATAGCTCTAATATAGTAAGGTAAATGGTATAAAAGGAAGGTGTGACATATTCCCTGCTCTCTACTTTTCCTTTTGTTTTGTTTTGGTGTAGGAGACCTTCTCCTATGGTATAGATATAATAAGGGCCTAATTGATAATGATTTTTTTACAAAACTAATTTATAATTTTTCTTAAAAAATGTTGAGATAAAAAAACTACTTAGATAGTTTTTTTTAAGAAAAAAAATCTATTTTCAAGTGATGCGGTTGTAGTTGTAGCTAGCGGTGACATGGCGGTGGTTGTCTCTAGTAGTATGATGTTGATAGTGGATAGCAAATAGGTGGCGGCTTCTACTACTACAAAATTGTGTATATATGACGCCTGATACTTGATTGTTTATAGGACAAACGTTATATATTGAGAGGTGGAATTTTTCCATACATTTATACGATGGTTGTACATACAAAGTGTCATATATGTATATAATATATATACATATAACGGTTTTTTATAAAACTGTCATATAATTGTCCATTTTTTGGTTAAAAAACAAATCACATAATATATGATAGTTTCATTGTAAAACTGAAATCTATATGTGGCACTTATATTTTAACAACTGTCATTAACTATATATATATATATATGAAGTTTTTAACAAAAAAATGTCATATATATTGCATTAATATATTGCAGATACCCATTTTTAATCCTCATTTGAATTTCAAAAATCTCCAGAAAGCTAAGATTTTCATTTGCAACGAAGGTGTTCAAGTTCCTCCACCTTCCTTTTCCACTCTTTCGTCACGGATTTATGCTTTCCTCCTTGTCCGATGTCTTTCTTCATTGCTCGCTTGGGTCGTGGTTGGATCTTGTGGTGCATAGCAAAAAGTGCTTTGTCTTGCATGGGTCGTGGGTCTTATCAACACAAAAAATGGCACTTTTGTATCGGTTTATTTGTAGTGATCAAATAAAGCCACTACAAACTACAAACTTTGTAGCAGTTATACCAAAAAAAACTACAAACTTGTGACACTTAAGTAGCAAGGGTTTCTTGTTCGACATTTGTAGTGATTTAAAGTTAAATACAGCTACAAATTACGTGCCAACTTGGCGCAATGTGGTGCGAGGTTGGTGCAACAGTTTTCGTAGTTAATTCGTAGCTGTTTCTGTGAACATAACTGCTACAAATGTTTAGTTTGTGCATTTTGTAGTAGTTTTTGGGTAGAAATCGCTATGAAATGCGAAGGGCTGCACATTTGTAGCAATTTTTGAGAATCGCTACAAATTTTATACGAAAGCTGAGGACGCCTTTAGAGTTTGTCGCAGTTGATGTGGCAGTTTTTCTAAAAACCACTATAAATGTAGCGCCTTGTGTGCCTATAAATAGCCCCAAGCCTCTATTTCTCTGTTTTGACAATTTCTTTATTTGAGAGTGACTTTTAGAGATTTTCTACGGTTATGAAGAGCATTTGAGATTGGTGTTGGGAGTTTTGAAAGAAAAATAGTTTTGGATTGGAAGAGAGGGGGTCTTGATGGATGCCAATAAGGTGGAAGCAGTATTGAACTGGAAGAGACCATAAACCGTAGCTGAAGCACGCAATTTTTTGTGTCTTGCTAGTTTTTATAGACAACTTATCCGTAACTTTTCATGTATCACCTTGCCTTTGACGAGACTGACGAGAAAGTCTTGTGTGGGATCAAAGTCGTGAGAGGAGCTTCTTTGAGTTGCAAGAAAGGCTGACGACAACACTAGTGCTTATTATCCCAGATCCACATGAAACCTATACGGTTTATAGCGATACTAGTAGGCAGGTATTAGGATGTGTCCGATGCAGCTGGGTAGAGTTGTAGCGTATGCCTCACGAGCTGAATTACTCCACTCATGATCTTGAAGTGGCGGCAATTGTGTTTGCTTTGAAAATCTAGAGACATTATCTCTATGGTGCGATCGTAGAGTTGTACTGCAACCACAAAAGTTTGAAATACTTGTACGATCAGAAAGAGCTAAACATGAGACAACATATATGGATAGAATTGCTGAAAGATTACAACCTATAGATCAAATATCATCCAAACAAGGCAAATGTCTTCGTTGATGCGTTGAGTCGGAAGGTGGTGTAGGTAGCAATGATGATGATACAAGAACAGAAATTGATCGAAGCTTTCCGTGATCTAAGTTTGACTCAGAATATGTTTTTTGGTGGTAATATCAACCAAGCTAAGAGGGATCTAGGAACGAGAATCGAAGAGGCTCAAATACATGACGAACTAGCAAGGTCTCTTAGAGACATAATTGAACGAGGGGAGACCCAGGAATATGATTTGTCCCCGAGCATATTAGTTTGATACAAGAAGAGAATTATGTGCCACTAGAAGCTAATTTGAGATAATAGATCCTCGAGGAATCCCATAAGAGTAAGCATACTCTCCATCTAGGTATGATCAAGATGTACCGTGATTTGAGATTAATGTACTGGTGGCCGGGGATGAAGAAAGATGACGAGGTTTGTTGCTCATTGCCTCATTTGTCATAAGGTCAAGGTTGATCATCAATGACCGCTACGACTTTTGCGGAATCTTGAAAGCCCTGAGTGGAAATGGGAGAACATCACAATGGATTTTGTTACTGGGTTACCTAAGATCTGAAATCATGATGCTATATGGGTGATTGTTGATAGGTTCACCAAAGCAGCCCACTTTATACCGATTAGCATCAACTACTCTCTTGATAAATTGGCAGAGATCTACATTAAGGAGATTGCATGTCTACATGGGATTTCAAAGAATATAATTTCGGATTGAGATCCCATATTTACTTCTCAATTTTGGAAGTCTTTACATGAGGCTTTGAGAACCAAATTAAGGTTTAATACGGCCTATCATCCTCAGACTGATAGAAAAATGGAGAGGAACATACAGATGCTAAAGAACATGTTGAGGGCATGTGTAATGGATTTCAAAGGAGATTGGGATTAGTTCCTTCCACTTGCAAAATTTGCCTACAATAACAACTATTACTCAAGCATCCAGATGGCTCATTATAAAGCATTGTATGGACGAAGATGCTAGTCGCCCTTATGCTAGGCAAAGCTATCTGAAAGAAGCTTGTATGGGCCAGATGTGGTGGACCAAACAACTGAACAGATTTAGCTCATTAAGTAGAGATTGCTTATAGCCCAGAGTCATAAGAAGAGTTATGCAGACAAAAGACAAAAGGCACCCGAATCAATGAGGATGATGCTTTTATACATTAGGCATGATCACAACGAAATAATTTATATATCAAAGAAAGGGAACTTGATTCACAGATTTGTTAAGAAAGCAATTATAACTAAAAAGAGCATTACCATTAAGTCAATGAAAAGAAAATGGGACACTTGATTTATATATGTACAAGTAATGTATATAATATGTATTATATTCATTCATATATATATATAATTTGTCTATATGCATGTATTATATTCATTTATATTTCTTTTGTATTCACTCTTGATCATATATTACTATATATACATATATACACAAAATCAATACAATGATATATATATATTAATGATCATATATATATGTACATGTATATGTTTAGATGATCATCAACATAATTGATGCATGAGTTTATTTTAGTTAAAATTGAATATACTGGCTATATGCTATATATAATAGCTATGTGATATCATTTTTGTTGTTTTATAGCATATGAAAGTAGGGGCTAATTGAAAGTGCTCTTGTGGTCTATAAAATTTTGATAAGAATATATGGCGGTTGTTGAAAAAACCATCATATAAAATGAAATTATGCAACAATTTATGACGGTGGTTTATTTAATAGCCGTTATATATATGATAAAATATATGACAGGTATAGGTAAAAAACCGTTATATATCTTAACAAATATATGACAGTTGTTTAACCATTATATATACATATATGACATTGAAACATATGATAGTTGAAAACCACCATATATAAGAAAAACAATCGCCAAATATAAAAAAATCTATAGTAATGTTCAAAACATAAAAACAATTAAAAAAAACTAAAAATTGTTTTTGTTTTTTAGTCTTTAAAAATAACTTTTTTGTTTCGTTTTAAAACAACTTAAAAATCATTTTTTAAACAATCTCTTTTATTAAAAAAACTGTTTTTAAATCAAACCCTAATTTTCTATATTGTTCTTTCACTTTTGCTGCACTTAACACTTCTTTCTATTTAATTGCATTTTGTATTTTATTGAAGATCTTTCCCAACTATATTTAGAGAAAAAGATAAATAAATACCATCAAAACTTCAAAAGCTCTAAAAGATTACTTGAATATGTTAAAGGACAAATGAATGACAGATGACTTATCTGAAATACTAAAATTATTGGCAGTAACTAAAATTGAATAGACATTGACTACAATTAAACATGATATGACTAAAACTTAATGTTTAGTTGTAGTCACTGCCAACAATTTTGGTATTTCAGATAAATCCTCTCCCCTCATTTATCTTTTCCCATATTCAAACAATCTTTCAGGATTTTTGAAGTTTTGAGGGTATTTATTTATTTTTTCCCCTATATTTAACTTGAATGAATCGGTTAATACTCCCCTAGCTTAACTGTATTTTATACTTAAGAATGAAATATTCTTCAAGAGCCACCCAACTCTCTGTGCTCTTAAATTGCTTGTGGCCACAATCTCACTGGAGTTTATTATTGGTACAATTGTAATGATTAATAAATTGCCCAGCATTATTTGCCGTACATACACTAAGAACTGTTCCTCACTTCCTCCCATAATATTGTAATTTGCGAACACTTAATGACGCATTCTTGCCATAATTATTCCATTGTACTTAACAAATAATTATTCTCTTCTTTTTGTTTTTTTTAGAAAATAGTATAAAAGGAGTTTTATAATTAGGATCAGGAACAAACCTACATGACCCCCACAAGGCACAAGGTTACAAATAAACAAGACACAAATATCTAAGCTTAAATACAACATATAAAAGTTCAAATAAAAACAAAGCATTCAAAAAGGCTTAAGCCCAAATACTAAAACCCTAAGTCTAAAACAATACCACCTATACAACCCTAACCCTAAATCATTTGTAGAGAGTTGTAAGAGCCTCCGCCGCCACCGAAAAAGTAGAGCTGCTGACTACAACGCCGAAGACAAGGGGTGTGAGTTCAATGAACCACTCTATCAGTCTCATACCTATTAATTTCCTATCTGCTACTACCAAAAGAGGGAAGTCACAATCTCCGCATAGCCACTGCCATGTAGAAAGTAGAAGCAACAATACTAGCACTAATCTAATAGCCTTCGTTAGATTCAACGAGCACCACCAACACCACCCAACCCCAAGCCACTAGATCTCAACAAGCCATACAACCTAGATAAGACAAGACATGACACCTAACCAAATCTATAGTGAGACGGAGATAACCCTTCAGTGCCGACAAAGTATCAGACCCTGATCTCTTGGTTTTGAATTTGTCAGGGAAAGGCCAACATAAACTCAAATTACCACCAAGCCTTCGACTTCCCAGCCGTTACTGTCATCACCACCACCAATTTTATATTCTCCACCAATCTAACTGCTCTTTCCTTCGACAGTACCTCATGGACCACGGCGACCATGGACAAACTCAAAGGACTGAAAAATTGAAACAACCAACAACCCAAAGATGAGCCCTTACCCCGAAGAGAGGAAGCCCTCACGAACGAAGAAGAAGAACGTCCAAAGTGGAGAGAAACAAAAATCCAAGGGTGGCGAACGAGAATAATTATTCTCTTCTTTTGCATTATCTGCAGCCCTCCAGTAACACTCCACACGGCACTATCGTTTTATTTTTTTTGTTTGCGCATGGAGGGGCAATGCATGAAGAGTGTGGGAATTGAACCCCATACTTAATACCACAAAGAGAACATTAGCCTAAAGAGTTTTTGGCTAAAGGGCACTATATCTTAGTTGTAAAGTTTGAAATAATTATCACAAAAGGCAAACAAAAGCCACACACATAACAGCCTCAGACATCGAACACTTTTTGAGACCAAAAAAGGGTGAACACTATGTAAAACTAGGTATTTGCCTTTCTTTTATTGGCTCACATGATGCTATTATATTCTCCTTTTTTTTTATTATTTTTTGGCTATCCTCTGTTTTAGGAAAACAGAGTAAGTTGATAAGTTAAATAAATAAATGTGCCAATCATGACTTCTAGCGTGTATCAGACAAATACCCAGCAATTCTCAACGTATATTGTTCAACTCATGCTTGGTGATCTAAAATCTAAATGATCAATTTTTGTTTCAAACTCCACACCACCAGTCAAATATGTTGAACTAAAATCCGAAAAAAACATAATTTATGGTATCTAACAGTCCATCTAATTTGTCAAAGCTAGTATATATTCACAATTTTTATCAGTTTCCAAACTTAATCTACACCATCCGGTAGTGAGAAAAGCAGAGCTTCGAAGAACATATGTACAATTCTCTCTCTTTTTCTCTGATTTTCTTATTTGTTTCCAGCAATTGATGATGGAAGTTATTATTTTGTCCTACATTTTGTTTTTATTAATTTTAGCAACTCTATAATGTCTATAATAAATAATGCCATTGTGAAATGAAACATAAGGTAAACCATTATACTTTTCATCATTAACATATATGACAAAATGATACTGATAAATTAAAATTCATGTTTAAGAAGGGGGAAAAATCCTTTATTCACCTAACTAATAACAATATGCTAACAATTATTGGATAGCTAATGATACAAGAATCTCCATACAAGCTTACCCATTGGAAAAACCATCTTTCTCTTGTAGCGCGAATGAAAAGTTTGGTGCCGTTTAATTCTCCTACAACGTACACATGAAACAGGAAATAAATATTAATAAAAAAAGGATAACCTTGAAACGACAATTATATATTAGTAGGTACAAATAAAGTAGAGAGGCTGACCTTGACCCTTTCTTTGTGTGACTGAGTTTTCTTTTATCAGTAGTTCTCATTAACTTGTTGGGTGGTTCATAAATATCAGGAGGAGAAGCTATTGCTCTTCGTTTAAGTGATGTTGTTAAATCATCACAACACTTGAACTGCACATTCTCCATTATGTTTGTTTCCTTTTTGTACACATAAACTCCACACTTAACTACGGGCACATCTGGGAATTCACTTATAACTTGTATTTCCACCTCATTCCAATCCAACTCCATATATATGCTGATATCCTTTTGATCTTCTTCCGGAAAGTGCATTAATCCCTCTAATAATAACACATGATGACCTTGGAGACAGAAATTTTCTTTTACTATGTTGCTACCATTAATGCCTATACAAATTAAAAAGTTGGCTGCTCTTCTCGTGCTGGATTTTCCCACGACCTCAAATGCAAGAAGAGCACGAGGCAAACTCCCACGAGCGCCAAAACGCAATGTGTCTCCTTCACAGCAATAGTCGAACCAATCTGGAAATCTTGTTGCTGGCATCTTTATTCTCAAGTTGTGCTTCTCCATTTTCACCTGATTTACCATAACAGGCAAGACCAAAAGCGTTCTCAAATTTTAAAGATCATGAAACTATTTTCATGCATACAATTTGATTTCCTTAAGGACCTAATGTTTTTAATTTACTCTTCCATGTCCTTCTGGATTATTTGATTTTAAATGAGAGAATGCTAAAACGTTCTCGTATCGTCCAAACAAAAAGGCTAGTAACTAACACACACAGATAAATAAGCTCTAGTTATTAGTTGAAGTCGAGAAATTTAAATTCACCTATAGCAAATCATAGTTTTATGGACTGTGTTATCTTAAGACTGACTTAACTTGATTAACTATTGAAATAGCGAAAGAAAGGGAGAATAGAAAAACCTGAGAATATAAGATGTCCAATGATTCCACAGTTAATGAGGTGCAGTTCTCTGCATTTATATCAAACAACTTTGATGGCAACTCTGGTATGTCTCTTAGCCTGTTGCATTCACTCACTACAAGCTTCTCCAGTTGGGCACACTCTTTAATGCACTTAGGGACAGAAACAAAATCATTCCTTGATAGATATAACTCTTGCAAATTTTGAAAATGACTCAGAATTAGGTGAAGTTCTTCATCCAACACACCACTATTCATGAGAAGCAAAAAGTTGGTATGATAGTTGATAACTGGTTGGATATTTTGAACTAACTTGATCAACGATTTTCTTGTACAAGGATGACCTTCTCCCAAATCAAGCAACCAAAGTCTTGGCAACATGAATAAGCTAGTTGGAAGTTCCCCAAGACTTTTGCAGGATTTCATATATAAATATTTTAGAGTCAAAAGATTTCCAATTGAAGGTGGGAGCTCTTTAATAGCAGTTCCTTCTATTGAAATATCCTTTAGTGCATCCATGTTTCCCACTACATGTGGGAAGTACTCAAGACTCGTGCAATCTTTGAGAATAAGCGTTCGGAGTGATGGCATTTTGATTTCATGTGGAAAGCTGGAAAGTTTGGTACATCCAGTAACATCTAATATGGCCAGCTTAGGGAGAGATCCCACTGATTCATGAACTTTGATCAGATTGTCACACCATCCAAGCAACAATCTTCTTAAACTATGCAATTGAGACATATCAGGCACTTCAGTTATGAATTCACAATATGAAAAATCCATGTGTGTCACATAGATACTAAAACTCTGCAAAACAAAAACAATGCTACTATTTAATTAGATAGTTCAAATTACAAAAGCTCGCTCATCCTCTAGTCCAAATTACTGAAGAATTTCCTTATTGCGTGTATTAATACTTCACAGGATATTGTGAAATGTGGTTAAAGATGTTTGTAGTTTTTGGAACATACATATGAGACAATTATAGAACAAAATAAAATATTCAATTTTATAACAGCTATATTAGACTTGTTTATATCATAATCATACGGATCAAGTACTTTTGATTCCAGTATCAAAATTTACAGCTAAAGAAATGATAGCATGCAAACAAGAAAAAGAACAAAAGAAAGGAGAATTTCATTAAAGGACCATATGACCAAAATTTATTCCAATCAATGACTAAAACATTTTGAATTTCACTGCAAGATTAAGAACCAAAATGGAAATAAGTTGTGGGTAAAAAGACAATAATACCCCTTACTTTATGAACAAATAAAATCCTTTTATGAATAAATATACAACTTTTAATGAACAAATGGAATCCTCCTATGATTAATGTGTTGTTCATAAGAGAATTTCACTTATTCATAAAGAGTTACATATTTGTTCATAGCAGGATTCCATTAAAGCAATGTGTATTATTATCCTTTTCCCAACAAAACTTACTTCCATTTTGGTCTTTGGTCCTGTAGTGAAATTTCATAATGTTTTAGTTTTTAACTGAAATAAATTTGGTCATATGGTCCTTTACTGAAATTTTCCTTAAAAATAAATTTGACTGAAAAATAATTATAAGGCATTATCTTAAAAGTACCTTGAATGGCTCTTTGAGTCTTAAAGAACTCCTCGGTAACTTCAAAAAAATTAGTTCTGTTGGAGAAAAATCTGCTGGAAAAGTTGTAGAAGGATATTTCTCCCATTCAAGCCATCTTAAACTATTGGGAAGATATGTAGGGCCGGTTGAAAATTGGACATTCCGAACAATAAGTATTCTAAGATTATTCATCTTCTCAAATGTTGTACCACTACACTTTAGTTTCTTTTGTTGAGGCGGATCAAGCACTATCCCTTCAATATTATTGCATCCCTGTAATGCAATTCCAAACAAGTATCATTAATAGATATTGACATGTGTGTATATCTCATGATAGGTTAGATGTACACATATGATTGACTGTATGAGGAGACAGACACAGTTTAGATTCTTACCAAATTTTCATGCAATACTTTAAGAGCATCTTGGTAACGCCATAATCTACTGCGTTTTTCAGGATTTAGTGGTGCCTCCATTATGACAATCTCTCTACCCATTTGTCGTACTAGATCATGCATGGACAATGAACTCTCGCCAACCAAAGTAATCAAAGATTTATCAACAAGAACTTCAAGATAAAACCTAGCACCAAAGTCACAAGCTTCTACTATTTCTCCAATATATCTCAACATCTCACAATTATCAACAAAACAAGCTATATCCAAAAAAATACGCTTTGCACCATCTTGTAAGCAATCATAGCTTATTTTTAGAATGTCATGAATTGTTCTTTCAGGGATTTCCTTATATTGTTCCAATATAGACCTCCATTCCTGTAAGTTCACATTTGCCAAATTGGAACCTATTGCTTTCAATGCTAGAGGAAGGCCCTGCGCATAAATTATCGCATAACAAGACATATCTTGATAGTTTTCTGGAGGTTGGCTCATGTGGAAGGCATGCCAACTAAAGAGCTTAAGTGAGTCTTGGTCATTTAGGTTCATCATTTCATATGTTTTTCTAACATTACACGCATTTAACAATTGCTTATTTCTTGTTGTTATAATGACTTTGCTTCCCCAACCAAACCAATCACACCCGCCTGCAAGTTGTTCTAACTGTTCAACCTCCTCAACATCATCAAGAACCAAAAGAACCTTTTTATGACCAAGTCTATGTTTTATTCTTGATATTCCTTCACCAACACTCCCAATCATCATAATCTTCTCCTCAAGAATCTCAGAAAGAAGTTTCAGTTGGAGACGAACTATGCCCAAGTATTTCCTTGATGTTTCACTAACATCAAACAAAAAACAAGCACCTTCAAAATGGTAGAAGATTGAATTATAGACAGCTTTTGCAAGGGTTGTTTTGCCAATTCCACCAATCCCATAAATCCCCAACATACAAACTCTATCGTCGGATTGATATAAAAGTGAAATCACTTCTTCAATGCGAGGCTCAAGTCCAACCGTGTACCAAGGGCTATGTAATCGTTTAGGAGGCAACATAGCATATGCGTCATCAACAATCCTTTCAATAAACCCAAATAATGCGTTTCTACAAAAGAGCAAATTCTGTTTGAACTATGAAGATGATTCATGAATTTAAAGTTTCTTTCTTTTCTCTTGTCTTTTATCATATATTTTGGATGCAATCTTGTTTTGATTATATATATACATCACCTCAAAACCAATTAGCCCTCACAAATTTTTTCATCCCTACACTATATAAATGCTTTTAACGCAAATTATAGAATAATAAAGTATTTTCTTTTAAAATGATACTGTTTTTCGTAAATAAAAAAGAATTTGGCATCAAGAAAAATAATCTAAAAGATTAAATTTATTAGATCAAAATTACAACTTTTAATATTAATATTAAATCAATAAAATTAGTAATCAATTTGAACTATGAAATCTATATCATGTGACAATAATAATTCTAATTTTTCTAGTAATGGATACATATACATATATATATATAATATAATATAAAAGCTACAAATAACTAGTATGATCAAGGTAACTCAGCTTTAGATTTTACTCAATGAGTAGAACTGTATTCTACCGATGAATTAGAAGTAAGAAATCCATTCTGAATTAATCCTTAGTTTCATTGGATGACAATAAAATTAGCCGGAAAAGAATATTAAACTTCTAAAAATATTATGAAATTTTGAAAGTTTTTATTCCTAGTGTCCTCTTCCTATTATTTTCTTCCCATTTTTTCCTGCACCAAAACCAAACCTAAAAGTAAACATTTGTGCCACTTCAGAAATAATATTTATAACGTATATATAACGGACACACGTAAGATTCTTAAAAACAAAATCACATAACCATGGATGTGGAAGGATAAGTTTTCATCTCAGCATTTTATACCCGGCCCAAAAAAAAAATCTCATCATTTTATAGATCCAGGGTTGTTATAACAATGACTAAATTCTAAAAAAAAAAAATTATAGCAATGACTAATCAAATTTACTAGATCGACCTTTCTGCAAGAGTAATTAGTCGTCGTTGATGTTATTACATCATGAGCAACCACTCACAAATACTCCTCTATTGTTAAATGTAAGAGTTAATTAGAATTGGTTGGTTGTAAATGTAAGGCTTCAATCCATTCTATTTCTCACACTCATATCATTTTTCTTGCAAACTAATTTACCTAACATGTTAACTGGTATACTACTATAATCTAATGTTATGTATGAGAATTTTAAGGAGATTAAACCCCACATTTGTTATAATTAACTAATTTACTTAATTTCTCACATTTACGCAAATCATACTTCAAAAATTCAAATTGGAAAGTGGTAGAATCAAACATACTCATCTTTAACAAGCCACGCCCTAGACAAAGAAGCCGCTTCAGACAAAGCAAACCTCCATTTTTGTACTTTCTCTGGATCATCTCTGAACTTAACTTCATGAGCAGCCATGGCTGCTTCAAAGCTGTCTTTCTGAAACTGTACATCCATAGGATTCACCATGAAGAAAATGGGCATGACCAGCTGGGTGTTCTCATTCTTACAGCGAATGATTTGGGCAAGTTCATCCAAACACCATGTGGAAGTAGCGTAGTTCCTAGAAAACACAATAATAGAAATCCTTGATCTCTTAATGGCTTTAAGAAGCGCAGGTGCAATCTTTTCCCCTTTTCCAAGTTTCTTATCGTCAATGAAAGCATTGATTCCCTTACGTCGCAAAGCATAGTAGAGAGGCACACTGAAGGAGTGGCGAGTATCTTTGCCTCTGAAACTCAGAAAAACGTCGTATTTAAGTTTGGATCCGGCGGTGAAACTATCGGATGGTGGTGGTCCCAACAGTTGAGTCGCCATATATGGCTGCAACAATTTCTGAATGGGAGCAAGGTATTGGGGTTTGAAAACTTTGAATACTCTAACGAGGCAGAGAGATTTATAAAAAGTTTTGACCCTGCAACAAAACACAGAGCTCGTCATTTGACCCTCCATCAACAAAATTCTCCGAAGGTTGAGTTTTCTTTTATTTCATTTTATTTTTTTTAATAAATTTTTCCTCCTTGAGGGATGTGCATTTTTATTTGCTTTAACCTTTTTTTAAGAAAATTATTTTTTAATATTAGGATAAAATACAATAAAAAAAACAAAAATAGGAAAATAAGAAATGGATGGCTGCAGCATATTAGAATATATAGAAGTTTTTACCTTCTGTTTAATTTATGAATCTAATAAACAAATTGGGAAGACATTGAAGAAAATATATATAACTCAAAATATAAACTTCATTAAAAAAAGAAAGAAATGCAATTGCTAAAGGCAGAAAAAGAAAAAGATTGACGGTAATGAAATCTTTTTCTAAGAGTAAATTTATTAAAACACCCTTTATCTTTTTTAAAAAGAGTTATTTAGTTCCAGTGCAAAAAATATTCATCAGGATTTAAAAATGGCCATAAAATGCCACTGCCCTTAGTTTGAGCTATATTGACAGGTTTTTTCAAATGTTTGACCAAATATAATGATATGTATTGTGAGCTGGTCGAGTGTGTTTGAAAAATTTGATCAAATGTGGTGATGTGGACGATGACTTGGCGAAGTTAAAATCATACGTGGCAGTGAGAGAGAGGGGGAGGGGGAAGTAACCAGAAATTGGGGTCAACCTTCGTCCTCTTTCTCTGAGTCCACCTCCAAAAATTGCCCAGAAATTGAGTGCAACCCAGAAACTGAACTCAAATCCAGAAATCAAAACATCTTTAAGCATTGATAAACCCAGGAATAAGATTTTAGTCACGTAATCGAATGAAATCGTGAAACAGAGTAAAGGCACTAGCGGGTGTTTAAGCCTCACTCCTTCAAACTTTCATAGATGGTTAGGCTCTGGGCAAATTCAACCTTCACAGGCTTCCTTCCTAGAGTAATGGAAGCAGCAAAAGCATCATGAAAACAAAAGACGAAGCAAGATTTTGTCTTGCTGAATCCCTAAAAGATATTCTTTACTCGTGAAAATTTGGATCAACTGAAAATGACCACATTTAAAGAGAAAAATCTGAAACGTGAAATCATGACGCCGGAGGAATTGAAGAAGTAAAGACAAAGAAGAAGATTCGACTCACCCCTAACCAATGTGCAGCAAAATCCTCACCTCTAACATCATTGTTAACCGCTCTTAGCCGCAACCAAGGTCAGATCTAAGATTGAAATTCAACCAAAGTTCGCGCAGATCCAAAGCCGTCGGTGGCGTTCTCCGTAATGTCCACGCGATCGGATTCGAACCATAAGAGCCTAGGTGAGGGAGATTTTCTCAGGCTTTGCCTCGGCTTCGACTAAGAAGGCGTAGACGTTGATCGGCTTCGACTAAGAAGGCGTAGACGTTGATCGGCTTCGGATCAAGAAAAGGTAGGTGTAAGGACCCAAATTTTTTACTTTATGAAATATATACATATATATATATACACGAAAAACAAATTTGTTTAAATTAATTAATTAAATACTTCATTTACTCAGTGAGTCAACTATATATATAAAAAAAAGAGTAGGAATAAAAGATAATAAGATTGATTATTTTATTTGTACATTTAAAATTTTAAATTGACAGTAAAAAAATAAAAGAAAAGAAATTGGGGACTATTGAAGAATACATCATATATAACAATTCGATTAAATTAAAAAAAAATCACATATAAGATAGAGATTTTTAGAATTTAGGGAAAATTCTAAATAAATACCTTCCTAAATTTAAAAAGCCCAAAAGGGATGTTAATATTTCAAAAAGACACTAAGGTACCAGGACTAAATTGGGTTTTTTCAAATTTGCTGACCAGAATAGTGACCCGCATAAAATAGCGAAAACCATTACTCCTCTTGTGAAAACCATTACTCCTTTTTCATCATATTCTGTTTGAACTCAAATCTTCCGGCGAAATCCCACTGCAGAGCATAGTCATGCTTCTGTGCTACATGGATTCGTTGTGTGATTGCTTCCAGCAAGTTATCTGATGTATTTTTGTGTAGAGTTGTTCTAGTTGAAGTGATTTAATACTTGAATGCATTAGTTTAGATTAATTGATTAATTGATCTAATTCTTGCTTAAGCTC
>JBAGKO010000001.1:13095885-13114319 GCA_037177275.1 Acacia concinna | reverse complement strand
TCATATTTGATAAAAATTTTTTTTATTATCTTTCATTTTGTAGCGGTTTAGAAACCGCTACAAAAGTTGTAGACTTTGCAGCGGTTCAAGAAAACCGCTACAAATTAGTAGCGTTTTTTTGGTCTTGAGTAGCGGTTTCTTATAACCGCTACAAAACGGTTTGCAACACACGATTTAGTAGCGGTTTTTTGAACCGCTACTAAATCAATTTGTAGCGGTTAAAACCGCTACAAATTACACATTTTAACCGCTACAAATGTGTGTTTTTTTTGTAGTGTAACTATATCATATGTTAATTATTATTAAATTATGTTTTAGTTTATTGTTAAACAAATTACTTTTAAAAAATGTAGATATAAACACTATACGATAATTTAATTAAATTTCATAAACTCTCTAAAAAATCAATTAAATTTTATACTTAAGATTGAAAGTAGTATGTAAAAATATAAAATGTATGCAATTGTTTTAACTCCCACAATATATATATATATTCATTTCCAAGTTTTCTTTTAGGGATAATTTCATTTGAGAACAAGTAAGGAAATTAATCCAATCAAACCTAAAAAACATTCTAAAATTTCAGTCAAATCCTAATGACCAAAATGAAAATAAGTTTTTTAGGTAAAAAGATAATAATACTCTTTATCTCATGAACAAGTGAAATCTTCTTATGAATAAATGTGTACCTCTTCGTAAACAAGTATAATTCTCACATGAACAACACATTAATTTATTTTCAGTTGTCAAAATTGTATATTTGTTCATAGAAGGATTTCACTTGTTTGCAAAGAGTTACACAGTTGTTCATAAGATGATTTCACTTGTTCACGAGATAAAGGCCATTATTGTCTTTTTATGTAAAAAAACTTATTTTCATTTTAGTCCTTAGATTTTGATTAATTTTAGAATATTTTAAAATTTAACTGATATTAATTCCCTTATTTAATCCTCAAATAAAATTCTTTGTAGCGCTCCTGCTTCATTAGCGAGTTTTGTCCATGACAAAACTATTCTCTTTGTGCAGACGCAGGAGTATACAAAAACTGATGATCCAGTCCGGTGCAAATAAAGAATACAACAAAATCAGATCAAACCAATTTATTTGAACTGGACCAGGATTACGACCAAGTAATGAGACCACTCTGATTTAGTCCAGATCAATTTTTTCATATTTTGGAATTTAAACATTATTTATTTATTTTTAATTTATTGTTGTTACATTTTCTCAAGATTTACAATTACCTTTTTATTGTTTTATGATGATTTATATAAGATTGCAGGCAATTTTATTATCTTGATCGTTGATTATGTTTATAAATTTCTGTTACACCAAGGTCTCGATCCTCTCAATGATTAGTAGGGCTGAGTAAATCAGAACCAAAATTGAAAACCAGTTTTAGTATGGATACTTTGGCGGTTAAATATTCCATTCATATTTTTGGAAATTTCAGTTTTTGGTGTTCGATTATGTTATTAGAAAAATAATTTGGTTAAAACTGAAATATTTATGATATATTTTATTTAATAAATACTATTTGATAAGTACATATTTTTAAAATTAAATAGGTATGATTTTAAATTTATAAATCTATATATATTTTAAATCTATTTTATATATTTTCTTCCTAAACCAAATCCTGAAGATAAAAAGTTATATTTCTACTAAATTTATTCACACACACACACATATTATTTTGCAGCTAATAAATAAAAAAATCGGTTAATTCAATTCTGAACCGAACCGATATATTTTAATTAATTCTGTTAATCTGATTAAGTCGGTTGTTTAATTAATCAACATTAGCTTTATTCGGCTTTTCAGTTTTCAACGAAAACCTAATGCTCATCCTAATGATTGCTATTAAATCCCACTACCCCATGTTCTCTATACCTGTATATTTCTTCTTCCTTCGAAGCCCTCAAAAAAGCTCCAACAATGGCCGGAAAACTATTCGCATTCGTCAGTGGCCTCACCTTTATTTTACTCTTCACATCCCTGGCCGCCGCCAAATCCACTGGTTTTTCTCGGACTCTCTCCCCATCTTCACTGGGCCTTCGTAAGGAGAAGCTCAGCCACCTTCACTTCTACTTCCACGACATCGTCAGTGGAACAAAACCCTCCGCCGTGAGGGTGGCCCAGGCCCTCATGACCAACACTTCATCAACAGGGTTCGGGGTGGTGATGATGGCCGACGACCCTTTGACTGCTGGCCCGGAGCCGGGGTCGAAGCTGGTGGGTAAAGCCCAGGGAATATATGCGTCGGCGGCGCAAGACGAGGTGGGGTTATTGATGGTGTTGAACTTTGCCTTTATGGAAGGGAAGTATAATGGGAGTTACCTGAGCCTGTTGGGACGGAACACGGTGTTCAGTACAGTTCGAGAGATGCCAATCGTAGGCGGGAGTGGACTTTTCCGGTTCGCACGTGGCTACGCTCGGGCCAAGACCCATACCTTCGATCCGAAAACCGGCGACGCCGTCGTGGAATACAACGTCTACGTGTTTCATTATTGATGTTCCTTGTTCGTTAAATTTGCCTTTCTTCTTTAGCTCAGGGACCATTCCCTCCCAGTGGGATCAGCATTCTCCGCACTGACATGTCATGAAGTCTCCGGAGACAAAATTATTCCGGTTTCTCCCCTTTTTATACTTTCGTTTGAAGTTGTTTAAATAGATTTTAGGAAAAATTTCAATAAAGTATCGTAATTGGGAATTAATATCAGCGTAGCCTACAAACAACAAACGTACAAGTGAATGACTCGTGGGTTTTTCTTGTTCATAAGGGATGTGCTGATATTAATTTCCATTTGCGGTGCTTTACTGAAATTCCTCCTAAATTTTAATACCTGGTGTGTGCTACAGTAAATAAGATACTTATATAAAAGTGAAATTTTATTTAGTTGATATGTTAAAAAATAGTTTTTGATAAGAAATAATTAAAAAAGATATGAATAATATCATATATAGTATCTTATTATATTATATATTATTCCATTATGTCCTAATTACAAGTTCAGTTAAGTAAGTGAAATAACCTACGTAATTGTATTATATGTATATTTTATTTTATTATATTATATATTAATTCATAAGTTAAATAACATAATTTGAAAAAAAAAAAAGATAAATTTTGATGCTTTAAGGTCATGTAAATATCTTTCTCATGATTCTTAAAAAAATCAACTAGTTCATAAATCAAACAAAATAGTTTGAAAAAAATGATAAATTTTAATGCCTTAAATTAATGTAATTTGCTTTCTTAAATTCTCCTAAAAAGTCAATTAGGTTTTATAATTAAAACCTCGGAGAATATATATTATATGTAAATATATTATGATATTTATACTACATTTAATCTTAATTATAAGAATTAGTTGACTTTTTTTTTAAAGAAATTAAAGAAGCAAAATAAGTTATTTAATCATATCATATGTTGTGGTTAAATTGGTCACAAAGACAATGAGCATATTACTTCAGTTTTCTTATAATTATAGAAATAAGTCAATTGAATCTTATAATTAAGATTGGAGGGAGGAAGTTATAATAGAAAAATAAAAAATAAAATTTAAAAAATGTTTTTAAAAAAATGTTCATATGAGCAACTTATTCTTGTTTTAGGAAAAAAGTATCTTATATGAGTGAGATTGAGTTAATGCAAAATCATTTGCAGTGTGCACGTGATATGCATCGCTATACACACACATACATATTTGTGCCAAGTATTATATCGAACTCTTTATTTTAATTTTAGTTAGTTGCATAAAAAGTTCGTATTGTTTTAGTTTCTTGAAACAGCTGGATGCAAATGTTGTAATTATTTCATACGTCCCCTTAATTTGCATGCAGGTTAGATAAAAATGAGGAAAATCCTAGTTAAAACCTACTAAAATATCATAATTTAAATTCAGATCTACGCTTTTAATATATTTCAAATAAGTTGATTGGAAATTTAAATTATGGAAGATGACACATGTATTTTAGAAAACATGTCACATATTAACTAACCTAAACAATTATAGTAATATAATAAAACTAGTCAAATATATCTTAATTAAATAATTATATTAAGGTGATGAAAGAATGTACTTTTTGGCAATACTATAAAATGTCTTTTTGAGTTAGTTTTTAAAAACACCTTTGACATTTTTTACCTTTACTTACTTTGTATATACAAAATCATGTTAAAAAACTAGTTTCTAATGATAATCCAAACAAACACTGATATTGCCTTGCCTTGCGCAAGCGCAAACATTATGAAGGAGATGTTAGATATTTTATTAAAAGGGTTAAAGTGTTTAAATAATTATCAATTTTTTTTAAAAGTGTAAAAATAACTATGAACTATCTTTTGGAGTAAAAGTAACCATAAACCTTTTAAAATGGTGCAAAACTGTTAAGTCACTGTAGCGCAGTTAATTTTTTATGAGGGTTTTCTACAGTAACTTAACGGCTTGCTACAGTAATTTAACGGTTTTGCATAATTTTCGGAAGTTCATGGTTACTTTTGCTCTAAAAAATAGTTCATGGTTATTTTTGCACTTTTAAGAAAATTTTATGGCTATTTAAGCACCTTAACCTTTTTATTAAATATGATAATATTATATTTTGATATTTATTCAGATCATATTTTAGATAATTGATCATATAAAGATATTATAGATATTGATAATTAATTGTTTTGATCAATTAAGAATTTGAATAATATCTTGTTAGTTTTAAACATTATATGTTTAATATATTTTGGATAAAATATTTCCCGATTGTGTCCCGCATGAGATTTGGATAGAGATTTGGTTTAGGGTTACCTGCCTGATCGGTAAAGCTGTTACAAGCCTTGATGGGAGGTTATAAATAGCCTAGGTCAGGTCTTAGAGTAGTATCATAGAAATATGTACTTGCTCCCCTGAGGTTCCCTGATGGGTGACGGCAATTAACAATCCATCACTATGTCACAATCTTCCCGTTAGAAGAATCCTCATCTTATTCTAATATAGATTCTTATTTATATCTTTTCTTATTTTAGATAGAGAGATACATTGCTCAATTAACTATGGTTGGAGGTGTTTCACATCAAGTTTTCCGCTGCTGCTCTTATAGAGTTCACATACGGTATTTACATATTATTAATTGGATTATTCCAACAAGAGCATTTCAGTTTCTTATTATCATCTACCCATTCCATTGTTTCCACGGCAAAAGTAGAGAGAATGAGGATGCTTCGATGCTGCAGCTGGCTTTATTTCTTTGTTGCCAAAAGAAGAGGAAGATAAAGAAAGCTTCGGTTCTGCTTTGGGCTGCTGAAACCGAGTGGAAGTGGGAGATAATTGTTGCATGCAATACAAGAGAGTTGATTTCGGTGAGTATTCAAATCCCCTTCCATCTTTCGGTTCCATTTCTGACTTTGAATGTAAAGGTTGAGACCCAAAATCTGCATGCATGTAAGAATAAAAATGATCTATGGGTTTGCATATAGGATTAAAGTTAATCTATGGGTTTGCATGTAGGATTTAAGAATGATTTCTGGGTTGTATGTGTCTTCCCTGAGTTTTGCAATGAGTAACCGAAACAAATTCAATGAATATTCATAGGTATATGTGTGTGTTTTGGTATAGAGAATAAAGCTAAATGAAAGAGAATGAATTTTTCAAAGTATGGTGCAGTTTGGACCTTGTTGTATTTTTGGATTCAGAGAGGTTATCTGTTTCGTATAAAGCTTTGAAAGGGTAAATGAGCTCCATTTCCCTTGAAATTTGGCAGTAAGATAGAGGACATGTCAAGCTTTAAAAAAATTCCTATTTTATGCATTTTGGATTTATGGATAAAGAGTTATGCTTTTTGAAAGTTAAGGTTAAATTCTGGAAGGAAAAACCTGATGGCCGAAAATGAAGTGTTCAAAAATAGGGGAAAATAACCTTGGATGACCATAAAATTTTATGAGTAATTAGCAGACATATAGATATTTAAAATAAGCTTGGACCCAGGTCATTTGAAGTTTTGTAGGCCAAGATATGAATTTTATAAATTTCATGAATTTGTCTGGAATAAATTCTGACATATGGATTTTGTGTAATTTTCAAATAGAGCAAAAAATTTTCATTTTTTATGAAATTTGGTGAGCTATTAGTAGACATCCTAAAGTTTAAAATGAGTCTAAGAACATAACAAATGGATGTCTAGAAAGAGATTTATGATTTTTGGAAGTTAGAACTTTGAATAAGGGAAAATTAAGGAGTCAGTGTGAATGATTAAGTAAAAGCCATTTTATGGATTTATTTGTATAAGGTGGTTCCATAAATTATTTTTCCTATAAAGGGGACTTAATGATGGTTAAATAGAACTTTGAGTCACATTAATTGGAATCTCTTAGAGGGAGTTATGGATTTTTTATTTCACACTAGTAATCTGGGAAAAATCCCTATTTCAGCTGGATAGTGATTAACATGAGTTATAAATGGAAATTGGTCATTATAATTGGATGCCAATTGATAATAGATCTTAAAGTAGATTATTAAGGGTTAATTATTTACAACCAACCTAAGTAAATAACTATACAAGTATTAGTTAAATAATGACATGTCATCCATAAATTCTGGATTGATAGGACCTAATAGCTATCTGGAGCTAAAACGTTTCCCAAGCCTAGATAAAAGTTTGGATGTTACTCAAGGAAAGCAGACAGGTAGTAACTTTTTCTTTCATTTGTTATAAGATGCACTTCATGTCTTTGTATTCATCATTGAATTATTTAGCATATTTTGTGTGTTTGCTGGGTGGTTGCCCGTGGCTTAGTGCGAGGGTGGACGCTCATGCTAATTACTATTGTGTGCGTGCACGTGTGGATGCCTAGGGCCATGCTATCTACGATATGGTGCAGGTATCACTCGTTGCTTTGGACATGCCTAGAGCTATGGTGATATGAGGACTGTGTGTTCTGCATTGAATGATTTTGTGATAATTTTGTTATATGATGACTGTGTGACATATTGTGTGATGTTGTATCTTTATGAATGATTTGTAGTTACTACTAAGATTCTCATGAATCTCACTATTTTTCATAAACAAAATTACAGTACAGAAGGGTGGTTTGAAGGCAAGGAGGTAAATACGGACAACTAGGGACTAGAGGCTGTAGTAGAAATGTTTAAGTCTTTTGTTGGTTCTCTATTTTGATATATTTTGGATATATTGAAGTTCTATATAGTGCATATAGCTTGTAACCCTGTTGATGATAAAGTATGAGAATTTATGATGTAAATGTGTTGCAATCCCTAGTATTGGAGTTGTGATTGAACTAGTAGAGTGATAGAATGATACGTGGATGATTGTAAGACTATCCAGATATCTTAAAATGTTATTGTTTTCAATTGCTGGTATAATAGTTATGGCTTGATATATGGGAGCTAAGTCATGTATTGTTGATACCTGTTTGATGAGATCAAAATGGAAAAGAGAAGAGCTAATGAGACTTAATGACGTAGTGAATGTTATATAAAATAAAAAATTCTTTGAGAAAAGTTTATGTTAAAAGAAAAATTTTATAATGAAATTCAGGTTCAATTCCTGAGTTATTTTTTGAATTTATAAACGTTTCCTTTTAAGAGTTCCTTTGATTGAGGACTCAAGATAACTTCACTACTCTTCTGCTCTCATATGAATGCTATCGGAAAAGGGGTTGTGACAGAGTTTACATTTGAGCCTAAGTGATAATTTATCTATTCTTCTGAGAGAATATTCATTGTAAATGTTTATCATTAAATTAAAATCCTTATAGGGTGTAAGGGGAGTAATTCTGAGAGAGTTACAAAGGTTTCACAAGTGCTTGGAGTAAACTTGTGGTTTGTAAAGATTCTCAAGTACCCATGAAACTTGAGGGATTATGGCGGCTTCTTTTGTACCCAGATTAAACAAGATAGTGGATTGAAAATCTCAAGTGGAGCTTGAGGACTGGATGTAGGTTATTGTGGTTCGAATTTGAGCCTCTGTGATAATTTATCTATTCTTCTGAGAGAATATTCATTGTAAATGTTTATCATCAAAGTAAAATCCTTACAAGATGTAAGGGGAATAATTCTGAGAGAGTTACAAAGGTTTCATAAGTGTTCGGAGTAAACTTGTGATTTGTAAAGATTCTCAAGTACCCATGAAACTTGAGGGATTATGGCGGCTTCTATTGTGCCCAGATTAAACAAGAAGATAGTGGATTGAAAATCTCAAGTGGAGCTTGAGGATTGGATGTAGGTCATTGTGGATTAGAGAGAGACAGAAAGTGAGAGTGAAATTAAAGAAGACACAGTGCATCTGTAGAGAGAGTGTTTCGATTTCTTATTATCATCTACCCATCTATTGTTTCCATGGAAAAAGTAGAGAGAATGAGGATGCTTCGGTGTTGCAGCTGGCTATATTTCTTTGCTGCCAAAAGAAGAGGAAGAGAAAGAAAGCTTATGAAAATCTCAAGTTTGTATCTGACACCCAATTCACTCCTTTTTGGGTGACAACTGGTTCAAACATTATAAACTCCACAACTCGCATAGTAAAGCCATTCTTTGACTTAGATCTCTTGAAGCCATGGATTGAAGATTTGAAAAGTTTTAATCTTCATTTTCTTGGTTTTTCCTCTCCATCTTCCATTCCTTGCTCGTGTTATTATTGCTATGTTTTTTTTTGTTTATCCCTATTTTCTCATGGGTTTCATGAACATGTGAGCTAGAGCTTTAATTCTAAGATTATTTTAAAACCTTGTGTGTATTAAGTATTCTTTTTCCTTTTATATTTGTGATTAATAATGAGATTATGTTGATTTTACTCTATGCTTAGTATTTCTTGTTGGGTTCACTTGATGATGTTTGAGAGAGTTAGGTTGATTGTAGAACTTGAGTTTAATCATGTAAGAACTTGAAATTTGTGAGTTGAATAGATGGTTTTGTTAATGAGATAGAGATATACCCATTAACCTTAAATAGTCATATAGGATTTGCAATGAAAATTGGTGGTTTAATTAATTAATTAAGAGATCAAGTAATTAATTGAACTAAAAACCTATTTAGAGACTTGAAAGAGCATTTATAGATAATTTAGTATCATTGGCTAACATAGTAACTCATTAAGAAGCAAACATTATGGGATTTGATTGATTACTTTTGAAATACAAGAGGGATAAATAATCCTAGTTCCTATTTTGTCCTTGAAGTAAAAGAATCACTTATTTATAATAATTTTTTGTTTAGTTTAGGTTTGTTTCATAGTTCCCCTTCACTTTGATATTTGTATCACTCAAATTAAGTCAATTCATACTTAACTAGGTTTTGGAACCAAATTCTCATAAGAACTATACTTTACTTATCATTTTATTTCTTGATGAAATCCATACACTTGTGGAGGGAACAATGATAGGCAAAAATTATTGTAGAGTCAAGTACATGGGCCATATTAAGTAATAAAATGATAAGTAAGATATTGTTTCTATGAGGAATCAAGAACATTATTTTTTAGATATTGAATTCTCAAATTTTGTTTAAGTTAAGCGAATCTAATTTATAATTAAAATTCTAAAGGAAAATAAAATTTATGGAAACTTCTTATGTCTTGATAAGCTTATATTTTATGATTAAATAGGTATAGATTCTGAGATACATTTGGTTAAATTTAACGATATTATACCTATTTAATTATCTTTTATAGATTCTTTCTATCATTTAATTGATTATAAGATATAAAAAAATCTAAACATAAAATATACTCATATCTTCTTTTTATTATGCACGAGATATTATGAAGTCGAAGAGGAAAAGAGAATCAGCAATCCCGTGGGCCCAAATTTCAATATATCTATATATATTAAAGAGAGATAATTAAAGTGGAAGTGGGGGCTGACCGAATATCTCAATATATATTAGAACAGCATGGATGCGCAGGTGGCAGCAATATATTAATTGGGTAAAAGAAAAAAAATAACAATGTGGACCCCACGCTTGCTAAGAAGAAAACTGAATGTGGATACTGGATAGTGATGTAGTATACTATCTTTTGAAGGCATATTTTAAGGAATGAAGCCATGGCCCAATAGCAAGAAAAACCTAATGCATCATTCATTATAAAAGAATGGAGATTGAATTTGGCGAGGGGAACGAATAGCATCAGTGCAGAAGAAAAGAAAGAAAAATCCAGCGGAAAAAAAGGAAGATCAAGAAGCAGCGAGCCTCGTCTGGATCTACAACATAGTTTCTGTTTTGTTCTTCCTTCCTTCTCTTTCTCGAATATGAATTTTATCTTCTTGCCATGGATTTTTTTGTAGCCATGTGTGGCTAATTCTTTTCTTAATCTAGGGTAGCTATGAACTGATTCTTGGATTAGAGTATGTTTGAACCTTTTAAATGAATTTTAATATTAATTTTTGTTTATTTAATCTTGATTTATTTATCTCTTTTTAATGCTTGATCACCATTAAGTAGTAATTTGTGAAATTTAGATTAACATTAAAAGAGGGATCTTTATTGGATCATATGATTAAATAATGTGGGATTATAATTTATTCTAATTTGCCATTAGGATAGGAATATACCTCTTAGACCCATATAGTCATATTAGAGTGATTTATGAATTTATTGCCTCTTATATAAATTTGTTAGGAATAACAATTTACATAAAAAGAGAGATATAATTGATCGGGAGATATTTATATCCATTAATACTCTAGACTAACAATTTAATATTAATTCCGTCTAATTGGTGAAAGACATAGTCTAAAACTTGAAGAAGGGATTAGTCACTCTATATTGGTATTATCATATGAATTCTTTAAAACTCTAGTTTTAGTATTTTTCTTTTTTAAAAAATTCTCTTAAATCATCCTTATTTGCTTTGCTCAACTTAAAGGAAAATAGGAATTTTAGTGCCTAATTACTAGTTCAATTGAGTTTCCATGGGACGATTTTGATTTACCATTTGACTATTTTCACGATCCATATACTTGTGGTGCAGTGCTTAATTAAATTTTGTTAGCATCATGTCTAAACCAACCTAGAGTCACTAATCCCTTATATGTTAACTTAGACTTTTATCCCCACTAAATTAATTAAACATTAATTTCATCAGCTAATGTAGAGTATTAGTGTTTATAAATGCTTGTTAGTTCATTTATATCCTTACATTAATTAATTATGTAATTTCTCACATAATTATAGAATGTACAATTAAAATCCGGAATCACTCTAATTTGACTATGTGGATCTTATAAGTATATGTCTATCCTATAGGCAAATTAAACTAAAGCCTAATTTCACACTCCTTAATCTCAAGGTTTATTTAATGTTCCCTTCATCAAGTTCAACCCTAAATCTCCAAAACATACTTATTGATGACCAGTCAAGAAGTAATAATCAAGAAAATCAAGATTAAAAAAACTGAAATAAATTAACCATAATTAATTCATGGGAAATTAAATCTAAGATGCAAATAAGTTCATAGCTCCTCTAGGTCTAAAATAAATTAGACACACATTGTTACAAGAAAATCCACAACAAAAAATTAAAATTCAGATTCAGTAAAGAGAAGGAAGAAGAAGAATAAAAGATTATCTCTCTTCCACACTGTTGTCACAGGTTGAAGAGATCGTTGATGTTGCTTATGTTCTTTCCTTCCTTTCATCACGATCTTGTGCAATCATCCTTGTCTACTGCGCTAAAAAGTTACGGATAAAATTCAGGTCTTCCTCTGTGTAGGTGTCCTCATTGTCAAAAATTTATAAATTAAAAGTAAATTATAAATGAACTAAGAGAATGGAATAACTAACAATTTAATAACAACAAAAATATTAGCATTTATTTGTCAATGAAGAAATGATTAAACCTGTTCAAAATCTTTAATATGTCTGCTTTGAATAATGTTATACATAAATAGTATAACATAATATCCACACTCCTTCTTGTCTGATTGTTGAGGGCACTATAAATTAATAAATCCCAAATTGGTTAAAATGAATAAAAGGTATATAAAACGATGTTATAAAATAAAAAAAAAAACATCACACTAAAATACTTACTGACGAATAAAACCACTTTGGCTCTTTATTTTTGCCTTTCTGTGTGTTCCCAACATCCTGTATGTCTTGAGTACATTACAATTGAAATAAAAATTACAAGAAATTAAAACAATTAATGTAAGTCAATAACAAACGATTTATGAAAGACTTAACTTGCGTGTTAAATATGGTCTTTATGTCTTTATTTGGCCTGCCACCCAACTAATCAAACTAATAGAGGACATTGATGCTTGGGCAAGCAACACATAGAGTCCAGTGATAGCTGAAACAACACATATAATAAAATGCAGTTAGATGACAAGATAATTATTAATAAACCGAATGAGTATAAACAAACAAAGTTAAGTTACTTGCCCTTCAAGAATTGGTGTAAGATAACATGACTTTTTCATCTCCCCCATCGTATAGCTCACATAACTCATCCTTGCCTCCAGTTTTGTATGTTGCCTTTGTAAATTGGTAGGACATAAAAATCCATATGCATCGTCTCTTTCCAATTGGATGCACAGATTGTAGAAGGAGCTATCATCAGATGAAAATGAAAAATTAAGTAGTTAGTTGATAAATAAAATCTAAAAATCAGTACATTAAATAAGTAAGTCACTTACAGAATTGCAAATTTTAGCCAGCCAATGTCGAGCTCTTCTAAAGATAGGAACTCCTTTAGATCTTTTCTATCTATTCCAAAGTCATACTCCAATCTTTCACCCACAATCCCATAAGGCATGTGCAAGTCAAAGTTATTAATTCTTTTATAGATCACTCGCAGTTGTGCTAAGAAAGCAAACTTTATGCCCTCTTCTTTATCCTAAAGAGAAATAAAATAAAGATTATAGCTAGTATGTAAAAAAAACTCAAAGTAAGATTAAGGTGCTGTTGACTTGAGAAGAATTTGCATTTACTATGGCAATTAGACTTTTAGGCCAAAGGATGAAAGATCCTATTGCTTGATTTAGTGTGCCAACCTCTTCATCATGGATGAGGACATGTTCCTCGCCCTCTTGAACACTGGTAAAAGTGACCCTATTGAATTCGTGTGGAATTTCGTTGCCATGGTGGATTGAAGCCTATTTATATATAAGAGCATCAGCAACAATACATAGGGATGGGATATCCAAAAAGAGGGTGCATGGTTCTCTAGTTGTTAGAGGTAGAGAAGTGGAGGAGGGTCGTCATGTGGTACCTTTGACAGATTGTAACTTCCTTTAGTGCTAGGGAAGGTTGGGGATTCCTGAATCAAGAGAAATGAAAGAATTAAATAAACTAGTTGAAGGCAAAACTCAGTAGTAACTGAATTTAGGAACATACCTTAGTTCTATGTTCCGTTGAACCTTATTGACATTGAATGCTAGACATGATCATAGTTCAGACCTCACCACATCTCTTGCAACAACTCTTCTCGGAGTGACTTGTGAAGTTTCATCTCTATCTCTTGCTCGACTTCTTGTTAGAGTGATTGTCGAACTTCCTCTCGGAGTGACTCTCGAAGTTCCTGTTGAACCTTGGCCATAAGCTCTCTACCAGGTTCGTTTTGTGTATAACTTCGTGAAGTTCATCTAAAATATTTTGTGAGCCCAACTCCGCTTGACTCCCCTCTAACAAGATCAAGATGATCTGGCTTCCCAATCGCCATTGCCAAAATGTCCATCCTTCCACTCTGGGTGAAGGAACCTTAGCTGCTTTGCTCCTTAAGTTCATCCTGTAGAACATAATCCATAAATGATAATTAATTAGTTCTAATCTTTAAAGAATTTGAATGACACATAAATATTATTTACTTGGACTACTTACAATCCGCCTAGCAACTACATCAACAGCTAGATTTATGTATTTGCCAACTTTCATCTGCGCCGCTTTCTATTTTTTATGACATGGGGGTTTACGTGGCTCCTGCTCAACAATGTTGGGATCTAACTGAGCCGCTCCTATCATTCTCTCCAACTCTTCTACCATCATCTTCCTTTGCAATTTCCGATAACCCCTTCGAGACATGTAATGCACATATTCATTTTGTGCTTGCTTCTCTTTACTAGCTCCACTTAATTCCTGTGACCGGAAAATTAAGAAAAATTAGAAAAGTCATCAGAAAAACTTTTATACTATGATAAAAAAGTTTACCTAAAAGTGTGGATCATGTCTTGATGCCACAAATTGTCTCCAGTCCTCAAGTGAAATGTATGAATATTTCTAACTTGGATCCCAACCCTTCCTTAGACCGCGAATATATTTTTGTGTTAGCTTATATTTGAAATCTTTCCATCATCTCTGAATTGCTCCCATCTAATGTCTGTGCATTTGTTTGGTGTTTGGGACATCATACGTTTGCTGCATTATGTAACATAACGTTATTTGAACCAAATTGAACCAACATAAATAGTTAAGGAAATATAGAAAGATATATACCAAAAGTTGTTCCCAAATCAAGTTCTTCATGTTTGGTGGGACTGATTTCCAATTAGGCTAGATAATGCCAACTTTGTGAAAGAGCAAGCGAATCACCCAAGATGGGGGTGAATTGAGTGATTAAAAATTTCTTGAAAAATAAGAACTCACATGCGTATCCTGATTCGATCAAACTCACGACCTACGTCTAGTTCTTAGATACCACTGAGTTCTACTACTCCCCAAGATTTTAATGGGCTCTTGGCACCTTAGTACAGACTCGATTGACTCTTTAAGGATCACTTCCCCTTACAATATACAATCCAAGTCCCCTACTCAAGGTATCCCAACCTTGAGTATCTCACAAGTCTTTGTTGAAGATAATAACTGCTTTCTCAAAAGAGTTGAATGATAATCACTGAAGCACATAAATAATTAATGACAAAATAAATGCATCACACTAAATGTTTATGACTTGTATTGATTGCACATTTGTTCATTGTTGCCGTCATTAATTGTCTTATATTTATAGTCTGAGGAATTTGTGTATGTTGATCTATTTGTTGGATTTCAGTTTGTAGCTATTGACATTCCTCTAGGTAGTATCCATTGAAGCACAAAATATTTCCTTCTTAGTCATAAATGCATCCATTGATGTTGTTGAAGGAAGGTAGGTGAAGACTTTAGTTATATTTGGTAAAGAGCATTTAATGCTTTTGACACACAACTTCTCCGGTTGATTTGTTCTTGACACTACTCCAAATGGTTCAAGACCTGTTCTTAGAGGTAATATAGATTATTAGTAAATGTTAGATTCAAATGGGTATCAATAAAATGGATTCTAGAATGATTGAAAGATTTACTCTACGATGCTATGTTTTTTTGAAAACTGACTTTTGAAATTCCCTTGAGGTAATCCATTTGAAATCAATAAACACGAGGAATTTGTCACGAAATAACACTTGAAAGATTTAAGGAAAGTTTCCTCGAGATTTTTACAAGTTATGATTATCTTGAGGTTGAGTCTTAACCTTGAGGATACAAGCAACATAGATTAGTAACCTTGAGGATTCAAAATGAACTCAAGGTTAGTTTTTGCAAAGCTTAAAACATTATTTGCTTGTTCCCTTGAGGCTAGGAATCAAACCTTGAGGTTTCATGTTTTAGAAACAAAGATAATTTAGAGCATGCAGAAAAAGATTTATCACCCTCAAGGTCAGGCAGTGCCCTCGAGGTTGCTCACCCTTGCAAGGTTTTGAAAATAGACTGCCAGGTTCTGAAATGGCCCTGCAAGATTGCTAGTCATAGGCTCTCCCTCAAGGTCAGGGTCCTCCCTCGAGGTTATGTGACCTTGCCAGGTTTGGATATACACAGCCAGGTTTCACTCTAGCCATTTGATATTTCTCTCAAAAATCCTTGAGAAACCTCCTGTGACCAATTGAAGATGAAGGAATAAAATGAAAACAAATGATGATCTCTCTAATTTCACAACCTTGCAATTAGTGAGATTATGCAAATTGATGAGATTCAGGTCACGACATCATAAGAGGCAGGTCGTGACTAAAACAACCCGAGAGCACATGTAAGATAATGAAGCTTAGGTCGTGACACCAAGCTAACCAGGTCGCAACTTGAACATCCAGAGAGTACTCTCAAAGGAAAGTTGTAAAGGTAGCCTTGCATCACCACCAAGGTTGCTCTCTTAGCCTTACAGGGACCCATGTCTTCGAGGCTGATTTTCACCCTCGAGGGTAGAGTCACCTTTGGTCAGAGGGCAAGGTTCTGGTCTATCCTTGCTCTCAAGGTAAAGTTCCTCACAAACCTGGCTATTGTCACCAAGGACCACTTTCCTCGAGGTTACCCATCACCCTTGAGGTTGTGGCTCCTTGCAAGCAGCCAACAAGGTTTTGGTCCAGCCTTGCACTCATTGCAAGGTTAGTGCTAAACCTGGCTGTTGAGGCCCAAGGTCCATGTCTACGAGGTTGACCATTGCCCTCGAGGCTAGGACACCTTTTAGCCTACTTGAAAGGTTTTCTCACAACCTTGCCATTATGGCAAGGCTGTCCATCCTCGAGGTTACTTCTCACTCTCGAGGCTGGAAAACTAGCAAGGTTACTGATAATGTTCAAAATCATTTTCTTTCTTTGATACTAAGTGGATATTACTCAAGTACACCTACTTAAGTAATTTCCCTTTTTTCACAATTAAAACACTTTTTCAAATCAAACTAAGTTTAGTAATAATCAAAACATAGGATCTAACACTTTGCTTCAACTCAAGTAGCCTATATAACTAATAAACCTATCTTCTTTAGGACCAACAGGTTGCATATCCTCGTCGAAGTCCACATGTAACCTTTCTTGTTGTCCTTCACGACGTTGAACTAAAGGTTTCAACTTGGTACTGCCTCTTACATTTTGCACAATTGGATCGTGATCACTCTCTGAGGAGTCAGAAGTCGACATGTTCCTGTGAAAAAATGAAGGTCATTAAGTAAACTATGATTATGAATATGAAATAACTAATGTTAAAAATAAGCTAACTAAAAGAAATTGCAAGATGTCAAATTTCATTCTTAAGCTCTTACATCATGTGTTTTCCTATATTCCTTCACAATGATAATTTCTAACAGCATATTCATCATCATCTACCCATTCTACTTCATTTGATATAGGTGGATTTGTAGTGATTAGTGGTGTGTCATCAAGGTTTAAAGTTGGATCACCGTCCTTCTGTTTTTTACTTTGAAGGACAATGGACATTTCTTTATTAGCGAGATCTGTGACATAAAACACTTGATTTTCCTAACTTGCTAAGATGAATGGCTCATCTTTATAACCGAATCTTTAAAGATCAACTGAGGTAAATCCAAATTGATCTATTGCAACAGCATTATTGTGAACCCACATACATTTGAGGATAGAAACACTTAACTTTGTGTAGCTAATCTCGCATATCTCTTGAATAACTCAGTAATAGAACATGTATGCCAATATGGGGTTTTTATTTTTCAAACTAGAAAAATGCATTGCTTCAGCTACCACCATCACCCTATTATTTTGCATAGTACTTCTCTCATCTTGTGCTTTTGTGTATAAAGAATATTCATTGATATCATAGCCAGTCAAAGTGACCACCTCTAAAGAAGACCCCCAAGCTAACCATTTGATTATCTCAATCACACTGGTCTCTTGTGAAACCTTTTCCTTAAACCACCGTATGAATGTCTTGTTTTGCTCATTAGCTATCTGCATGTCGTTTTTCTTTGGATAAATGTGCTTTAACCTTTGTCTGTGTTCTTCTAAGTACGACTGCACTTCTTCCATATTATTTAAGATATACAAGTGTGCCTGCATCACCTCTTCATGATGCATACTCTTTACTTTAAGCCCTCTCATTCCCTTGCCTTTCCCATCTTCATGCCAAGAACGTGCCTTCGCCCTTGATAGATATTCATTGCAAAAGCCCATACCTCTACAACAACATATCTTTCAACAATCGAGCCTTTAGGTTGGTAAGGATTTTTAGAATATCCTTTTAAGATCTTCATGTATCTCTCAAAGGGGTACATCCACCTTGGATAAATAGAACCACAAAGCCGTATCTCCCTAACCAAATGAACTATTAAATGCACCATGATGTCAAAAAATACAGGTGCAAAATGCATCTCTAGTTTGGACAGAATGATGTAACCCTTGTTTTCCAATTCGTCCAACTTTTCATCGTCAATGACTTTGCTACAATTAGCATTGAAAAAAATACACAACCTCGTTATAGTGCTTAGCATATCCTCTATCATTATGCCTTTAACATCCATTGGTAATAGCTATTGCATCATTACATTATAATCATGAGACTTCATTCCCACTAACTTTAAATCGTCCAATGAGACAAGCTTTCTCACATTAGATGAATACCCTTGCAGCACCTTGATGTCATGTAAACACTCACACAAACCTTTTTTCTCAGCTCTTGATAAGGTATGCAAAGCTAGCTCCAAATACGCCCTCTTAC
>JBAGKO010000001.1:13075078-13089355 GCA_037177275.1 Acacia concinna | reverse complement strand
AAGCAATTTACAAATAAAGAGAAGAAATTAACTCTTTTTACCCCTAAAACAACAAAATGCAAAGTATGAACCATGTACTCCAAAAACTCTAATTACAATGCATAATGAGGGTAAACGTGTGCAATTTAGTAGGAAAACACTCAAGAAAACCATGTTAATATTGTGTTAAATCAAATACGGAGCCTATGGTCAATCAATGGATGGTTGTTGAATGTGTAGTGCTAGCAAGAAGAAATGACATTGGAAGAGGTAAATTTTGATCTATGTCCTTTTTGGATTCAATTTCATGGATTACCTTTAGCAGTTATGAATGTTGAAAATGTTAAAAGGCTTGGATCTAAATTAGGTAAGGTTGTTTTAGTGAAAAATCCTATGAATAGTGGTTTATTAGCTTGGAGTTTTTTGCAAGCATGTGTTATGGTTTATATAAAGAGGTCCTTGGTTATAGGCTTATGAATAACGGGGGAGGATAAGGATTCTATGGAGATTAAGGTGAAATATGAAAGATTGCAGAATTTATGCTACATATGTGGTAAATCAAGACATGATTTAAGATCATGTTCTAAGAGAAAGGAGGAGGATGAGCCAATTGTTGCTAAGTATGGAAATTGGTTAGGAGTGAAACTTGCTAAGAAGCTAGATGAATTAATTGAAGTATGTAAGGAGGGATGGGAAGAATTAGATGATATAATGAGAGGGGGCAAGAAGGAGGGGAGAAGAACTCTTCAGTTGTGAGATAAAAGTGTATGTAAGGAGCTAAAGAGAGTGTTAAGAAAGAAATAGGTAAAGGGAATAGGAATTCAGAGATTGAGAAGCAAGCAACAATAAAAGAAGTGAGTGGAAGTAAGAAGCAGGAAGGGAAAAATAAAATAGGGAGGTAAGGAAGGAGAAATCTATTGAGGTCGATCAAGGAGGGATAATAAAATTTAGCTCTGTTGAAAAGAAAGATGATATGTCTAAAGCAATAGTTGTGTAGTAGCATTTCTCCTATGGCAAAAGTTACAGTGGGCTTCAAGAGGATAGTGTTGAAAAGGCAGCCAATATATATGGAGGATTTGAAGGAAGGAAAAAGAAGAAGGTTGATTTTTGAAGGGATGGAGGAGATGCAATGTAAAGTTCAAAAAAATGTGCATAAAAAGGTTGGAAGGAGAGGAGAGAAAATTCCTAGAAAGCTAATGAGGAGAGAGAGGAATTGTGTTAAATGAAGGGTTATTAGGAAGAAATGAAGTGTAATCGATAGAGGAAGGGTTTGTATTTTCTACAAAGCTTAATGAGGATATGGGGTTTGCTGATAAGAAGGGCATAAGTGGCTGGCCTGTAACAGCCACCTAGCCACTATGAATGTTATGTTTTGTAACTGTCAAGGTTTGGGGGGGGTTCCTTGATAGTTAAAAATTTGAAACTTGTGGTTAGAATGAAAAAACCCCTAGTAGTATACTTCATGGAAACAAAGTATAAAAACAAGGTGAAAGTGGAAAGGGTGAGAAGGATGTGTAGGATGGATGAAGGGTTGGTGATGCTACCAAATTTTAAGTAAGCACAGTAAGAGTACGGGCCATAGAAAATAGTAAATGGTAAATTAAAGTCAATCCCACAAATGCTCAGGAGAATTGTTAACTAGGCATTAAAATTTCCATTTTCATTCAAGTTGAAAATATCAAAATGAGCAACTTAGAGTTACTAATTCCTCACTAGCTTCATAAACCTTGTTTTCACTGAACTAGTTTTCCTTAATGTTAATTTTGTTAATCTCAAGTATTAATGGTCATAAGTGTCTTTCGGTTCACCTATAACCCTCTCCTAAATAAAATAATGTTATGTCTAACACTATTATTCAAGAGGCAAATTAATTTTAAATTACTCTTCAACAATTATATGGGATCATTGGGTATTTGTTTATCCTAATCACAAATTAAATCTCAATCTAATCCCATATTACTTAATCTTAGGGCTTAATTAAAATCTCTTTTATCAAGACAAATTTTAATTCTCAATTTCACACTCAATGTTAGCCAATCACAAAATGGACAAATTAAAACAAGATTAAGTAACCAAAATTAAGATAAATTACAACTAATAAGTGAAAACACAATTCAATCTCCTAGTGAGTTTATAGTTCTCTAAGTTGCAAAATAAAATTTTGTCACACATGGCTCCAATCCAAATCATCTCAACAGTATCAAAATTGAGGTTCAATAACATAATGAAAATAAATGAGGAACTAAAGCAAAAATTTGTGAAGGAGACAAAACCAAATAACAGAATCAACAGTATTAGCTTTCTCTGGTTTGTGATTGTATCAGTGTTGCTCTCAAGGAAAAAGAAACTGAAAACCCTATTCTATACTGCCTCTCTTCCACTCTAATCTAGCCATCAAGAGTTCCAAGAAGAAGAGAAAACAAACTAGCAGCTACTCCTCTCTCTACAACTCTTGTCTCTCACCAGGAACACGTGAAAACGGTGATCAACATTGCTTCATTCTCTTCACACCCAGCCACCACTAACTTCCTTTCCTTGTCTACTGCCATTTGCAATGAGAACATCCAGCGAAATACCCCAAATCATGACCACTCCCAATCTCTTCGATGAATAGTCCCACTCCTCTTTTTTCAATTCATAGCTTCTCTCCTTCACTGCACTGTAGCTTCTCCTTTCTTTCAATTAGGTTTTCCACTTTTTCCCAAATGGTGTCGCACAATGTAGCCATCTCTGTAACATTTTTTTAAGAAAAACATGTTCCAATCCCACGTGATATGATGAGGCGAGGGAGAAAAAAACAATTAACAAATAAGGAAAAAGAAACTGGAATAAAGGGAAAGGAACAAGCTATCTCTCTCTCTCTCTCTGTTGTTTTTTAATTTTATATTTTAAATTTGTAATCTACTACTATTATTTTACTCAAATAACAATTCCTATTTTAGTTTCAATATAAGATATTTACAATCAAAATCCCATACACTACTTTAATTTGATCTTATAAAAATATAATATCATAGAAATCTGTCTAAATTGTATAGATAACTCTCCAAATATACTCAAAATATACCTTAAATGTATAAAATATGGAGAGTTATACATCCCCACACTTGCATAAAATGTTGCCATCAAGATTTTAATATATCAAACAACCAAATAAAACATTGGAAATATGATTTTACAATCAAACACCACAAAATTAGAATTAATACAAACTTTCAAAAATTAAGTAGTCTTAGAAATCTTTTCCATCTTCCAAAAATATAAGTAGCAAGGCAAATCATTTGGAAAGATCAATCATAATAGAATGTCCCTCTCTAGTACTCAAATCAAAAGGACTTTCAAAGGTTATAATAAATGAGATAAGATAATGAAATGAAGATAATGGTGAATGGAGGCTTTAATTAGTGCTAAGTATTTCAATGAGAACATAGAGAATGAAGGATTTAAAAGAAAATAACTCACTATATACACAAACTTTATTCTTTTCACATTCTAACTTTCTTTCTTTTTTCTAGATATCATTTTTTCTTTTTCCTTTTTCTTTTTCTATATATATATATATATATATTTATTTTTGTAAACTAATTTTTTTCTTTTATTTTTTTTTCTCTTTATCTCTTTTTTTTCAATATATATTTCTCTTTTCTTTTCACTATTTACACAAACTCACAAAATATTGACTTTCTCTTTCTTTCTTTCTTTCTTTTTTTTTTTCTAAAAATATTCCTTAGCACTTACTAACGTATGAAAATAAAAGAAAAATGAATAGAAATTGCATCATCTCAAACAAAGGACTATTTAATGCAATTTTCTTTGAAAGAAAGTTTAGGCTCAAGTGGGTGAGCAATGGATTTTAATGTAAATAGGTTGGTCATTTGGCCAAAGTTGCCATGAAAATGAATACCTATATCATATTTGTGCATGCAAACAGATTTTAAGCTTTAAAAGAGATTCAAGACAAGTTCTAGAGATAAAATCACAATAAATGCACTCCCTCTTAAAAGAATTGAAAATGTAGGCTCAAATTCCTCATCGGTTGTGGACATCTTAAAGTGACTTAACTACACCAAATTCTTTGCCTATTTATTAACATCACAAGAAGATAAAATCAAATCCTAATCAAACCCAATCCTAAAAAATTCAAATCAACACAACTTTGATAACATTTTTAAGGTAAATCAAAACTTTCAAGAAACAAATCTTTTATCCAACATTTTTCAATTTTTTTTTTCAAGTATGTGCAAAAGAAAAGAAAAGAAAATGTTCACAACTATTTACAAAACTAAAAGCTTGAGGACAAGTCATGTAAAATAGTACCCTCACCCCCACACTTAAACATCACATTGTTTCAATGTTCACAAGTAATAATAAGTAATGGAAGTGAAAAAGTAACCATATTCAAGTGTTGTGATATCAAAAACTTATAAGATCTTCAAGTTTCACTAAATGAACAAATCCAACAAGTGTCACCAATCACGTCAATGATCATGAACATATATGTATCACATGAAAATCCAAGCTAAAACTAGCATTCATTCCTAGCATGTTATCAAGAAGTAAACAAAACACAACAAGGAAAAGTAGAAGAAAACTCCCCTCTTAGTCCTTGACTTGCACATTCAATTGCTCTTGATTTTTGCTTATCAAAGTGGAAACACCATAAGAGGCTACCAAAAGTCCTACAAAATCAACAAACATCAAAACTACTCAACTAAATGAATAAAAAATGAAATTGTTACCAAAACCTTAGGTTGCCTCACAATAAGTGCTTCGTTTATAGTCCTCAATTGCACCTTTTGTTACCAAAACCCTGTTTTCCCCTATCCACGTCACCTCCATGGTAGTGCTTTAGTCTCTGCCCATTTACTTTGAGGAGATCTCTTATTCTCTCATCTTTAACTTCAATTGCACCTTTTGATGACACATAATGATGACTCCATATTTTTGGATAAATTTAAGATATATTTTAATATATTTAGGGAGTCTTTCATAATTAATTAAAGGAATCTATATAAGATTTTATCAAGATATCAATATGGAGCATGATTTAAGGGATTTCATTTTAAATATCAAAGTTAGATAAAATTAATGATAATAATAATAAAAATAATAACATAGAATTCTGAATTAAAAAGAAGAAGAAAATAATTTACAGTTGTTGGTATTATTATTAATATAATATCTATATCTATTAGTTGTCTTATCATTTTCCTTCTTGATATTATTTCTTAGAGATCATAGCAGAATATGACGCAAGTGCATGGGACTGGACAAAACATGAATTGGGAAATAAGAGAAAAGGAAAAGTAGTGGCGAGCATTTGGAAAAAAAAGAAATAAAGAAAATTTGTTGGAGATCATATCACAAAGATTGGTAGCACAATATCTTTGGCAAAGACACGATAAAAGACTCAGGGAGGCAGTGGCGCAAGAATCATCGAAATTTGTTAATCTTTAGCACTGACTCAAGGTTCTTGTCTAACAGATCTGTGGCACTAGAATAACCCATCTCTAATTAAATCTTTCTTCTTCATCTTCCCCTTTCGGCTGCGAGAGTTAGAACAAGGGAGGTAGCAAGAGAGTGGCACTGTGACTGTGATTTCTCGACTTTGTGTGGGTGTGAGAGCAACTGCACAGAACAAAGGGGGTAGACCTGATCCGCGAAACCAGAGGTAGAGATTTTGTGACGGATTATTCAGTGGCTAGTATCTAAGTCGTTCATTATAATCATGTGTTTTGAATCTGGATTTAATTTATTTGATTTTGGTTTGATTTTGAACCTGAGTAGCTAAATTTCTTGTTCTGGGATTATTTGAACCCTTAATAGATTGAGTATTTTATTTCCCCTTCTTTTATTTATGAACAATTTTTTTATGTTGATTTTACTCTGAACTTAATGCTTCTTATTAATTGACCACTAATAAGATAGATTAGTTTATTTGATTGATGCTTGACAGAGCTAATTTAAGTATAGAACTTGGGTTTAATCATGTGAGAGTTTGAAATTTGCATGATGAATGGAAAATTTTGTCCTCAAGATAGATATATACTTGTTGACCTCACATATCCAGAAAAAGGGATTTGTTTAGAAATTAAGATGTAATTAATTTATTAAGAGATTAATATATTAAATAAATTAAACACCTATTTGAAGACTTGAGAGAGCACTTATAGGTATAATAGTATCCTGGTTAGCATAATTAATCTTAGGAAGTAATAAAAGAAGGGATCCAAATAAGTATGCTTGAAATATAAGGGGGATAATAGTCCTAGGTTTCTCTGATCTTGAAGAAAAATCATACTTTTTAATCTTTAATTATTCTTTCTTTAATTAGTTAGTTAGCTAAATTTTTAAAACACAATCGCTCAACTTAATTGAGAATTTAATTAAGATAATTAACGCTTATTTTGTCCTAGTCCTTGTGAGAACGATCTTTTTATATTACTTGCGACCTGTACACTTGTGGTTAAGCTAGAAGGCTAATAATAAACCACTCTAAAAGGACCTGACCTCCTTAATTTAAGCTTCCCAGGAAATAACTAAAGTCTCAAGTTAAAAAGAAGCACCAATTGCCCCAGCTCAAAAGAGCGCTTCAAGATGTGCTTGTCATGCCATTTCCTTATTCTTTCTTTATATAGTCTTACACTATCATATGATTGAAGTCTTAACTCTTCTAACTCATTTAGTTGCAACAACCTTTTAACTCTCGCTTGCTTGTGGTTTGTATTCAACTTCTTAATTGCCCACCATGCATTATACTCCAATTCAAGTGGAAATGACATGCTTTCCCAAGCACCAGACGATAAGGTGACATGCCAATTGAAGTACGAAAAGCTAGTCTATATGCCCATAAGGCATCATCAAGCTTGTTAGACCAATCATTTCTAGAAGGACCTATTGTTTTTGTAAGGATTCTCTTAATCTCTCTGTTAGTCAACTCACACAAACCATTAGTTTGTGGATGATAAGCAAGTGGCATCTGGTGGTACACTCTATACTTTGCCAAAAGAGCCTTGAAATTCTTATTGTTGAAATGTGTACCCTCATAAGTAATGATTGCCCTAGGAGTGCCAAATCGAGTAAAGACATATTTCTTCAAGAATTGAATCACTGTGATGGCATCATTAGCTTGACAAGCAATAGCTTTAGCCCATTTGTTCACATACTCCATAGCAACAAGAATGTACTTGTTTCCTCTTGCGGATGGAAAAGGACCCATGAAATCCAATCCCCAAACATCAAATAGCTCCACCTCAAAAATCCCATATTGAGGCATCTTATGTCTCTTAGAAATGTTACCTGTTCTTTGACATCTATCACACTTGGAAACAAATTGATGAGCATCTTTAAACAAAGAAGGCCAATAAAATCTAGATTCAAGGACCTTAGATGTAGTTCTTTGCCCCCATAATGTCCCCATATGCAGATGCATGATATGCATTCAAAATTGCCTCTTATTCTACCTCAGGCACACATTTTCTAATAGTCAAATTAGTACATCTCTTAAAATGAAGTGGTTCATCCTAGAAATAGTAGACAACATCATGCAAAAACTTCTTTCTTTGATAAAAGTTCAAATTAGGAGGAGAAGGAAGCTGCTCAATTACAAAAGTCTCTATCAACTTCTAAGCCCTTTTTAGATACTTTATGACCTGAAACAATCCCTACAATCACCATAAAGTGGCACTTCTCCCAATTGAGAACCAAATTTGTCTCCTCACATCTCCTTAAAACCTTATCCATATGTCTCAAACACTCCTCACATGATTCACCAAATATTGAGAAGTCATCCATAAAGACTTCCAATATATCGTCAATCATATAAGAGAATATGCTCATCATGCATCTTTGGATGGTTGTAGGAGCGTATCAAGTAATAAAGTAGTGAGTAAAATATTGTTCCCAATGAGGACTTGGTAACTAAACTCAGTTGAGCATTGATTTTACACTTTCAATTAATTTGAGCAAATCAAAATTTAATTCAAATAAGTGAAACTAAAATTCAAAATCAAATTAAAATAAAATAACTACCACAAATATTAAAAGTGCAACCCATATTCATTAATCACTTATTAGTTTCATAAACTTTGTTTCCACTAATTTAATTAATCTCTATGTTAATTTTGTTAACCTCAAGTATAAATAGTTATATGTGCCTTTCAGTTTACTTACAACCCTCTCTTAAGTATAAAATATTATGTCTAACATTATTACTCAAGAGGCAAAAGAATTCAAACACAATCTTCAACAATTATATGGGGCTATTAGGTATATGTCTATCCTAATTGCAAATTAGACTGTAATCTAATCCCATATTACTTAATCTCAGAGCCTAATTAAAATTCCCTTCAACAAAGTAAATTCTAATACTCAAATTCATACTTAATGGTGATCAAGCACTAAATAGATAAAAAAACTAAATAATATTAAGTAACCAAAATTAACATTAAAACACAACTAATAAATGAAAGACAAAATTTAATCTACTAATAAGTTCATAGTTACTCTAGGTTGCAAAATAAATTAACTACACATCAAATTCAAAATCATCTCAGACCAGCAATAAAATTCAATCCTAAACCAATAGTCATAATGAAAATGAGAAACCAAGGGGAAACATAACAGTTATATGTCTTTAAGCTCAAACTTTAGTCTCTCTCCTCTCCTTTGATTCTTGCTCTTAGCACCATAAAGAAGATGAAGTTTATTGAAGACGATGGTGAACAATGGAGTTATAGCCACTGATAAACCACATTTTACCACTTACTTCAATGCATTTTGGAGAGATTTCATTAGGTTTATCAAGATTAAATTGCATTTAATTGAATAAATTGGGATTATTTGGAATTAATGTGAAAAACATGAAATAATGGTTCAAAAGGGCACAATTGTCATTTTCTCCTAGTATTTTGATTTTAGAATATATGGTATTACATTTTATGTGAATTATTTCAGGAGAAAAATGAAGGACTAAATCAGAAAGATTAAAAGAAGGTTGGTGGCATTTCTGTAATAAAAGAGAGGACCAAGCTGCAAAGATAAAAGGCGCAAGCCAAAAAGTGTGAAAATAACTAGAGGCGGAGTCAGTTCTGTCATTTCCATAGGGTCAAAATAGAAATAGGAAGAGTTTATAAGTCAAGTCAAAGGCGGGACACGTCACATTCGTTGATCAAGATTACTCGCGAATAGATCTCAGTCACAAGTTGAAACACATGGTTTAACTAATGGCCCGTGTAATCTGCGACATTTGTTGGCATTACAATTGACTTCATCTGGCCCATTGATTTCAACACTCAGAATCAAAACATACCACGACACCTGGCTTCATCTCCACCTTCCATCTTATATAGCTGCTTGAATGAGGATTGTTGGATGACCCAACGGTCATCTTCCCCAATGGCGGGTTTTCTTGACCCGCGAAGGATCCGCCTGCAACCTGAGACTTGCTTCATGACCCAAAAGTATAAAGCTATGATTTCTATGTTGTTTTGGGGATTCTTCTTCAATTTCTTTGCCCAAATCGAGTCGTGAGAGAGAAAGAGAGGAAGGACAATCACGTCCTTTGTCTAACTCTTGCTTGCAACAGTCACCGTCAATGTCTTCCCTCCTTCCTTGTTCTCATGTTCTGGTTTAGGGGAGAAGAAGAGGATGGTTGCCTCCCCAAATCTGATTACTAAGATGAAGACCCGCCTCGTAGCTTTTCCTCTGATATGGTTTTACGATGAAGAATGGTCAGGATGAACTATATGGCTCTGTCAAAACTTGCGGTTGCTTCCTTCCTTCTCTAATATGTGGCTCTCTTCTTTTACTGTTCATGAGTCTCTTTTATTTAGGTCTTCAATTCATGTTTTCAAAACGTTGCGGTATGTGACCTTCAACAATTAAAGGAGAAAAAAATATTATAATATAATAATAAAACTAAACTGATTTGTTTATTTTCTTTTCGTTTTTTAGAAAACTTCTATTTAATATTTTTTGTTATGATTTATTTCTTTATCTTGAAAACTTATATTTTAGTTTGAAATCCCACAAAAGATACCCCAATTTTATATCTTACAAAATCTAACCAAAATCTTTTAAAATTGCTTAGATAACTCTCTAAATATATTCAAAATATGCATTAAATATATAAATTATGGAGAGTTATCACACACCCACACTTACATCAAATCTTTTCCTCAAGATTTTAATAAAATCAAAACAATTAAACAAAATCGTGGAAGCAAGATTTTAAAGGAAGCATTACAAAATTGGAATCAATTCAAACTTTCAAGGATCAAACATTTTTAGAAATCTTTTCCACCTTCCAAAAATGCAAGTATCAAGACAATTAATTTGGCAAAGATAAATTCCAATAGAATGTCCATCACAAGTCAAGTGTTTCCATTCCTCTCTCAAGATAATAAAGGGCTTATGTTTCACTCAATTTCACTTATTGTAACTCATCTACCATAAGCTTTTTTCTCATCTCAATATAGACTATTTTACCCTGTTGCACACTCAAATCAAAAGGACTTTCCAAGGGTTGTAATGAATAAGGTAGGGTGGTGAAATTAAAACAAATGATAAATGGAGGAATACTTTAATTAGTGCTAAGTTTTTCAATGAAAAACATGAAGAAAGAAGGAATAGTATATTACTCCTCTGTTCTTATTTATAAGACCCTTTTGGAAAATTTTAAGAAAATCTTAGGAAAGCTAATTACATTACTTAATAATATCATAAGTTGTGTTTTATTACATTATATAATAGTTCATTAGTCAAACAACATAATTTGAAGAAAAATGATAAACTTTAATGTCTTAAAGTAATGTAATTAGCTTTCTTAAGATTTTTTTAGGATTATCTAAAAGGGTCTTATAAATAGGAATGGAGGGAGTAAAAGGAAACAATTCACTTTCTATTCATTGTTTTTTCCCACTTCCGTACTCTTTTTTCTTTCTTTCTTCTTCATGTTTTCTCTTATTTTTTTTACACTTTCCTTTGCCTATTTTTTTTCATATATATACATATATAACCATATTCACATATCTTTTTTCACACATCTTTCTTTCTTTCTTTCCTTTTTTTTTGTATTTTCTATGTTACTTTTCTTTTCACTATTTACTAAGCTCATATGATATTGATTTTCTTATTCTTTCTCTCACTAATTCCTTCACTCATTTTTTTATCACTTAGCACTTACTAAAGCATTATGTAACATCTAGGAAATTTTGGGGTAGACAAAGGGTCGTACCATGATATTTTTCAAGGCCTAGATGATGCATTCTGGATGAGTAGGGGGTCCTAGTCTATAGAGGACTAAGAAATCTCACAACAATTAAAGTGAAATTCGAGGAAATACCTCTGTGCAAAGAGGAAAATTCTATAAAGTTTTAGGAGAAAATGTGGTCAGATATGAAAGGCCCAAAAATTCTTAGAAAATCCTACTAAATAGTACAAGGTGCATAGAACATGGAAAAGTAGTCAAAATGATTTTTTTGGAGGTCTAAGGAATTTTTGGTGAATTTCTGAATATTCTTGTAATTTTGGGCGAACAGGGTTTTTGGCCAAAATATGATCTATCAGATATTTAAGGACCTTAATGTTTTGGACTGAGATTATAGAAAATTAGTACATTATTTTATAAAATTTATGAAGTTGGTTGGAAGTTAGGAAAAAGTTAAGAGATTTCAGCAAAAATTGCTGAAGGCGGGAAATCGTTGGTAAAATGGACTTTTTCGAGAAAAATTACTTTTGGATGTTCTAGATGTCCAAAAATTATAAAATATTTACAATAGCTATTTGGGAATTTTAGAGAATTTCTGGCAAAGTTTGGGAATTTTTAGACAGGTACAGAAATTTCTCAAATTTTTTGAATTTTGGGCCAAAAGAGGTAATTATGGAAAATATAAGAAAATTCAGTGGGGCCCACATGGGACCCACACAAAGTTTCCACCTAAGGGTATTTGGTGGCCAAGCCAAAGCTTCTAGAATGGGACATGTGTCAAGCTTAGATTGTCCTACACAAAAAGTTTGGAATGCACTTTGAACCCACCCAAAAAAATATAAATACCCCCTTCCTTTCCCTTCTCTCTTAATGCCATTCTCTCTCTCTCTCTCTCTACACCCTTGCTCTTCTCAAAAAGCCAAGCAATCCAGGAGCAGTTAGAGCAGTCCCGGCTTGGTCTTCAGTGTAATTAAGGTTCGGTATTCTCCCTCTTTTGAATTCCTTTATTTTTAGTAGTTTTAGAGTTATTTTAAGGAGAGGTTTTGTCCAATTGAGTAGGCTTAAATAGTGAACCTAATGGGAGGTTTTGTCCAATTACTAGGCCAAAACAAGCCTTCATAAGGGGAAGTGCTACCCAAATTTTCAGAACTAGGATAGCATTTCTTAGGGGGAGGTGCTCTCTGACTGTCCCAGACCAAAGTGACATTTCCTAGGGGGAAGTGTTGTCTAAATATCCCTGATCAAAGTGGCATTTCCTAGAGGGAAGTGCTGTCCGACTGTCTCGGATGAAGGTAATGATTCTAAAGGGGATATGCTACCCAACTGATGGAGATGATTTGATAGGCACATCTAAGGGGACATGCTGCCCAACTGTCCGGGTTTGGGCAATGGGAACAAGCTAGCAGGAGGGACTTAGGCTTGGTGGGGTGTATAGGGTGTTTTACCGAGGGGTATAGGCAGGGAAATGATACGGTCAAAGTAGTGGGGAATTAGGACCCTAGGGGTTCAGAGAGAGAAGGGCAGTTGTATACTGGTAGAGGTAGAGAGTAATTCCTTATATTATGGTCTATATAGGTGTTATAGAGAGGCATACCGTTAATCCAACAACACCAGAAATAGAGAAACAAAGCCCATACACCATGTAAGGAGAATTGGTAGTAAGAACTTTTACCCTTAACCTGTATTGCTTTGCTTTGTCTATTGTTTGTTGTATGTTTGTATGCTGTGTTCTGGTTGTGTTAGCCTCTATACATGAGAGGTATGACTTCCTATTTATGCCTTGGCTGTTTGAGTTTGAGTTTGGGTTGAGTTACATGCGGTACACAATATGTGCTGAGAGAAAGGGCATTAGAGGTAAAGTATGAGCATTGCATTACATAGTTTTTGATTATAATTCTGCTACTGAGTTTTCTCTAGAAACCTTACCCTTTCCACAATGCAGGTGAAAGTTTTAAAAGAGGCAGGACAAGAGAACAGGCTTATGCATAGAGATTTATATTTCCTGTTTCTTGGCATGTATATGTACAGTATGATTAGTGTAATCTCTAGAATTCAGTTTTATACCTCTGTTAATGAGAAAAAGTTGTTTCTTTGTTCTATTTGTGTCAAAATTTTTGTATTTCTTTGTTTTGACATACGAACACGTTAGTGGTTCTAAGGGCTATTATAAGTTAAGGAAAAGGGTTAAGAGTGAGGTGTTACACATTAGATGAATGGTAAGAAGGGAAACAATTGCATCAATTTAAACAAAGGGATATTTAATACAATTTTTATGAAAGGAAGTTTAGGATCAAATGGGTGAAACAAAAGATTTAAATGATAAGGATGGTTTTTTGGCCAAAGTATCTATGAAAATGAATGCCTAGATAATGCATGCAAAAAAGGATTTTAAGCTTTAAAAGAGATTCAAGACAAGTTTTAGAGATGAAATCACAATAAGTATACTCTCTTGAAAGAAATGAAAATATAAGCTCAAATTCCTCACTGACTTTTGACATCCTCAAGTCAATTATCTAAACCAAATTATTTGTCAATTTATAAACATTCCAAGATAATAAAATTGAATTCTAATCAAACTTAATCCTTTCAAATTCAAATCAAGCCAACCTTACAAATATTCACTTGTAAAATCTAAGCTTCCAAAAGGAAAACAAACTTTTTGTTCAAAATAATTTTAAAAAAAATTCAAAATTTTCCAAAGAAAACAAAGAAAGTTGCAAAAATCAAAATCTTCAAGACAAGTAATTGAAAACCCAATGGTACCCTCACCCCCACACTTAAATCTCACATTGTCCTCAATGTGAACAAGAAACAATAAGTAACATAAATGAAGGAAGAACCATATCCCAGTGTATATAGGGATAACAAAAGCTTTAAAGTTATCAAATTGTCACCAATAGAGCAAATTGATGTGTCACTATATTTACATGGTTTTCTTGTGTTTTCTAACAAATTGCAACACTTTTACCATCATTATGCATTGCAATTATAGCTTTTGAATTACATAGGTTAATGCATTGCATTTTGCTGTTTTAGGGGTAAAAAGGGTTAATTTCCTCTCCTTATTTGTAATTGCTTATTTGGTCTTT
>JBAGKO010000001.1:13033676-13050303 GCA_037177275.1 Acacia concinna | reverse complement strand
TTGGCATGCTTAGTTTGTGATCTTGCATGATTAACATGAAGAATTTTGTTACTACTGAGATTTCCCCAAATCTCACCCCTTCTTCTACGACATACAGTAAGAATAGGAGATTGGGCAAGGGCATTATACATAGTTGGTTAGCTAGTAGAAGGTTGGAGCTAATGGAGTTTTAGATAACTATTTTGCTTTAAGTGTTGACTACCTGTTTAATGGAGTTATCTTTTAATGTCATATATATATATACAAGTATAAATATGTTTATAATTATTTTGGCATGTAAATATTCTCCATAAGGAGGAAAGTTCTAACTATAGTAACCCAAAGGTATAGGTCATCTATGATGATGACATGTTTATTTATATACAATTGATGTAGAAGTAGATGCTAACATATGCTTGAATAACTGTTATATAATCTATTTAGAAGCTTGGACAAATGCATGAAGTATGCTTGAAGATATTTATATGCCAATTATCTATGTATTATATGTTAAAATTAATGAATAGTTAAGCCCTTTTGAGTGAACAACTATAAGGCTATCAAGAAAAGTCTTATAAATAAAAAGGGATGTTATGAAGTTATGATAACAAGTATAGAATGTTAGGCTTTTAAAAATAAAGACTATGCTTTGTAAAAAAAGATATATGAAGTTTCAAATGAAAGTTTTTATGAAGTTTAGCCCTTTCGAAGTTAAAATGGGACATTCATGATTTAGAATTAATAAAATATATTTATTATATGTCCTTAAAGTAAGGTGTTACATTTGGATTATTGGAATGAGGCTATGAGAATATAATATCTTATATTTAAATACCCAATCTTACATAACATGACCCCCTTTTTGGGTTTTGGAAAGCATTCAAAGTCTGAGGCTGTTATTTGAGTTGCTTTGTGAGAAGTTTGCCAAACGTTTCAACTAAAAGATATGTGCCATCTAGCCATAAGTCTGGGCTTCGATCCTCACACTCTTTATGAATTGCAGCTGCCGTCTAAATTAAAAGAAAAAAGATATAGTGTCATAAACAAAGTTATAGAATAAATATCAAGTTAAAGCATAATGAATTATTTTACAGCATCCCATCACCAATTTAAATCGCAGTGGCCCTCAACTTTCTATATGACACAACCATCTCTCAACTCCTTCAAAGCTCTCATGATAGAACCATCTCTACCACACAAAATTAAATATATAAAAAGCTCATGCAAAATTCCAAGCATTCAAGACCAAAAGATGCTCTCATAGTGTTCACAAAGCAAATGCATGAGATGTATCAAATAATAAAGTGATATAAGTAAAGGTCATTTCTATAGAGATTTGGTTAACAAAATGGTCCAGCAAGAGGCCTAGGACTTGAATGCTCAAACCTATTTTAAAAACAAAGTTTAAATGTGAAATGAGAATTTTGAAAAATATTTCTAAAATTAGAAAGTGATAAAATCAAATGATTCTTTAACTTTAAGGATTAAAATGAACCTAGGACTATTTCTCCACAATGTGTTACTAAAACTAAGAAACACCTTAAACTTCTTTTGCATTAAAGTTTAATAATTTTTCAACGTATATTTTTATTTAATACTCCTTCTAATATTTATTATAAAGCACTAACTAACAAATGATTTTAGTGCTTTTTATAAAGAATGTGTTAGTTTACAAGGAGCATTAGTTATTTTTTTTCATGTCTACCCATATTTAATAGAGGTCATGGGAGAGAGTGGTAATTAATAGGATATTAGAGTTTAAAGTATTTAATAAGGGTAATATGGGAAATTATTTGCATTTTATGACAAATTTAATGTTTTCATATGTTTTTATTGATTTATGATAATTTTTAGTTTGTATCTTATAATATGGATTAGAGGGGATATATACTATACTCGAAAAATATTAAGTCTATACAAAAATAAATGAAGGGCAATGTAAGTAGAGTGTCTTATGAATGAGATTAGTAACAATGAGGAGTTGGACCATGAGAAAGGGGCTGATGGGCCATATGGTCATTAAAGGGTATGATGGGCTTTAGAATGTAGAATTAAAAATTTTGACAAAGTGAGCCCATAATATGATAGGGAAAAAAATTTGAGCCCATAATACAAGTTATAATCCATAAAGCCCCTATAATCTGTGGGTGGAACTGTTTAATTTAACCACCAAACTTCATTATTACTGTCTATAAAGCTTGTCGTTTCAAAGCCGAAAATACACAGAAGCAGGATTTAAATTTTAAATGATTCACCAATAATTGGAACTTTGAGTAAACGGAGATGCAGATAAATGTAAAATAGCTGCTAACCTAGGAAACTATTTAGCATATTAATTGAATGGTAAAGTAACAGTGTGAATTACTTGCAAAGATATGAACGAACTAAAAAAAAATATTTCTATATATATATTTATACTTATATATATATATATATATATATATATATATTCTATTGCTTTCTTTCCTCTAGCAAAAGGACAAAAGTTTCAAGTAGGTAATACATCAATCATACTCATCTCATCTTGGCTTTAATTAAACATCACTGTGGAAGAACCTCCAAACTAAGGCCATTGGTTGCAAAACCATTTATTAAAAATATTCCCTTTTTCAGGGATTTCATCAAAAGGTAATTTCAAATTTTTCTTGCACATCAAAAAAATGATGTGCCATTTTTTTCTTAGTAAGTGCATGGCTCATTGCAGTAAATAGCCATAACACTAAATCATATCAAGGAAAGAAATCGGAGTACTTTTTTTTTTTTTTTGCCAGAAAAATTGGAGTACTTAACATCAACAAATTAACCAAGCATCGTCCTCTAAGAAAACTTGTGATCCAAAAACCCCAAATTGGAAAGTCATTCCACAAACAAAACAAAAAATAAAATAAAAATGATTAATAATTAGATAGCATATGCTATTAGAATGGAATTCAAAAGATATAATTTCAGAGGTAAATAGGCTAAACCTAAGGCTTAGCTCATATTCCCAACTCTTTCGAAATCCAAAAATAGGGCAGATGGCTTATTGAGATATAAAGCAATTTTTTAATCTAGCCGCTGTTTAGAGTGCATAAAAAATTAAATATAAATTTACCCCGTTCACTTAATTACTTTAACTTGCAAAATCGAGTTGATGTTGAGATTTCTTTCATAATCAATGTACTGTTTATTACATTTCATGAAATAATAGGCTTAATTTATAATCTTCACCTGGGCCCCCAAACAAAATTATAATCTTACTCGCCCATCGGTGTTTTGGAAACTTTTTAAAAACACTATTGAAGAGCCACCGATTTTGTAGTTAATTGCTAACAACTCCCATAGGGGTCTACTTTAAGGCATATAACAGAATTCCCTATAGCAATCAGCTCCTAATTATGTACTCCGTATTTAATATAAGAATTAGTATACCTTATTTTCAAGAAAATAAAAAATCTAAATAGGATAGTTAATCATATAATATGTGATGTGTCTTTCTTTTTTCTGCTTTAATGTATCTTTTGATTATTATTATTTTATAAGTAAGAAAAATTAATAATTTGTATAATAAAGATAAATATAAACTTTTAAAGTAATTTATATAGCTTCCTTAATCTTTCTAAAAAAATCAACTATATCTTATATTAAGAGCAGAGGCATTATTAATTAAAATCGCTTGTTTATAAATAACCAAATGTTTTAGCAGAATTTTGTGTGAACCGTATATATTTTTTGTGATTTTACTGTGCATGAATAGTTACATTGGGAATGATTTAATTCAAGAAACTGTTGAAAAGGAGAGTAAGAATGGTGAGGCTGAATAACCTGCCAGTCAGCAACTCATAGTCGTGAAAGACAATGAAGAGTCGCTTTATATTTATTATTATTCTCGTATTATTCCTTTTTATTTTACTTCATACATCTTTCGAAATGCAATTGTCTTGTATACTGACCTTTATTAGGTCAGTTTTGTTTGTAAAGATGTGATTATATTCACATCTAAGACGGAAATGGATTTAAATTCCACTATTAATATGAAAATTTCATTGATTTGTAATATGTCAATACCTTATAAACATTTCTCTAAATAATTGATAAACTTATACTACCACTTATCTTTCTGTAGAATGTTGAGATTTAACTCAGAGTCGCTCCCCCTATTTTTATTTTTATTTGTAAAGGTAATAGATGCCACAGTTTGGTATGAAAGTTCTATTATATAGATATGAAGATATCGAAATGATAGCTGATTATTGGAGGCTTGTTTTTTTAAAAAAAATGATAGTAAAAAATATGCAAATTATCAGAATTAAAACAACAATAAATTTTTTAAATTATATTTCATTTTCTTTTGTAGTATTTTTATGGGCAAGAGATACAATTATCACCACTCCATGTATATCGAAGATAATACTCTCATCATCTTCTTTCTCATTATCTTTTCATATCTTATCTCTACTCTTGAATGATGAAATTGATGGTTTAGATTTAATATTTTTTAAAGTTATTATTATAATATTTTATAAATTGAAATTTAGAATTTTTTTCTATATTACAATTATGAATTATATAGATTGGATTTTAAGAGTTTAAACTTATTTATATATATTTATAGTAATAATTTTATAAAGATTGAATCTAAACCACTTATTTTTATAATCTAATGGTGGATATGAAATGATGAGAAGATAATGAGAAACGAAATAATAAGAGAAATCCATGCATTTCTGGGACTATCTTCACTACATGAGAATTGGGAAAGCAATTCTTTTTCTTTTTGAAACATCAAGCGGGGCTCTTTTGAATATAAAACGAAAGGAAATTAAATATATATATATATATATATATAATTAATAACATTTCAGAGATGTCTGACTATTTCAAATGAAAATCTAATAATAAAATATAGTTGTAGTAAGAAAATGATAATTACAGACATGTATGTACTAATAAATATAGTTTATGGTGCAGCATAAAGAGCTGAACACCTAAACAGAGTCTTGAGCCTTATGGATCCCTTCCCTCATTTAGGCCTAATTAATTCAATCCGGATTAGAATAAAGTATTGGATAATCAAATAATTTGTGAAGGCATAAGATATTTATTTAAACCTAATTCAATAATAAAACTATATTACAAATTAACTTAGGTGGAATCCATCTTAAGCTTTCTATCACTCTTTATTTTGATTTTTCTATTCCTTCTAGATTAATTAACTAACAATTTAAAGGCCAAACAGATTGGAATTTCCTATAAAAAGAATTCTACAGCATCTAATGGAACACATGATCAATTTAAGAAAAACCAAGTGAATTTCTAATTCCTTTGACACAAGTCGGTTAATAGAGTTCCTAAACCAAATCAGACAATTTCTATACAACCTCATCCAATTTCAGCCATAGTTATATATCATTGCTCACTTACTAATCAATTGATCTAATTTCAGCCACAGTTATAAGGCAAAATTAAGATTAATTAACCAATTAATCATAGATTCATTCATTCAGGCTTTCAATTACTTTAACCAAAGCAAATCCAGAACAAAATTACTCATTATATATGCCTTGAACCATTACACAACGAATCATATCGCATAATAGCTTTACCAAGCCCTGTGAACGACAGAGATCACTCCACGTTGCCGGAGTATTAAGTGAAATGGTGAAATTCAATTTAACGGCCCAGATTTCTTCTTAAGTCATCTTTATCAACGGCTGTGAATGCATTCAACTTTGACTTGCCTCTTAATTCATTTGATTGCACTTTCACCCCAGGAAACATTACAGAATTATAATGCCCCACCTCATCTTTTCTTCACTCTTTAGCTTGTGCATTTCTTCTTTTGCATCTAGATCCTTCCTTTAATTACAGAAATGCCCTTAGCCTATTTTTGTCTTTATGAATCAGTCCTTTTTGCTTCTTTTCTCCAAATTCAATCTCCTTTCCATTTAAACCCCTAAAACAATGACCAAATTCTTATAACGCCCGTTCATAATTAATATTTAATCTTGTCATTTTAATTATTTTTTATCTATTTAATGCATGAATTGATCAAAATACCCCCATACACTTATTTACTTAAATTAATCTCTATACTGCCTTTCTAATTCCTTTTTTTTCACATTTAAAACATCAAATAAGCCCACTAAATCACATAAAATAATGCTTTATCAGGCAATAAAAGAAAAGAAATATTTTTCGTTGTTTTCACCAAGCTAGGATCCATTAAATATATTTGAGCAGGCCCTTTAGCAAAAAAAATTTGAGTATGTAAGAATATCTCCTGAATTTTATCTGTTACTTAGGCTTAGTTAGACGTTTATAATATCTCGTGAATTTTCTCATCATTTAAGAGTTTATTACCCATCCATAATATTCTCACTGGCCAGGCCAGTTGCTTTTTAAAATTAAGTGCCTAAAAAAATATTAAACCTCCTGTAAAGACTAATAGAGGATTTTTTGTGGTAAAAAAACTAATAGAGCTTTTTTTTTTTACCCTAAACATAATACCTCAATTTACTTTATCTCTCAAATTCATTTTTTTTATCCTAAATTCATCCTAAACTCATATATTAAGACATTTCTCAACTTATAGAGTAATTTTCAATGCGAGTGATTGAATGGTACCGTAAGAAAATCAGCACGTATTTTATAAATAGATAATTTGGTTAATTTCTCAAGCATATAAATTATTAAATATCGCTCACCCAATATTCAATCATCTGCCAATGCAACTACAATACAGCTTGTTTCCACTGCAACATCCCACCTACACATGTCCTTCCAAACAGTCCATATTAAATTAATTCCTTTTGATATATATAATATTCAATATTTACAATATATTTTAAATTAAAAAATCAGATATTCTTATGTAAATAATGTTTTAATTATCTCATGAAAGGACAAATGTGGATAATACCTTGGCACAATCATATTGAAATCTATATTAATTGGTGGTGTTATCCGACATTATTCTCCTTTACAAGTCAATAAAAATATCATTAAACTATTTTAGTTCATATTAGTATATCGATGTTGTGAATATTAATAATATATGATAGTTAGGTTAATGGCCAAAAATGCTAGCTAGGTGAAAAAGACACGTAATATTTTTTTTTTTTCTCTCTAAAAGATTCTTATGGACGTATTTGTACGTCTTTTTAGAGAGGTCAAGTCTTAAATATATGCACAGTACATAAGATGACAAAATTAACCTAGATAATTCCAATGTTAGTATCATTGATTATTTATTTATGTCATTGATAGAGTTAGTAGTTTAATTAGGTTTTATAACAACCATATATAATATTTCCTCCCTAGTTATAAATATAAAACCTACTTTAAAAGTAAATTTTTGTCCTAAAAATATTTTTTTTTCATTTTATTGCTTATATTTATCATTTTTTAAAAATTAATTTATTTAACTTATAAAATTATATATAATCTAATGATGCAAAAACGTACGTAATTTAGAAAGATCATTTCACATATGTTATAATTAAGTAATTTATCTAATTTTTTTAATTACCCTAAATTAAGTAAATAGATATTATATTTAAGATAGGAGAGAGTATATATATTATATTTGATATTAATGATTTGAATTCGATGAATTTCATGTCATAATATAATTCTTTCTATCCACAAATTTTGAATATAAATTTTCCGTAATGAAAATTGAGCTTGTCCAACTAACCCTAGTGTTATTGGTTCTACGTATAATATAAATAAATGCACATGCTCATGAAAAAAAAAAAAAAGAAAGAAAGAAAGAAAGAAATGTCCACGCACATGCCAGTCTAGGGTTTGTACTATTGCAATAAAACAAAACTCTATATATATATTTCAGAACTACAATATCTCGCTTCTCTCTTGCACGTAGATTTATATCACAAAAAAAAAAATGCTCAACTTAGACGAGATATGTGGGTGTGGGTGTGTATACACGCACATCATGCCAGGCTAGCAATAAATACTTTAATTTAGTTAGGGTTTGAAAATGATTCCTTTGTTGTCCGAAAATCTAAAATAAGTAGGATTCCTTGTCTTGGGAAGTAAAACCAATTTGGACTGAAATAAGACGACAGATAATTAAAACGATACTATGAAGTGGATTGTGTGTTAGAAGCTAATTAAAATTATTTTTTCTGTTTTTTTATACCAAAAAATGATTTTTCTTTTGTAAATAAAACATAATGCTTAAGAGGAATATGCATTATATATTTTCCCTCTTGGTGTATTTATGGTTTGCATGTATATATGCTTGGTACTTAATATTTATGTATTAATAAACTCCTCTGATTTTATTTTTGGAGTAGAGAGAGTTTTTTTTTTTAATAAACAACCTCATAAAATTTGTCATATGATTGTACAATTTTACTCTTAATTTATTATTGTGTAGATTGTTATTTTCTTAGAAAGTGTTTAGGTAAATAGGGAGTAAAGTTAGAAAGATGTTTACTTTTAAAGTAGTTAATGAAATTTAATGTCTTTGGTGATTTATAAATAGAATATCATAGGAAAGCTGGAAAGGTGTTTTTTTTTTTTTTGGCCTGAAGGTGTTCAACTTATATATTATGATGAGAATTCACAACTAAAATCACTCGTTACATTTTTGTAGTAAATATTATTTATATACTTCCCCTTTATATCCATGGAAGTAACTATACCCAAAAAAAAAAAATTGATTCTCATATGTAGGAAACTAATTCACACATAGTAAATAAGTTTAATTATTGAAATTGACTGGTTGACTTAAAATTTTCTTCATTTTCCAAAATTACCCTCATTTAAAAATCCATCAGTTACATTAATTTCTTTCCCCAACTTAATGATCTCTTTCAATATCCATTTATTTCTCATCCCACGTTAATTATCTTTTTCAATTAGAAAAGTTATTTTTCAAATTAAAATTTTCAATCTGAACGATTGGTTCCCATGCACCAAAATTTGCTTTGGAAAGTGAAAAATGATAGTATTTTTATTGGTATTTCTACCACCCAATAGTAAAGTGAAAATTATTGGAAATAATATAGGGGTCTTTGCACATGATTTACTAGAAAATAAGGGAAAATTTGTGGAAAAAAATATAACATTTAATGTTAATTTATAGATTTTCTAAAGTACATGACTTGCATATAAAAAGAACAAAAGTTCGTAGATAGCAATTATAAAAAGAAATTGAGGGAGTACTAGTATTTTAATTAAAGGAACACAAAAAACTTATATCAGACTACAATAATAGGCCTTGAATGTAAATCTTTTTTAAAGAAATTGTAATTACCATCTTAAGTCTGATAGATAAGTTTCACTGTTCATCTGGCAAAAAATGTCCCACTATTCATGACTTATAAATAATGTGAATTTCTATAAATTATATATGATTATATATATATATCTTTTAATATAAACTAAACAAGTTTTTCATGCATTTACACAAAATTTGATAACTTAATTCCTCTATTTAGCAAGAATTGAAAATGATGTAACTTATTATGAATGTTATATTTTATAACAGTATACATGATAAAATATATAACAAACTCCTTATGTATTTCCTCAAATGCACGTGAAATTAATTTTTACTAAAAGAAAGGTGCATGCATATTTGATATTAACATTGATAATTTCAATTAATCAACAAGGGGCTGACCAAAAAATAATTATATTAAATGCAATTTAATCTTCGATCAAAATTTGACTGAGAGGATAGATATCACACGAACTCTTCGATTAACACAACCTATAATAAGATTGATGAGTAGGAAAATTACTTACGCTTTGTCCGAGGAATTAAGCCACATGTGTGGTTGTGGTTTTTGGATTCAGATTAAAATGGTTGGTACATATATATGAATGATTGTAAGTCAACAAAGTTTGATGTAAATTCAACTGCTCTGTTTTGCCCCCCTTTCAGATTTCATTTCCTCTAGCAGAAAAAAGTTCATTTTGTCAACCAATTTGGTAGTAAACCATCATTCTCTTTACAGCAATTTAAAAGCTTTTAGGTTAAAAAGCGAGGCCCTCACTTACCAATCATAACTGATCCCACCTATTCCTAGTTAAGTTCATCACTCCCAGCCTTATTTTCATTATATTTATGGAAGGTGTATGAACATATTCTCTCCCCCCCTCTCTCTCTATATATATTAGCTTGCTTAGACTTGGACTTTTTCACTTGTATAATCGGATTCGAACAACAAGTAGAGAAATCTTTAATATTATATCTTTTCTTTGTTCTCCCACCAATGCATGGAAAGTTTATATAATGGAGTAGTAGTCAATATTTGAGTCATAGTTCATGCACTCGCAAAACATGAAGTTATATATATGTATATACATATTATATATATTGCCACCAATACAAGTTGAAAGCTCCTCCGAAACTAAAATATAAGGTTTTGTTTTTAATTTAGATCTTCTTCTTTTTTTGCCCGAGTTTTTTATTTAGATCAATTCCCTCCTTGACTAATGTTGGCAGACACTAATTATTACTACATCTTATTCTTAATATAAGAGTTAGGTGGGAATTATATTTGGTCCTTAATATAATACCTCAATTCACTTTATCTCCCAAATTTATAATTTTTTTTCAAATTATCCTTAATAATTGCGTACACAAAAAAGTTTTTATCTAAAGATAGTCATGATGAAAAGTAATATTTTAGAAAAAGCAGCATATATTTGATATAAATAGAAAACATAACTAACTTCCTTAATTTACTAAAATTAGTCAATCAATTCTAATATTAAGAATCAGAGGTAGTATATTTAGTGTCAGAATTAATATGTGATTAAGGTTTTGATTAATTTGATGATAATTATTGCTTGCATTTTTGGATGAAACACCTTAATATGTACAATCAATAAGGGTGTTGGAAAAAGAAATAAAAATTTTTGAAAACAAGGTGGACTGATGTTTTATACTTGAAATCAAATCTAATCCCCAGCTAGTTCTCACATTAGTAAGGACTAGATGTAGTATACATATATAGTGTCGGAATTACAGTCTGATTAAGGTTTGATTAATTAGATGATAAATATTGCCTTAAAAAGACCAAAATTTAGGCGTCAGAAGAGCACATGTTTGTATCTATTTTTAAAAGGAGAAAACTATGAAACAGTAGTAGTGTTGAGAAGTCTTACCACAAAGGGACAAACACACAGTGACGCTGGTGTAAAGAAAGTCTTGGTTTAGGTGAGAAGAAATGGAAAGGGGTTTGATAAAAGAATTGGAACACTCAATATACTTACAAGTTACACCTATTCATATTGACAATTATTATACCTATAGCGCTTGTTGAATTGACATCCAATTTAATCTTTTAAAATTTCAACTTTTCATCTAATTAGAATTTAAAAGAATAAATATCATTCTCCAGCTAACTTCATTATATTATAGATCATCAATGATACATCTATTTATATTATTAAAATCACGCATTTTATAAATCACCAATAGTATGATTTATAATTTAAACTATATAGATATATATATAATCATTATTAGTATAGCTTAGTGAATAATTGAGGTTAAACGAGTAGTTAAATATGAATTTCGCCTGTAATTTAGTCTTCTAAGACGGGAAAAGCTTTGGCCAAAAACAGAAAAGATTTCAAAAAATATTTCATATTTAATTTCATTCTCATGTTAACTCCATGGATATATAAACTAATAGTTAACATAGATGATTGGGCAATCAAGTTAATATGAGTATTTAAATAATACGTCACTCTCCTTTAATATAAAAACTGTTTTAATTTAGAAATTAAACTATAAAGTGAATTTTATGCTAAGGAACGGATGTGGGAATAATCACTTACTATTCGTACTTGTAACTTTTGTAAGGATTTTTTTTGTGATGATTATTATTTTCAGTGAAATTTTACGCCTAAAATTAAAACTACTTAAATTTTTTTTTATTTACGTTATGCATGTCACCCATATCTGTTAATGATTTTGTTTAAAGAAATAAGAGTTTAGAAAAAATTTATTATTTAAATGAGAAATTCATATTTAATTGGAGATTTTCAAGTTGAAAATCAACATTTTATTCAAAAATTAAGATTTCATTTCATCATTTGCTCACAAAAAACCATGTCAAACTGGGAAGAGGCCAAAGAGAAATAAGTATGTAGCTAACAGAGGTCAAACAATAAAGGTGATCACGAGCAAGAAAGATAGGGTCAGACGCAAGAGAGAGATTTTTTTTTTATCAACTGTCAAGGAGGGGGGGGGGGGGAGAGAGAGTAAAGGAATTGGCACTGTCACATGATTTCTAACAGTGCAAAAAGGGACCAGCTGCATCTGTATCCATTATGTGAGTTTATTACATTTTTAAAGAGAAGAAGAAATCTGTCCGAATATTTTCCTCATCCATCATCACAAACCAAAAAGTCCTTTTTCTTCAATACCTCATATACTCTTCTCAATCTTCATCACCACTCTATAATCTCTTCTCTTCTTCATGATACCCAAACCTCAGCCCTAAACCAGGTACCAATTATATTCTCTCTCCATCTTTCCCCTCCTTCTCACGTATGACCACTCCAATATATATGCTTTGATGTGTGGTTTGATTCCTGCGATTGCGTATTCGATGACAACAGATATCACTTTCTCGATTCTGGGTTATTAATCTTTTGTGTGTTTGTGTGTGATATATTATTATGAACTTTTGATGATTATTTATATGGTTTATGATTATAAGGGTTCTTTTTCCTTTAATTCAGACCCAAACCACCTCTTCGACTGCTGAAGATTTCTTTAATTTATCAATTCCAGTTTTTCCTGCTGGGTAATCTCTTTGAAACTACCTTTTTTTTATTGTCAAATTAGCATATTTTTTAATTCTCCAATTATTACGTGGTCTTCTCGAAATATCTTTCCCATGCGTTCGTTCACAGGCTTGTTCAATTAACAGTATAATTGTTTATTAATAAAACCTATCTACATAGTTTGAACTGGTTCGTCTTGCCATCTCTTCCCATCGATCAAGAAGTTTACATACACACAAACACAAAGTCCCTTGTTCTTTATGTTTATTTCTTTCTTCTTCTTTTTTTAGTTGCCATCATCTTTATGTTTATTTCTCTCTTTATTGTTATTATGGATTTAAATGAAAATCTTTTTCTTCTTTAAATTCCTGATGATGAAGTAAAATCACCTTGACGAATTGGTTTGCACAAACAATTATTCTCTCCCTCGAAATTTTCTCCTAAGTTTCGATGCGTTTGTTATATATAAGAAGTACTCACACATGTATTAAGAAAAAGAAGTTATTATATGTCAGCACTAGCTAGCGCTTTGTCTCATATGTATTTATATAATATATATATATATTTATAGAGAGAGAGAGAGAGAGAGAGAGAGAGAGATCTGAAACTTGACACTCACCAGAAATATTACTCCCAACTTGAAGGTTGAGAAGTAGTTAAGTATCTAGCTGGGTTTTCATTCTCTGTACTGTGGGTTGTTACTGTGCAAATCTACCATCACAATGTAGCATAGTCTGATCGTACAGCTATTTTACTTGCTCTTAAGAATATTTAAGTCATATATTAATTGATGTAGATAGAGAGAACTTAATTAGTTGTTGTTATAAATAATTACTTTATGTTACAGCCTGTCTCCTCACACACACATTCTTATTTAAGTCACTTTTGTTGCCTCGTATGCCAACTTTTTTAATATATACATATTTGCATTTATAAATTCGCCTCCATGTTCCACCATATGGATCAGACTTGGCGGTGTGATCTGCTAAACATGTCAGAAGACGAACACGAGATTTATAAGGACAAAGATAAGTGTGAGGAAACTTCATTGGGATCTTCTTCTCAGAAATGTTCATCGTTCGACTTGAATGAGGAAGCCACCAGTGAAGAAGAACAAGAACAAGAACAAGAGGAAGAGGAAGAGGAGAAGGAGAAAATAATAATGAAGGAATATGAAGGTACTTCATCATCAAACAGAAGCACATCCAGAGAAAGAAATAATAATGAAGGAAAAAGCACAGTGAGACAATATGTGAGATCAAAGATGCCTAGGCTTCGTTGGACTCCAGATCTTCATCTCTCTTTTATTCATGCTGTTAAACGCCTTGGTGGTCAAGAGAGTAAGTATATATGTTTGTGACTTTGTGTGTGAGTGACAGAGAGAGTTCAGATATTCCATACCTCTTTTAGTAGGTGCTTGATTTTAATGTTAAAAATAATTAAAACTTTTTTCAACGTAGTAATATAGACGCTGGATACTACCTTTGTTTCTTAACATAAGACATAGATAACTAACATGTAGGCATTAACCCGTGTTTGGATGGTAAGAAACTTAAGAGAAAAGAATTAGGGGGAGAGAACTCTTCAAAATAGTAAGTTTCTTTATTATTTAGTATTCATTTTTTTCTCCTTTCTCCCCACTTTTCTTTTCATACAAACATAGCATAAGAAAATTAATTAAGTTAGCTACATTAATATGTTGGTTTTTTTTTAGGATATCCCTTTTAATCCTGTGCATTGTAATTATTCTCCATAAAACCCAATTTTCATGCGCAATCAATAGAGATCTACCTCAAAGGGGAGAATTATAAATTTGGTGGACATAATATATTGATGTATTATAATTAGATCTTAAGAACAAAGTAAATCTATTATCTAACTCTTATATTTAGAATTGGAGGTAGTAACTAATTTGTGAATATTGAGTTAACTAGTTAGGCTAGTTATTTATGACAAATGTGTATTGTTTTTTTAAAAAAAATACTCTTTTTAATCTTGTGCATTTGAACTATCATACCCCTTGATTGAACCCCTATGTGCAATTAATCACTAGGAATACTTTGAAGAAAAGTTAAAAATTTAGGAGAGAAAGTGGATGAACTATTTAGAATCAAATTAAATCTCTTATCTGGTTTCGATATTAAGATCGGATGGATGGAGTATTTAGGCATGCATGGAAGATTTGGGAAACTAATAGTAATGAGCCAACTCAACTGCAGTAGAGAAAATGCGTTTTTTGGGCCCAACCAACCGTAATAGCACAAGGTGCTTTTAGTGAATTCCTGTTATAATACTGTACACCTAATCTAGATAAGTGGTACATAATCTATATTAAGGATATTCTTTCATGGATAAATATAGTATATTTTTTAAAGTTCTTATTTATATATAGTATTCTTTGTGAAGTCTTAATTTTGCCTTAATAATGGAGAGATTGTGCAGGAGCAACACCCAAGTTGGTGCTTCAGCTAATGAATGTGAGAGGACTCAGCATTGCTCACGTGAAGAGTCATTTGCAGGTAACACACACAGATACATAATAGTTTGTGTGTGCGTGGGCGCGTGTGTGTAATAATTTATCTTTTATGCGAATTAATTAATGATGTAATTTTTCATGTTCTGTTTCAGATGTATCGAAGTAAAAAACTTGATGAGGTTGGCCAAGGTGAGGATTACCCTAATGATATTATTTCTCTTAATTATATGCGTCCATGTTCTGCATGAAACTCTAGTATGCCTCTGTGTTCCTATTAATTTAGAATATGAATGACTTGGAGAGAAAACTTGATATTTGAAACTAGAGAGGACTTATCTCCGTTTATGTTTAGGTTAATTAATTTGTGTTTAGGTTTGAAGAATTTAATGTGACAGATACACATACTCTTTCCGGTTCTAATTATAAGAGCCCGTTGACTTTTTTAAAGAATTTTAAGAAAATCTTAAAAAGTTAATTATATTACTTAATCATGTATTGTGTTTTATCACATTATATATTAGTTCATAAGTCAAACAACATAATTTAGAAAAAAAATAACCAATTTTAATGTCTTAAAATAATGTAATTAATTTTTTTAGAATTTTTTAAAAATCTTTTTAAAAAGTCAATGATTCTTTATAATTAGGATAGATAGAGTATTTCTTAATGTTAAAAATTAAAAAGGAGCTAGGGTGTCACATAACAAGATAAAATTACGTTCAAACCAGAAACAGTAGATCCCTTATTATTTTTTTAAAAAAGGAACTATAATTACTGATTAATCAGTGATATTTAGGATTCTAGGTTTAGGGATGCTATAGGTAGGGATCCAATGTAGTAAATTATACAGACTGCTAGGTTGTACGTACTACTATAATTGTGCTGTTCGAGACCATTAATTCACGGTTTGTTCGTACGTAGTTAAACTTTGATCCCTCTTGTAGTCTAGTTAGACACATCAAAATCATACTGAAAAGTAGAACATGGGATTCGTACCTTAAAAATTACTTATCATGTTCGATCTCCATTCAAATATTAAGGCATCTGGATAAAGATTTAAGGTGTGTTTAGAATAACGATGGAATAATAGATTTATTTGTAATTGGATTTATGAATAAGTCAAATTAGATATAAGTCAGATTGTATATGTTTGGATTGAAGATAGAATAAGTTACTTATTTCAAAGTCAAAAGTGTTTGGTTGATATATTAAAAAATAACTTATTTCTTATTTGTTTTAACTTATTTTGGCTAAATAAGATCTTATGCTCAAAGTACAAGAAATGCCCCTCTCATGTACTTATTTCGTATTCCGCAAATAAGATCTTATTACCCTCAAATAAGTTATTCAAAACAAGCACTTATTGTATCAAATGACTAAAAGGGACATAAATATTAGAAAATACTCCATTCA
>JBAGKO010000001.1:12986313-12998603 GCA_037177275.1 Acacia concinna | reverse complement strand
TAAAATATGCTCGTCTTAGAGGTACTTACTTTAAGACCAGATGCCTGACAAAAGATATCAAGACATGACTTTACAATAGCAGCTTGAGACATTGATGCTTCTGAGAACATAATAATATCATCAGCAAAGAACAAGTAAGTAATAGGAGGTCCTTGTCTGGTAAGACGAATGGACGACCATTCTTATTGATTCACTTTCTCTTGAATTAAATGAGTTAGCTTTTCCATGCATATAAAAAAAAAACTATCTCCCCTTGATGAACACATACAAGGAATTGTTCATTCGTTTGTTATAAACCTTCTACTAATTTGAACAAATAAAAAAATATATTTAATTTTGACAAAAAAATATTTAATTAAACAATATCTAATACATTTAGACATTTTTTAAATGATTCAATAACCTATTTCAAGCCACTTGGTGATCATAGTTTACAAAACATATTTCAAGTAAAGATAATCATCTTGATTACTCTTAAGATAACATATTTCAATTATTTTTTAAAAGTTATACTACTCTAGTCTTAAATATAAGCCACTTGGAACTACTTCACACAGATAAATAAAAACAGTTATAATATTTAAATTTGTCATGAAATTATAGTAATTTTTAATATTATATTTATTAACTACATTAAACTTAAACATCATATTAATTTATACTCTTTCCCACTATTCTTATTAATTATGGGCATATATGAAAAAAAAATACACGCACACGCACTACTTCTTAAGAGTTAAGACTAAAATTATGTTATACAAATATCAAAGAACCTTTTTTCAAATGGTGCCATCTAATATGAATAAGAGTAGTAATAAAAGTAAAGCAACAATTTGATGAAAAATTAATAAATATCATCCCCTTGGAGGGACCCAAACGCAACAAAGGATAGACAAAGAATTGTGCGAGAAATTTTTATATAAACTTGTGTGTCACGTTATTTGTGGCCTGATTAATTAAAACATCACAACTCAGTTAATTATTTAGCACTTTCTAAATATTAATTAACATATTAATAAAATTTAAAAATTTTATAAGATTCACTTTTTTTATTATTTGTGAAATCTTAATTAATGTATTTATTTATTTTTTAAAAAATAATAATATAAAAATTATAAACAACTAATTAAAATTAATATTTATTAAGATGTTATATTTTAATTAACTAAACAATAAATAATATGATAAATCCGAATTCACACAAAAATTCCTTGTATATGGTCTCCACATGGTAGTCAAATTTCAAATTTAGACACATCACATGCTTATATGAATTATGTGTGTTTGACTTTGACACTCTATCGTTTTACACGTGTCAAGTCTTGTGTGCTTGTGTGTGCTGTGTTGCTTGTGTCCTTAAATTGCGGAAAGTAAAGGACAAGAGAGTTGCATGAGTAAGTAATTGAAAGTAGATTGTGCCTTTTGATGGTTCCTGTCTGCCATTCTTCACCCTTTATGATATACCAAAACATTATTTGAACGTATATGGAAATAAGCTAATTTAATACAAAACAGTATAATTCTTTTTTTAAACACATTCTGGTACGATTAATCATTTGGCGATTATAGGTTTGTGACTGTGTGTACGTTTTTAAATCTTTAACCTGATGTAATTCAGTTTTATAGTTTTAACTAATTTATAACTCAATTTTTAAAATTTTATTTGACACAACTCAATTTTTATAATTTAAACATTTTAAATTATTAGTCCCTGAATTTCAAAAAAAAAAATGTTGTCTTTATTTTATTTTTTAAAATGTTGGGACCAAGATTTTAAATGATTCAAATTACAAGGATGTATAAGTATTGAGGTAAAATTTAAAGATTGAGTTATGATCAAATCCAAACTATAATGGTTGAGTTGCCCCTAGTTTAATTTTAAGAACTTAGTTAAAACTATAAAGCCTAAATGATTAATTTCTGTTAATTTTAAACATTTAGGTTCTGAATGGGTTAAAGAGACCATTTATATTAATATATAAGGAAATTAAGTAAAAAAATACAAGAAAATACCACTTAAGCTTTTAAAAATAGCAAATCAATTACTTCCTCATAAAATGAGTTAACAATTGCTATTCAAATTAAATGTAGTCACACCTCTGTTTTTATAGGCAACAAAATTGATTTGAGATTTTTAAGAAGTTCCGTGACATTTTCTTGTATATTTCTTAATTAAATAAGTCATAATATATACCATTTAACACTAAATTGACACAATTTTGGATAATTCATGAATCACTGATACTTTTCTAAAAAGTTGTCAATAGTATTTGCCTATTTGGCGTTGTAGATAGTTTGATATACCCTATTACTAATTTTTGGCATGCCACAACATTTGTGATAAGCTTTTTAAAGAACTTTTTCCCCTAATTTTTTTTAATATTCAATACTACGAAATCATTTTTGAATATTATTTAACTCAATTATAAATAACTCCTTCGATGTGATTTCATTCATAAGGTTAAGAGGAACCGAACCCCCTTCTCTTCAACCCAATTCCAATTTGTTAAATGACAATATTTGACTCAGCAAAAAGACGTCATTAGACCATAATTTTTTTTTTGACCAGTGTCATTAGACCATAATTATAGAATCAGTATAAAGAAAATCAAATGGAGAATCTATGAAGGACACTAAAATATACATTCCCATGTGAAAATGTTAAATGAGACAAAGACCATTGACTAATTGACTAGCTAGTATATGGCATAGATTGAGGCATCATTTATGCGTCTTTGTCAAAAGCTAAAGCCTACAAAATTGAATAATGTATGGTCTCACTTCATTGATTGTTGCTTGAATCATGTTAGGCCCTACCTATATATATATATATATATCTGTGTGGGTGTGTGTGTTTTAAAAAATAACAAATACACTCGACGAATTCCTATAGGTTCATTCCACATAATAAGCCTGATTAGAATTCTTTTTGTTAATTAAATACCATAAAAGTGAGAGTCTCAGTTAACCCCTTCTAACCAAATCAGCTATATGGTCCCCTTAGTGATGGCAATAATTACGTATCTGGTATATATCTTATTTCTTCTTGTCTCTTTCTCATATCTTTGGATGAATTTTTAATTTGTAAGAAACCAAAGCAAACAAATTAGTTGTTATACTGATAAAGCATACAATTTTTTTTTATTAGGAATATATAAGTTTAATATAATATCAAATTATGCCTACCTTTCCTCCAGATTTCTGGTATTTCTTTCTTTTGATTATTTGACCTTATTAGGTATGCTTTCCTGTGTCATTGTAGAACGAAGGCCCACGACAAAAGTATTTTCCGACAGCAAAAGAGTTCAGAAATAACAAAAAAAAAAAAATAAAAAAAATTCAGGTGCAATGGGATTATTATTTATTTCATTTGATCTCATATTATTACAAGGTACGCTTCTTCAACTCTCTTTCGGTAACAATTTTCATCAATTTTGAATGCGATATTCGTTCTCCTTATTAAATCCTTTAGTTTTACTTTGTTAGCATAATTAACTTCCCTATAAAGACTAACAATACTAACATAACAAAATTATAGGGACAATGTTAAAAGAATAACATTAAAAGACTTGACGAGGAAAGAATACATACACCACATTTAAAATTAAAAGAAACTATGGTTTTCCTCAGAAAATTTCATTGCTATAGTTCCTCAAGGGTTTTGAAGCATTTCCAGTCCTTTATTCAAAAAATTAAATAAATAATAATAATAATCCGCATATGGGCATTTGGACATTTCAACGATTTTTCTAGTGAACGCGAATTATTTATCCATTTTAGCTAACAAGAATGGAAATATTAAAGAACGATCAAGAAATTAAGTGATATAACTAAAAAATGATGATAACTCCGTTTTTGTTTTTATTTTTATTTTTATTATTGTTACTGTACTTCTTCCTACTTATTTCCTGATGTTATTCATGCTTTCTCCAGAACATTCAATTAAACTACAATCAAAGCTGCAGAATGCTTACACAGAAGAGTAAAGCTCAAGCCTATTTACTATTACAGATAACAACCAACATCCCCATACCTCTGTATGAAATAAAAAAATATAATGCACTATACTAGTGATACAAAATTGAACAGTGATACATCAACCACTGCATTAAGAAGCAATTTCCTACAAGAATTGACATGCAAAGGAAGCTCATCAAATAGAATCAAAATACATCATGGTTCTCAAGGAAGACCCTTTAGTCAGATACTAGTTTTCTCTCTCATGTGGTTTTGTTACAGCCTTTTTATTCAAGAAGAAAAACAACAGATACATTCTAATCGCCAAGTAGAATGGTCTAGTTTTCTAACTTTTGTAGCTTCAAAATGTCAGCACCTACATTTTCACATCTGAGACACGTTTGCTCAAAATTTGTTAAAGAAGGAGAGAGAATAATACTTACACAAAATAATGCCACTCTCAAGATAACTCAACAGCTTGAAGTTGTGCACAAATGTAACAGGATCTGCAAGTCAAGGACATGAAAAGAGAGATAGAGTTGCATTCTTTAGTAAGGCTGAAAAAAATTTTGGGTTGGTCATTTGAACTCATGTTGACAGTTACAACTATTTTTTTTCCCCTCCCTTTTGGGTATGCTTCTCAAGCATATACAATATCAAAATCAAGCAATGAGTAATAAATCTTGTCTTATAATCAGAGCGGGCTGTTTGACTTGAGCGTATTTCAGGTTTTCTCCTCTTCTATCTTCGGCTAGGAGTCACAAGCTTATTGTAGTAGTATCACGATCTTAGGATTCTTAACTGAATCATATATACAAGATGAAATAATAATATTGTGAAGCAATACAGTGCAAGATTCAGCTCCACGGTCCTTCAGTGTACAAAAGGAACTATACTCCAGATCCTACATAATGAGATTCAATAGAAATTATTTATGGGATGTGTAGCCAGATGCATCCGCCTAATAGTGTTCCATCATCCTCAACAATATACATACTCTATATGTCTAAATAAAATTAATATATAATGCTACTGCACCTGTAATATTTACAAGCACAGGTTGAAAAAGGAAATTTGGGCTCCTGAGTGCCGGTAGGCTGATGACTGCAGAAACGTAGTTGTCTTTCATGAGTAAGCATCATTAGAGGCAAAATTTCTTGACAGTTCAAGATGGCAAGTAAACTTCATATCTTAGCAGTCTTATTAAAAGAAGTGCACATGGATTATCCCTGTTAAGTATCCAGTATCTGAAGAGCTTCTCTAGACCATCTAGGATATACAAAGGGAAGGAGGGAATAATAAACCATGCAAAAAATTAAAGCAACACGCTTAAGAAACAGTACTGTCTCCATAAATCAGGTCACATCAAGGCAACTGTTTTAGGCCTCATTTTGGAGTTACTACTATGCACGATTCATTCACTTCATACATCATTATCAAGGTGGAAACCAGTCAAAGATAAATAATTGAGTAATGAACTTATTTTATTTTCCTCCCCTTTATTATTGCATTTATTTTCTTTTCTTTTACTTCATTTTTTTACTTTTCCAAAGACAAGGAGAAAAGGCAAAAACTTTATTGTTCCAACACCAGCACATAGTAAAATAAAACAAATCTCATACAAGATTTACGTTAATAAGAACTACCTGAAGAGTTCTTCACAATAAGCTTGCACTTGATAGTCCAACAGACCTCTCTCTTACAAAGGATTCATCATCAAAGTCTTCATTTGCAGAATTCTCTTGACATAGCAATGTATTCTCACGAGTTGTGTTTAGTCCAGTCGTCTCCCAATCCATTGAATTATCCTGACCAGCATTGCCTTGTTCAGACGCTAGATTGGCATCAACATTGTCCTCCACATTTAGCCTCACATCATCAGACACAAGCTCCCCTCCCTTATCATCTTCAACACCCGATGGCTCAGCATTGAGATCTGAGCACAAGTCATATCCATTTTGCTCCCCAGTACCATGATAAGCAACAGTTACTGCTCCTTGATCAGATTGATCTGCAGCATCTTTTTTCTGCCTTTTCCATTTTTTTGTAGATGAAGTGCCATCATCCTCGAAATCTTCTTCTTCTCTTTCTCTATGTAAATAAACCCACAACTTTCTTTCCCCGTCAAATTGTACACAAGGGTCACGTTCATAATGCAACCGATCCAAGGCACCACTAACAACCTGGTTAATCTGTGGTTCAGAGACATCTTCTACAATATATTGAGAATCTCTAATTAATGTGCAAACATCTGCTCTAGTGCCTATACTTCCAGGCAGCCTAGCAGCTGCATCTCTGACAAGACAAAGGATAGTAACATGTGGTGGTCTATCACGTTTCAACATAAAATGATCTCGGGCTTTTGATGTTGGCTTACCACCACATCTTCTCAAGGGTGCAACAATAGACTTTTTACCGTCAGCTGCAGTATAAGAGAAGGCTCTGTCAGGAATTGAGTACCTGAGAACTTCCTCCCTGCGGAAATAAGATCTTACCTCCTCAGAACTTGGGCTAATAGTGCTAAGACTCTTCTGAGCTCTGAGGTCTCTAAATCTCTCTTTCTCATCAAGATTGACTTGCATCAATTCCAAAGGTGGTGCAGGAAGACTTCCTATTTGTTGAAGTGTTTCTTGACCACATTTCAGCCAGTTGGCAAAGGAATCAACCAACTTAACAAGCATCTTATGAGGGACGCCCCAAGCTTCAGGAGATGTCACCTCCTCAATGGAATCATGATCAGATGAACTATGAGAAACTGGACCGGTCCACGACCAACATCTTGTAGATTTGTCATACACTGCTAACACCTTCCAACCCTTGGCTCCTAATGGTGCTGTCTTTGAGGAAAATATCTTCAAAACTCCTCTGACTAAATCCTGCAGAGGTTCTTGCGTCTCAAGAATACAAGGATCACCAGGGTTTGATCTGACACGTTGCACAATTTCCTGGACAGTAAGAGGAGTATTCACTTGGCCAGCAAGGTCAGAATTGGTGGCTATCTTCTCATTAGATGGGATACCATTAGCAGAGCCTTCATGTGCTGTATTCTGATCTTCTCTAAGTTTTCCCACCTCTAAACTGTCTTCTGTAAGTGGGGTAATCATTGCCATGCGGACTGCTGAAAGAAGATGGATAATAGAAAAGGAGAATCCAGTATGAACAGTAGGCGTAATCAGAGTAAATGGTTTTTTCTGTGGTTTTGCTTCCACCTCTGTATCTGCTGCTCCCAAATCTGTGATGGGCAGTTCAGAAATATCCACATCCGAACTAAGTGTCTCTCTCTCGATTTTTCTCTTTGACTTTCTTTTGAAGGAAGTTGAATCATCAGGGTGAAAGTTAGACAGAGGATTTGCGCCCCCTTCTCTTCCATCTAGATCTGCTGCATCATCCTTCACTTTCCACTTCTTTGTCACTGAATTACATGCCAGAAATTGCGCATCAGATTTTCCATATTGGTCATCGTTGTACCCATCATATCTTTTCCCTTTCTTCCTAGATCTGCCCTTAGCAAGTCCATTACCACCCACCAGTAACCGAGCCTCATGTGAGACAGTCTCCTCATCATCAATATAATCATTCAAGTATTTTGACCTGAGAATGGAATGATCAAATTGAGTTCTTCCTTTCCCTTTCTTCTTTGGCTCATAACTATAAGCATTTGATGAAGGCACATTTAACCTTTCAATGGGTTCCTGAGTTATTCGACCATTCTTGCCTAACTGGTTGTTTTCTCTCCAATCATCATCATCATCATCATCATTAAGCTTCTCTGAACTTGAGGGGTAGCTCTCTTCCAAAAGTTTATTACTTTGGCGTATTTTACCTTTATGCTTTTCCTTTGAAAGAAAATTTTCTACTCCAGGCAGAGAATTCTCACCAAAATAGCCCATTTTCTTGGATTTTGCTTTCCCATATCCCTTGAGGCCTTTCTTCGCAAACTTAGCCTCCTTAGGTTCAAGATGAGACTTGAAAATTGTCATGCGAGAATCATCATTAACCGAGTAAGCAAATTTACTCTGCAACAATGGATTAGCACCCTCATCATCATTCAACTGTTCTGATGAATCTGATTCAGTTTCTTCACTTCTATGAAGTGTTCTTTTGCCTCTTGAAGCTAACATATCTTTTCCTCCATTCTGTACAAAGGCCCCTCTACCCTTATCCTGCAATGATTTTTTTCTGAAGTCAGAGGGCACAAGTCTATCACTCACTTGTGGTGAAGAAGATCTATAAGCAGCATAACTGAGATCAGGAGACTCCCTGCCTGCCTTCCACCTCTTGCTTCTCAAATTCCAATCATCATAGTGAAATGATGAATCCATGGCAGATTCATCTCTAGGGGTTTTGCTATTGCCAAAAAAGTCATCATGATCTAACGAATTGACAAGACTTCCTTTAGGCAAGCGGTGTGATCCCCTGAGTTTAGGCTTAATTTGATCATCAACAAATTGTTGGCCGTTTTCAGTATATTTAGCCTTTCTAGCATAATCATAAGAACCTTTGGTAGATAATGACTTTGTTGTGAACATTTTTGTACCTGAGGATTGGTTTGCATTCCGAGAGTAAGCATGAAAATCGACCTTCGAAGACAAAGATAGATTCATTATATTGTCATTATCTATCTCATCACCTCTCAGAAGGTCATGCCTCTTTCCCATTCTCATAATACTGGACTTATCAATCATTTTACTACGTAATGCATTTCGATCTTGTTGGACACCAAGTTCATATGTCATTTCCTCAGCAGCATCACCATTCCTTAGATGATCCCTCATCCTCGTCATCAACCCAGAATCATAAGCCACTGACTTTTGAGGAGGATACACACTTGTTGAACCATTTAGCCCAGGATTCATATCCAAACCATGGTACCCAGAAGAGGCTGCAGATGCCTTCAATCCAGCCAACCTGAGCTTGCCCTTTGGGTTTTTCTTTCCATACTTTTCTAGTTCCTCACCCACTGATCGTTCTCGTGAGTGAAATTCCAAACCAGAACCAGCCCCATGAGAAGAATGACGACCCATTTTCTGCACATTCTTCCTATCCTTGCTCTTTCTATTCCATATTCCTTCACCAGAGTCATCATCTGATGAACCAACTACCAAATCATCTGTCTTCTCAGACATCAAACTCCTTTGACTTCTCATAATGTTCAAGACACGGAGCCTTTCTTCAATACTGTATCCCCTGCAATTAAGCCAAGCATCCCTCGTCTGACAGAGATTGACAACCATGTTGTTTTGATGCTTCCTCAGTAGATGATAATGCTGTCGCTTCTGGAAAAAGTTCAAACCCTCCCTGTAAAGAGCAACTCTTGGTTCACACAAGCCCCCTTTGAGCATTTCAAACAGCTTCTTAATGGGACTCCCAAAATGGAGGTTACAACCAGTAAAGAGATCTGTTAAGGTTCGGAAAAAAGCCTCTTGGTCCATGTCAGGGAGGTACTTGGCAAGTTCAAACCGCTCTTCCTCACTCAAGTAATCATTCCAAACATCCACTGACAATATTCCTTCAAGTCCTGGAAGATCATATAATTCCAATGGAATGCTGCAAGTCTGGTTGCCGATTTGGCAAAACTCTGCTCCAGTTTCACCCAGTTCCAGCAAATCAAAGTCATCTGACCCTGCCCCAGAATCTGCATCATCAAACTCATCGTCATCATCAGATTCCACAGCTGAGTTACGCCGCTGAAGATCATCCTCATCACTAGACATAGTCTCCCTACTGTGGGGTGAAAACTCAGAATCAAGCCTTGATGCCTTAAAGCTGTTCTTCTCGATTGCCATGGTACATAACACCAAACTGCTGCCAAATCTTATTCACAGAAGATGTGTAACTCCAATAGCCCAATATCAAGGATTTGTTGCCCACCAAATAGATCTCAATCAAAATCCTAACATGAAGAATACAAATATTAGAAATGACTAAATCTGAATCTTGATTAAAACAAAAAGTTAACCCACAGGTACACTTCAGGAATGAAACAAAAGAATGAACAAGAATTAAGAAGCTCAAAATAAAAAAGAAAAAAAGAAAAAAAGAAAAAAAGAAAAAAAGAAAAAAAAAGAAAGAAAGAATAAGAAGTGACAAGATTTGTTCAAATAATACCTGAATGACAGCAAAGAACGGAAGGCCCCAAAGACAAATTTGTGGTTCACAACAAGAATTCCCCTGCATCATAGCCTGATGAAGACATGCAAGTCAGATGACTGTGCAGTGAGACAAGAGAAATATGCAAAGATTCCAACACAAATTTCAAGACCCCTAAAAAATGAGAAAAGCAGAGGTTCATGGAGGTCCCCAAAGATTAATAGAAAAACTAAGTAATTAAGTAAATTTTGATAAACTATACAAGCGAAGAAGGTATTGCAGTCTCTATTGTCAGTTCTACCACAAAATCATTGAATGCTACCCAGTACACTTTCTAAAATCCATGAGCTAAAGTTAAGCCATGAAAGAATACAATCAACAAAGATATCATTAAACTTCAACAGGATCATGTCTCCAAACATCACCACCACACCTTTTTGCAAAAATTATAAGATGCTAGATTCTCCAACATTTTTCTTTACACCAAGCTATGCAAAGAAACAGGATTGATGATAGCAATCTCACAGAGCAGGTAGCAAGGGGGCCAAGTTACCCTTCCCAGTTCCATGCCTCACCACAGAGACCCCAAATAATATTAAAAAAAAATATAAACCCAAATGAATTAGAAGATAGAATGAAGTACAAATACTAATTCAAAGAACACAACAATGATGAAAATAATATTCATATCATTATCAATTCAAATTAGCAATGTTAAATGTACTGTAAAATTAAAAGAAGACGTTTCTTTTACTTGCTTATGTAACAGAGATCAGACAATGCCTAATCTGGAGAGTAAACTCAAAGTGAGGGTCCAAGTGAAGCCAAAGAATTAGTTGAAAGGTTGAAAAAGTAAACAAAGAACTCCTAAGTGTATCTATATATATATTTATTGTTTGCCACTAAGAACTCCTAAGTATTCAAATTCAGCTTCAGTGACACATCCGGAAATGCGTACTATCTTGCATGATAATTAGCCAAATCGGAAATTTAGATCGTGGATGAAAAACTGGGAATCTATTCAGCCAATCCCAGACAAAGCACAATCAAATGATTGACGAGATTTTATTCATGTTCCTGGCAATTATGCTAATGAACGACTGAAAAAAACACTTTCTAAACCAATTCCGGTAACACCTATATCTTAAGAGCTCATACTCCGTAACATCAATGTCCTGGACTCCTTTAACCCTATTTCAGAACGAGGCCGAACCATGAACCTAATCAGAACTTCCTTCCACTACCAAACAACTAGCAATTAACAATGGATCAAAAATCGGAAATTGATTACACCCAAATCGACAAATAGTTGAACAATATCAAATAACAAGAATCAACAGGAATCCAGATGGAAAAAGGTAATCGAAACAGATAATCCTTACCAGGAGGGGAAAAAATCTGTAGTAGATATAACGAAATTGACACGGCGAAAAACTGGAAGCAGAAAAGCGGCCTCAGAGCAGTAAAGAATGGATGGTAGCAACGGCTTGCGGTGGCTAGGTTTCGAAGTCGGACTCGGAGAAGAAAACGAGTAGAGAAGAAGCGGAAATACTGATCGAAGGAATTGGGGCTTCTGTGCTCTGCCTGGTTATCATTTTTTATTTTTTAATTAAATAAAAATTATAATAGTATTAGTTCGTACATTTAAATCAGGGAGAATCAGTTAGCCAACAAAAAAAAAAAAAAAAAAAAGCCAGGGAGAATCAAAACTAAAAAGCTCAGACATGGAGATTAATAAAAAAAAAAAAAGGAAGACAATGAGATTAATCCTAAATCAGGATTTGTTTTTGTTTTTTAATTCTAAGAGGATGCGGGATTAAATTTAGATTGGGTGCCACATAAGACACTGATTATATCAGATGTGCTAAAAAATTAGATAATTGACTTATAAATTGAACATGTGATCATATTCTAATTTGTTACTAACACAAAAGTTAGATGACTGACTTATGAATATTACAAAATTAGCATGCAAAAAAAAAAAGAATATTAAAAAATTAATTAACATAATTATTTGTAATAAATTTTTGTTGATTTTCTAAATATCTTTTTAATGGTGCGCATAACTATGAGTAGAAATCCTTGTCTAATTAACAGACACTTTAAAAAGTATATTATAAATGTGAGAAATAAAATAAATTGAAGTTGTATTGGAACCAATTTATGTTTAGAACTTAAATAGCTTTTTTTTTTATCTATTTTTTATATTAGGAGGGGAGTTAGCATTATTAATTTTTTATGAA
>JBAGKO010000001.1:12966352-12984681 GCA_037177275.1 Acacia concinna | reverse complement strand
CATGGAAAATTTTATACGACACGTGGGAAAATAATATGATAAAAAAAAACGCCGCCGTTTTTCACACTTGAACAGAACTGAGTTCTTTTCGTTTTAACAGAACGACGTCGCAGCGTCTCTCTAACTTGCATCTCATCTCTTCCAGGTCTGAGTTATTTGAATTTTCAGTGGCTCCGTCAATGTCGCTCTCCGGGCTTCATCGGCACAGTTCTTTTTCGCTTTCGTCTTCAGACTAACTGCTTGGCAAAGAGTAAGCTCTCTTCAGATCTCTGCTTTTTCACTCTTCTCTTCTCTTTCACTGTCTTAGATCGACTTTGTAATGATTGTAGGATCTTATGCTTCTATTCCTCTGCTCTTCTTCAAAATTTTTAGTGCCCTGGGATCTAATATACTTGTTTGGTTCTTCGGGAAGAAAATGCAGCCCATAATGCTTGCCTCTTCTGTTTGGTCTTTCAACAATGTCAAAGTCCACCACATTTCAGTGGTCCGCCATGTCTATGAAGGCTTTTATAAATTTTAGTACTTGAAGTGCAAAGTGGTGAACTTTAGACTTCGTGATTTTCCCTGTTTTCTTGTGGTGCATTTCGTTTAAAAGAATTGGCACGGCTTTTCGAGCTGCTCAACTATTACGATTATGTCATTTGGTAGCTTTTCTGGGTAAGTAGGAAAGGTATTAGTTGATGGCCAAGAATAGGGAAAGGTTTCAGTGAAGATTATTTGGTTATATTATTGTGTGTCCTTTTCTTATATGTGATTTTTCTTTCTTACTTTACGCTGCAAACAGCTGATTTTGTCACAGGTCCATGATGGTTTTATTAGGAACTAATTGCAATAAATTTCTTGAAGATATCTCAATTACTCAAAGGCCTTTCTTCATTAAAATGTGTTAATTTACATAATTAGCCGAAAGTCTGAATTAGCTTCCGAATGTATTGTGCTATTTAGTATATTTACATGGAAAATGAATTTATTAGAGGAGGTTCTAAAATTTTTATCCTTATGCAAGTAGTCTATGTTTCCTTTCAGGTTGATTTAATGTAAGATAAAACCTGCAGGCTACACCATGAGCCGAGGATCTTCAGTTAAAAAACCTTTCTTGCCTCCTGCCACAGCACCACCTCCAAGATCCTTTGCAAAGTTGGTGCAAAGGAGGAAACAAAGTCCTCGAAATCCATTGCAGGATCTGAACCGCATTTCTGGTAGTACCGATAGTAGTGATTCTTCTAGCGTTTCTGCTGCTGCCTCAAGAGGTCGCCTCAGATTTTTCCCCTCCCACTCGTCTTCCTCCTCTTCTTCAAAATCCCCTGCTTGTAGACCAAAATACCTTTCCAGAACTCCCAATTCAATTGTCAATGTGCCTCCTTTGAGACAGCCTAAATCAAAAGAGAAACTTGCAAAAGGTAATAGAGGGGAGCACACCAAAAATCTTGCATCAGAGAAGGTTCAGAAACTTAAGAAGAATCCTCATTGCCTCTACCAGTGGCAATCTAGGAAGAAATCTGGTTCAAAAATTGGCAAAAAATCCATGTCCTCTTCTGTTCGGAATTGCCACTGCAATTTTCTTCCCACATTGCCATCTGCATTTGAAGAGTCAAAGCTACAGGAAGATAGACTCAAGAGGATAAATGACGAAGATGATGAGTGTTCCCAGCTCAGATCCTTTCATAATGGAGTAACTTCTACTTCTTTGAGTAAAAAAGGGTCTGAGTCAGATTTCAATATTGCAGGTGATGATGGGGATGTTAAAGAGAACTCAAACACAAGCCCCAGTAAAACACCTCCAATTCAAAACTCTGTTTCCCCAGAGATTCCTTTTGTTTCAGCTACTACACCAGCCTGTTATGGTGCTGGCCATATAGTTTCTGGGGTCACTGACAAGAGAAAATGCAGGCCTAGAGGTATTCTTGTTGTGGGAGAGGACAACCCCAACTTTAATTATGTCACTGCTGATAGTTTTGATGATGATAGTGGGCAAGAAATGATGGGCAACGGCAACAATGTCAGCACCTCTTTGTTCCCCTTGCCAAGTGAAGCTTCATTGTATTGGGTTTGTTCACCACATAACAATGGGAATAAAGATGTCACAGAGACATCTGAAAATGGAGCAAGTCATGTGCAAGGACTAGCGGAGTCCACCACACTAGGCTCCATTTCTCCACCATCATCCAGCCATAGAGTTTCTTTGGGTGTAACTGATAGTATTGATTTGTCTAGGGCTGGTTACTGTATAAGGAGAAAAGAAGCTAATTCAATTTCTCCTTGTGGGCTCCCTGAATTTCAAGGATTTTCAGATTCCCTACTATCACCTTCATATTTACCCATATTTTTTTCTCCCAATTCAACATCTACCTACAAGGCAGGTGGCTCAGGAAAGGGCAAAACTTTTCAACATACTCTTATTGAAGAGAATTCTCCATTCTCACTCAATTCATTGAGTAGTGGAAATGTTATTCAAACTCCACAGTCAGATTCCTCTTCAGATATCCATGTTAGCATGCCTTGGATGCACGGAGACAATCTGAAGAGAGGCAATTCTAAGCTTGACCTTGATTCTATAGGTGAAGTTGTTCCATCAGCAAGCATCATGTCTATGCCATTTGAGGATTCTGTTAATTCAAGTTTTCAATTTGATTGTTCAGCTCTGCCTTCTGATTCAATTGATCTCTGTAAACTTCCCAAATTTTTGGATGATCAAGTTCCTTGGTTATCAAGTTCTACAATTGAGACAGCATCACAGTCCCAAATGAGGATATCATGGAGGGAAGGGTTAATGAACCAACTTGATGAGATGGATGACTTTGATTGTTGCAAATGCTTGTCAGATGAAGAGGACCATGCTAATGACTTCAACAGCAACGATTTATCACTTCATCATGGTCCAAATGTCAGTGACAAAGTAGATTTTGATAAAAAGTTGGATACTGATGACAAAATCACTGAAGCTGATGATAAAACACTGAGAATCGAGGGTTTGGGCAAAGAAATATTTCCAGGCCTGCTCTCTTGTTCAGGGGCTGAGTCTATTAGCACTGATGGAACTGGTCTGGTTGCTTCAAGAGATGATTCTGATTGGACGTCATGCTACAAGAATACATTTTTTGAAGATTAAGATTGACCTTCGTTGTCCATTCAATCCTGTAATAGATAGCCTAATTATAACATTGCTTAAAGTTGGTCTTTAGGAGTTTAACTCCACTTTTACTCATTAAATTTGTGTTTGATTTTTTACTGGAATTTTAGATCTCTGGTGTTGAATGTAATGCATTTATAATAAGATTATCTTTCATCTGTTCGTTGAAAGGGAGTATGTTAGAGGGGTAGTTGAAAAAATAAAAATAAAATATTAACAGGAAGTACGACAATTTTCAAATGGTATTATAAATTTCTTTAAGCATGATATGTGATATAACAGGTCCATCCCTGTTTGATGCACTTAAAGATTTGATAACTTTGAGTGATTTGTTTGTGCACCATAACTTGCGGACCTTCTTTAAGCTGATTTAGGACGCATTCTACTCAAAACTATATGGATCTTGATGCCAGACTTCTAGTTATTTATGCCACAAGCCTAATGTCTTGTAGTTTTAATACAATCTTCCTGTAGTATAATTCGTTAATTTTCTCTTAAAAATAATGAACGGTGATCATTCAAATATCTAATATATCCAGTCCTACTTCTGATATGTCACAGCTGTCCTTTTTTGCAGTGTTATTATATTTTCATCGGCTGCTTGTGTTGTATAACTTTAGTTTATCATGCAGAGGTTTTCTATTCTTTTACACTTGTGAACATAATTTGTTTGTTTTATCAAGTTAAGGCACAGTCATAGTTGTGTTTAAGAACACCACGCTTATTTCTGTTTGCCAAGCTACTGTGGGCATGGTGGATAATTTTTATATTTCGACACATCACTCACCTAACAGATGAAATATTTACAAGGTGTTTCGATTTTCCTGAATGAAATTTGCGGTCCTCTGTTTCTTTTCTTTCTTTCTTTTTTTTGGTAATTTCACTTGGAGTTTTCCTTTGATTTGTGGTTTTGGGTTTCTTTGCTAATAGAATACATTTGTATAATTGTTGGGTTTGAGAGGTCATTGGAGTTTAGAATACCTTAATTTTCTTTGACTTAAAATGAAGACTATTTATTGGGACTGTGGTAAGCAGTTTGCCACAGAGACTTCCGCGATGTCAATATATACACTGTGAGCTAACCTTCTTTCCTCCACCTGAACCTATTCTTTTCTTGTATGATTTAGCTTTTCATTCTTATTCCAAAATAAACTGAACCTTCATATTGTAACATGGCTTACTAGTCATATGGCATTTTATTCTTTTCCTTAATTGTAGGTCAGAATTAAGTAAAAAACAAGATATGTCAATGAAGCGGCAAACGCTAAATTTCTTTGTTTTGTTTTTTTTAATTTGAAATATATATGGAGGATGGTAACAAGTAGGACCCATCATCCACCTTTTGTGCTCCACAATCGTTCCATAGTCCATACAGCTACATCACTGGAAGAGTTAAATAGAGTCCCTGCAGATTTACAGTATACCCTTATGAAACTTAGCTGGGCAGTACTGTAGCCGTGAAGACAGGAGTGAGGTTCTGAAATGTCAAAATTTTAGAGGGAATGCTGCTTTACACATAGCTGCTGCAAATGGAAATGTCAGAATATGCCATGTGATTGCCCAGACTAGTGGATCTTCGTAATGACAATGGCGAAACACCTCTCTTCGTGGCTGCTTTTTATGGCAACAAGCATGCTTTCTTTTTCCTTCATTTTATCCAAGATTCTTCCTGTCCTAAATAGAGAAGGAGCAGTACTGGCGACTATTTTGGTAAATTCATGTTCCCGATTTGTACTTTTGCTTCTCAGGTGTTCATTCTATAATCATTATAACAATGTCTCATATTTAATTCAATACATGATTATAACAATGTATGTTGGTTGCAGATCTTACATTTTGAATAATTCACCTGTATGGAGAGCTTGTGAACTGTGTGAATGACGATTGGTTGTCTCCACTCCATCTGCTAGCAATGAAAGCCTTCTGCTTTCATAAGTGGAAGCCGCCTTGGACGTGTTGAAACCATCATTTATAACTGTAAGCTAGAATTTCAATATTTCTCATGCATGGTTGGTTATGGAAGCTTATTTGATTCCTTGTAATTACTCTCTATAGTAAAAAATATAGAAGTTAGATAAGAGGTTTACTTTAGTTCTAAATATAAGATTTCAATCCACTTTATGTTTCTAATTTTGTAATTTCCCCCCTAAAATATCCCTATTTTTAATAAGAGCCTTTTATATGACTATTTGACAAGGTTAGATTGGGTCATTATTTGGTCTAATTGAGGGTATCTTCTTTAAAATAATTTTTTGCATTCACACATACTCGAACTTAAAACCTTGTGCTTAAGCAGCCATAAGCCTCTTTCATTAGGACCAATGCCAATTGGTTTCTCCAAAACTTAACTATTCCTATTGATTACACATATTAAAGAGGGCTTCCAATCAAAGCACAATTCCAATGCACATGATTGGAGAGGTAGTTTAGTAAAAGTAACGCACACTTCTTATAAATAACTAAACCAATTTCTTTAATATTCACAAATTGGTTACTAACTGTTATAATAAGAACAAGATGTCATATATTATGCAATAATAATTCCAATATGCATGCCTTGTTTGTCTTTCTGTCTGGAAGGTGTAATCGCTGAGGAGCTTAAAGTGCAACTAACATTTGAAGAACGAGCTTACCCAAACATTACATGTTGGGATACTGTTTTCACCTTTTAAAAACCCTTAGTTGATAAGCTTATAAGAAAAAGAGATGAAGATGAAGCAAATGTGGAGCATCCAAAAGAAGTGGCAAACTCTAGCAATGATGTAGGCGAGAATTCTTAATTTTTTGGAATTTGTCTCTAAGAAAAACTGCTTACAAGTGATGAAAACTTAATTTGTCTAATCAGAATCACTTGTGGATGGAAGTAGGGCGACGATTCCGTTATTTCCTTCTAAATACGGAACATGTTGCGATTTCATCAAGTTCTTTCATCTGCTACTTATGATAATGCTTGTGATTCTTGCCAACGGTATTCTACCTTTTTCTATATATTTAACAAGTTCCATATTAAACATGAAGGCACATATTAAATCATGACACTTTCTATTTATGCTTATTATATATTTTGACTTTTCTCCAGTGTCTGACCAATTTGATACATGGTCTGTTCAAATAGTTGAAGAACTTCTTCGTAGGTCTTCCTTGTACAATTAAAAGGATAATGATTATGAGCTCGGACCCCTTGACGACAGCTTTTCTTCTGATGATAACGAAGTTCTTATCGGACCTCATAGGAAATACAATACATCTGACACAAATCCAGCTCCTGCGCATATATGACATAGGTAAAAAGATTGATTAATACGTAGTATTATATATTTTGTACAACTTATAGAGCCCGCATGTTGAAGGAAAATGAAAATGACATTTTTACCCTTTGGTTTGCTAAAAAGCTCTTCCATGTGATGAGATTTTCATCTATCCATGGGATCGATCCCTTCCACCTTTGGTGGGAAGCAATTTTCCAATTTAGGAAATTCCATCAAACCCCTTCATCTCTTTAATTCAAATAATATTGTGTGAGGGGTGTTCTGGGTGTTTTCTTTTTCTTTCTTTTTTTTGAGAAAAACACAATAAAATACCAACAGAACTTTAAAATTCCAAATCCTTCTTAATTGCCTATAAGAATATAACAATAGACAACTTAATTTAGTAGGAAATGACTGATTTGAGATTTTAAATTTGAAGTGATATTTTCTTGTCTTTCATCCTTTATTTTTCTTATCCTTTAATTTGTCATTTTCCTTTTCTTTCCTTTGCGTACCAAGATGCACATGGTTGGAAATTTCCCCTTCCCTTTCTTTCCTTTCCATCATAATGCATTATGTCCACCAAACGGGCCCTTGGAAGCATTTGAGTGAAGATTTGTAAAGGACAATGGTAAAAGGACTGATGAATGTTATATATTTATTTTTCGTTTTTGAATAAGGCAAGTTTATAACTTGAAGAAGATTACATCAAAAGAAAGCAAACGACAAATCACTTCAAACTCCGCTATCAGATGAGCAAGACAACGCAGGTAAGTATCGATCCTGTATGACAATCATATCTTCATAATGTTGTCTATTTTGAATAACTTGAAAGCATTTGAAGATTGTATCTGACATGAATTGAAATTAAACCGTACAGAACATTCTACAAGATTGGGGGAGAGAGTAGGGAAGACGGAGACTCCAATACTAGTGGCTACGAGGAATGGTCTGATGGAAATAATATAAAAAAGGGAAAATTGCATGTAGATCCCAAGTAATATAAATAATAACAGAAAAAGTTCAATCGACAAGTAGGGGGCTTCTATTGACAAGTTGAGGCACTATATTGACAAGTTGAGAAATTATTATAGGACTTGCTACTGAATTATTTGGACTTAAATGCAATTATCCCTAAAAAAAATTCTGGAAATAACTCCAGCGGCCATTAATGATGAGAAGTTACTGGGAGTTAAACACTGTCAACCACATGTGTACGAGTTTTTGTTGAAGAAGAGGAATAACTATGCAGAGGGCATATTTCGTCTAGTGGATGAAGAAGGCAACAGTGCATTGCACTTGCCAGCCAAATTTGGGTGCTACAAGCCATTGCTCATTCCGGGCAAAGCTCTTCAAATGCAATGGGAACTCAAGTGGTATGAGGTAATTCTAGAACTGATTTGTTTCTGCTGCTCTTATTATCTTTCCTTGCTTTTCCACTCCTTAGATTTTGATTTGCTCTTGAGAAATGCTTCATGTATGGCTCCAAAAAATGATCCTATCACACAAGAAACTTTATCAAATCAAAATGTTTAGATATAACCAAAATAACCAAAATTTATTATAATTTTCAGCTGGGCGTATTTTTCCTCCACATATGATCTCCTATATGTATAAATTCACTAAAAAGAGCAAGAAATTAGAGGTAAATGTACTGACATGAATTTTGTGAGGTTAGCAATAATATCATATTTAATATCCATCCTTAGATTTGTGCGCATGATTCACATCCTTATATATATACACACACACACACACATATGTACATATATAAACCATGTCAATTAGTCTTCTTCTTTGTCTTCTAACATAAACAATTAATTTTATAAGTTTTTGCCCAAACTAATTTTATAAGTTATTATAGTTAAAAGATTAATATTATTTGCATTTGTTTCGTATAAAAAGAATTCAACGTGAATGACTCATTATTGGGAGGCCCTTGTTGCCTTATGGTCATGGCTTTATTCAAATTAGTTTAAGTTTGCCTTTCCAACTGATTTGCTACCAACAATATTAACTTTTCTAATTATTTAATAAAAAAGCAAAAGATATTATTCATTCAATTTATATTTGATAGTCTAGATGATATCCATATATCTTAGATCTGCTTCTTCTTTATTAAAGCAAATCATGCATCTTTAGGAAAGGGAGAATAGGGGAGCAGTTAACAATTTAAGATGCCTTGTGGTCCTGTGACCTTTTGACTTGTGAGAATAGTTTTAGATCTGCTTCTTCTTTATTAAAGCAGATCATTTCATAGCATTGTTAAGTGTCTTTTTTGCACTATTTTTAAGATATTAAGTTAATCCATATTCTATGACATTTCATGAAAATGTTTGAAAAAGACTAGTTTAGAACTCCCTTCTACTGTTAATATAGGTCCTATTTGAGGAATTAATCTTGATCCTAAATATAAGACTTGTTTATAATATTGGTTGATCTTTTTCTAATTTAATCCTATTAATGTTCTTTTAACAATAATTAAAAAGAAGAGGGAATGAAACAAGGAAAATGATTGAGGCATTTAAAAAAAATATTTCATATTAACTAATTTCTTTAATATCATCAAATCATGTAAATAGGGGACTAATTAATTAAATGTCATGTGCATATTTATTTAATTTTTTTTTATTAAAAACAACTTATTTTTAAAGAACGCTTTTGAAATTTTCGCCATGTTTGTCACATTTTTTTTTTTTAAAGAAATCAGTCTGAAAAAAAAAAGCTTTTTTTGAGTACTTTGAAAATCTACTTTGAGTATTTTCTGAAAATAATCAACAGTACGAGAGAGGGATACCATAACAATACACCCACACACACAAGTATCATAAAACTATAAAAATAAATACATCGTTTTTCTGAACAGAAATCCATATCGATATCATAAAGTCTTAAAATTATTATATGACAAGTTAGTTTTGCTAATTAGGACCAAATACTAAATACTTAATTATTTCTCTTTTTATTATAAAATTTTATACAACAGATTATCAAAATTTTAAATTTAGTTATAAGATTTAAGAAAACCTAAATCAGGTGAAATATCCTAAAATAATATTTATAATTTGATTATTTTATTGTTACCAAAAAAAATAATTTGATTATTTTATATTACTCTACTATCTTAATTAATTTGATTCTCTCCTGATTACTACCTCTTTCATCGACAATGCGATAAATCACTGAAAACGTTCACGGCATAAAAACCACTTTTTCTTGAAAATTGAAAATGAACTTTAAAAGGTGGAATCATACACATAACAAGACTAATTCTAACAAAAATTCAGAACAGAAAAATCATACAATATTCAACAATTTATCAGGAGTAATTGTGGATATTGTATGAGGGCGATGGAGATCTCTTTGTCAATTCTCTAGCATGACCTTCAATTGTTGCAACGTCTAGCTCTAGCTAGATTGCAGAGGGATGGTCTGATATTTTTGAGGATTTCATTGCAAGTGCTTATGTGATTGTATAAACATATTCGATGGTAATTTGGACAAGGGATCTATAAAAGCATGGTGGAAGAAGAGGAGTAGATGGTAGAGAATATGAGTCGTGAGGATGAGATGTGAAGCAGGAGAGTGAATCAAACGAGGGTGGTAAAGTAAAATTATCAAATTTTGAAATACTATTTTAGACCATTTGACCTGTATTGTTTTTCAAAAAATTTGATGACCTGATTTTAAATTTTGATAATTCGACAATCTTTTAAGGAAAAATTCTATATAAAGACAGTTGAATTACCTAAATTCTAAATTAAGTCACTAAAATCAACAAATTATATATCAGGTTATACGCCCTAATTAGGGATTTAGAATTTCAGTCATATTATATCCATATCCTATAATTATTAAAATAAAAAACTTAAAAATATAACTTTATTTGCTCTATCAATTAATTCCTTAAGAAGTACTGTAGGACTTTCTTTATTCTTATTTTTATACTTTTTTCCAAACATTAATCATAGGCAACATTGTTTTTATATACAATATTCAGCTATATATAAAAAATTATTAGAAAAATTTGGAATATATTGTGTCTGTGAAGATTTATCATCATATTTCTATATTTATATTTTTATTCAAAATTTTATGACTCAACTTTAAATTTTGAATCCAATATATTATATAAATTTAAATATAATCCATGATTATTATTTTACTAAAAGGAAAAATCTCATATAAAAATACTTGTGAAACATTGAAGTATATAAGAATTCACATTTTTTCAATTTTATATAATCCTAATATAACAAAATAATGTATACTCCCACTTTTAAGGAATCAATTGATCCTACTTTTCTCAAGAAAAAAAAAGATCTTGCTTTTCAATAAAACTAAGGGATATGGATGTAATTTGATTGAAATTTTAAATCCTTAATTAGCAATCATAACCTGATATATAATTTGTTAAATTTAGTTATTCAAATTAGAATTTGGGTAATTCAACCATTTTTATATGGTATTTTCCCATCTTTTTAAAGGATATTTTGTTATGTGTTAAGTTGAAGATTTTAAAACCAAGCCGAATGTCGGAACACACTACCATAATTAAAGTTGAAAAGACAACAATGCTCCTTATTATAGTACGATACAACCCCTTTTAATGAAGGCACATTGAAATATATTCTAAAAGCTAAGGGTCTATTTGGTATAAAGAATTTAGAGGAAAGGGAGGATTTTATGAGTTGAATTTAAAAAAATTGGAGAAGTGAGGTTACAAAATTTTAATAAAGAGAAGATATAAGATTAAAGAGTAAGAAAAATTAAGAAAAAATGCCATTTAAATACCATTTGAAATTACAAAACCCAAATTGGTCTGTTAACAATTCAAAAAGACACTAAAGCACCATGGACCAAATTGAGTTTTTCAAATTTTCTGATGTGAATAGTAGTAGGATTTTGCAAGATGAGTAATGGGATTTTGCAAGAAGAGTAATGGATTTCGCTAGTTTTTTCTGGTCTCTGTTTTTCTCTCTCTCTCTGACCGCACTGTTCATTTGACACTGACACTGACTGATGCATAATGACAGAGGAGAGAGAAATTTGCCCATGACAGGGGAGAGAGGGGATTTTCGTAAGTTGAGTAATGGAATTCGCAATAATAGTAATGGAATTCGCAATAATAGTAATGGAATTCGCTAGTTTGTAGATCACTTTTTACATCAGGAAATTTGAGAAACATAGGGGAGAGGGGATATTTTGCAAGTTGACTAATGTATTTTGCAAGAATTATAATGGAATTTGTTAGTTTGTGGATCACTTTTCACATCACCAAATTTAAAAAACCCAATTTAGTCATAGTACCTTGTGTCTTTTTGAAATGTTAACAGACCTTTTTGGGTTTTGAAAATTCAAATGGTATTTAAGTGTCATTTTCCCAAAAATTAATTTAAAACTTTTAACCATTTATCCATTTTTTTAAATAAAACTTCAAAAAACTTTCCCTCCCCTACCCTCATACCAAACGAGGCCCAAATGACCGAGTTTCATTCATATCACTACAAAAAAAGGACTTTCAGCAATAACTTTCAGCGGCGACATACAAAGTCAATTTATTTTTTAGTATATACTGATTACTGTGGTGGACTTGTGGCCACACTTGAGGAAAGCATGCTTCTACTGGAACATTATTTGTATGCATCAGTGAAATATATATGAAAAATGACATAAAAAGCTTTAAAATTGCAAAATTCTAAATCAGGTTTGTTACCAATAATTAAAAAAAGTAATGATGAGCCTTGAAAAGCAATTGACAACTCATTCTATTTGAGATTTTGCAATTTTAAAGTCTTTTTCTGTCATTATTCATTTAGGTTCCTCTGGAAATAGCTTTTTGTTTTTCTTTAGAAAAAACATTTGCTTCCTATTAAATTATGAAATGTCACTAAAGTTAAAGTTCCTTAACTAGAAATAAATTTGTGTAGTTATTTTTTTTGTTTTTCTTTTAAAAAACATTTGATTCCTCTTAAATTATGAAATGTCACTAAAGTTCAAGGTTACTTAACTGGAAATAAATTTTTATAATTATTTACATAAATTTCATTCAGTTTTTTAATTTATTTTTTTAGAGTATAAGTTCCATCCTTATAGGAAGAATCTATGTTGTCTTTATTGCATGTTTTTGTTAATCCAATAACTACACATTATTGATAATTTGCAATTAGTAATCCTCTTTATATTTTTATTTAGAAATTATATTTAATATTAGTTAGCGGATTAAAGAAAAATTGAAAGAAGTTTTAAAAATTGTATTTCCAAAATAATTTTAATGCCATTAATTTCACTATATTCATAATTTACAATCACTAATCCCATTTATAATTTTATTTATAAATTGTGTTCAATACTCCTCTAGTCTTTAATATAAGACACACACACATATATGGGGAGTTAATCTTAGTCCTAAATATAATACATAATTTTCATTCTTTTCCTCATTTATCCTTATTATTACTCTTTCAATAATGGTCAAGTAGGGTGATCAAATCCGATACCAGAACCAGATCTTCTGTTCCTGATCTCAAACCTAGTATTAGGCGGCAGCCATAAACTATTTCAGGTTGTAGTCCCGATAGTCACTATCTGAAAATAGCTTTCCCTTGTTAAAAAAATATAGTGGACTCATGATATAGCAACCACAGATATATTATGAATACACCGATATTATAGCTTGCCTCAAATTGGGTATTTACTTTACAAAACAAGAAAAAATTATATACTTATTTCCCCGGAACTGGTGTTAACCTTATGAAATTCATGCCATTTCAACATATTTGCCTATATCTTCTTGCATTTTTTGGTATATTCATACATACACGGGGATACATTTGTAAGGGAAGTGTTCCTCGTTAACATTATATTTGGGGAAAAAGGAAATAGAATTGTTGACATTTTGTCATATCTCATAGCCTTTAAGTTTTATAGACCCTCTTATGTGTTGATAGGTTATCATTTGAGCCACATGTGGAGCCATTTAAAGCAAAAATCAATGCATAAGAAGTTGGAAAGGGGATTAAGAAGTCAATATACTATGAGAAGACACTAAGAGATAAACTAAGAAACAAAGTACTTTTTGGCTACAGCGAAAAACACAAGTAAAAAGTCTTGGCTGTAGCCAGAGAACGGGATAGAATGTATTTGGCCATGGCAAAAAGCATAGGCAAAAAGTCTTGGCCATGGCCAATGGGGCTTAATGAGGTTGTGTGTTTTGAAGATAGAGCATATTCTAGGGCTTTAAATACTGAGAAACAAGACTAGTAGAGCCGTTTTTTGACTTGGAGGCTCAGTTTGGAGCTTGGGGTTACTATGGTTTGGAGATTGAGCTATTAATTGAAGATTTGAAGAAAATTGAGCTTCCCCTCTTAGTTTTTCCTCTTTATCTTCTACTCCTGCTTATCTTCTGTCATTGCTGTGTTATAAGGTTTATCCCATTTTATCATGGGTTTTATCAATATGTGTAGCAAGAGCTTTGATTTTATGATTATTTTGAACCCTTGTATGTGTTAAGTACTCATTTCCTCTCCTTTATATTTGTTATTAATGATAAGATTATGTTGATTTTACTTTATGCTTAGTGCTTCTTGTTGATTGACCACCAACGAAATTATTGGGTTCACTTGATTGATGTTTGATAAAGCAAGGTTGAGTGTAGAATTTTATTTTAATCATGTGTGAAATTGAAATTTATTAGTGGAATGGAAGGTTTTGTTATTGAGATACAGATATACTCATTAAGCTCACATAGTTATATAGGATTTGTAATGAAAATTTGGGTTTAATTAATTAAGTTAGAGATTAAGGAATTAATTGAACTAAAAACCTATTTGGAGAATTGAGAGAGCACTTATAGATAATTTAGTATCCTTGGCTAACATAATCTCTCATTAAGAAGCAAATATTGTAGGGATTTGATTGAGTACTTTTGAAAAACAAAGGGGATAAATAATCATAGTTCCCATTTTGTCTTTAAAGTCCAAGAATCACTTGTTTATATTAATTATTAATTTAGTTTAGGTTTGTTTCATGATTTCCCTTCACTCTTGATGTTTGTATCACTCAAATTAGGCAAACGTGTGATAGTTAATATTTAACTGGGTTTGAAAACCAAATCCTTATGGGAACGATACTTTACTTACCACTTTATTACTTGCACAATGTGTGCATTTGCAGTGTGACCAACTAGGATTGGGAGTCCCAAAGGCTTGCTCGGATTCCCATCTCGGTCCCGGATGGACTAGGACTTTCTAGTTCTAACATTATTGGATCACCGGGACTGAGGCTATTTGGACACCTTTATAATCAAAGAGGAAATGGAAGGGGAAATTAAGGAAGATGATTATGGTGTTTTAAGGAAGATGACTAGGGTGTTTTAGAAAATATATACTATATTAAGTAACTTATTTAACTTCCTTAATCTAATCAAATTAAATAAATGTCTTATAATAAGGACCGGGGGAGTAATAATTAATGCATTGATGAAAACAAAGTCAATACAATAATAAATAAATGGTTAACTCAAAATAAAATTTATATAAGATTAGAAATTAAAAGAGATGTAATTGGATTAGCAAAATGTTTAGAACAAAAATTATATTATATGAAAATAGAAATTGGAAATAATACAAATGAATTAGCATATATAAAGGGAAATATAAGACAAATAATGAAATATTTAGAAAAATCTATAGCCTATAAAATGTTGTTCCCAGTTGCCGACAATTGCCTACAATAGAAGACAAAGAAGAAAGAAGGCAAAGAAAGAAAAGTAAGGAGACATATAGGTAATGATGTAAATAGGAGCTATAGAATAGGCATGAATGAGGTGCCTTATAAATATAATAAAAAAAATCTTCTCTCTTTTTTATGTATAGGACCAAAAGAGTATATAGCAATCATGTTATGGTCTTAATGGATTAATGAGACATGGCGTAAACACATTTTAAGAATTACTTTTTCAAAACACTTTCAATATGATTAATTGCACATGATAATTCATAATTTTGCTTATTAATTGCATCATTTTAGGCTAATTATAGGGCAATTTCCATGACAAAATGGCATTTTGAGCATTAATTGTGATTACATGTGCATTAAGAGTATTTTGGTTATTTTAGGTCAAAAAGTTAATAAAAATGTTACCTTTAATATTTTATGATAAGGGCTTTATTGAAAATATGAAATTTTTCAGAAATTTAAAGGTGGTGAAAACAAGAGCAATAGATGAAAAATGATCTAACTGCAAATAGGGAAAAAATTGCTCAAAGAAGGAAAGAGGGGCCAAAGTGCAATTATCTAAAAGATGTTTAGGCCACCAATAGAAGAAAGCATATCAGGAAGCATAAGTTTCACAAAATTTGAATATTGTGCTGTTGAATTGTCCAAAATCGCGTAATTTTTGGACAATCCTTGGAGGATGATATCTAACGTTACATGTGTCTAAATGAGTTGATATATGTCTCTTTCAAAAGCTTGCAGAACAAACTATAAGCCTGAATCAAGACCTGGGGGAAAAGGGGTGGCGGATGAGCAGCATTTGAGCCCAAAAATTCCTCAGCGACCAACCTTGACTGAATTTCCAGAATTGTGTTTTGAGCTTTCTTGAGCTTCATGGTTGTTATGAGTGGCTAGATACCTTTGTTTTGTGATGCCTAAGCTTGGCCTGAGCCTGGGTTCTTGTAGGAAGCTTTGTAGAAATTAAATTCATGGAGCAATGATCTTCTTTTCTCTCTCTTCTTCTATTTTGATGAAAGTGAGCTTATATGGATGGTTTGAACTTTAATTTGGTCTTGTAACTTTTGTAATTCGTAGGAGATAGTAGACTTGTAGTCTTCATAAATGTGTCTTGGATTTCAGCATGGTTGTGCTTTGGATAATGAGTTACATGGAAAATCAAGTAATCTTGGTAGTTTCCAAGATTCTTCAAGTCCAGCTCCTATAATTGCATTGTTTCATCTTAATTTGAGTTTATTCTATATTCTACGTGCTTTATCTATGATTTGTGATGATGAGCTGCGACACCATGAAACACTCCTTGAATTGATTGATTTTGCTTAAAACTTCATTTCTGTCCAGTTTTGCTCCCATTCACTGTTGCATTCGATTTGATGATGATTATTGCTTGTTCTACCTTTATCTCTGTCTCATAATGATCCTCATACATTCTTGAGCTATTCTAATTTATTTCCTAACCTTCCTACACCAAGAAGTCACATAAATTCCTTGTGAATTCAATCTTTGGATTATGCACACTATATTCCATTTATCCATTGTTAATTTCAGAGCTATATGACTAAACTCTTCAAATTTTGGTGCCGTTGCCAGGGAGCTTAGTCTCCTTGGTGTTTAGACATAGACTACCATGGCTCACTTGGAAACGAGGCTCGTATCCCTCTCTTTCTATTAGCTCCTATAGCTATAGCTATGGGCATGTAGTATAATCTATGTATCTTAAAAGGATCATTAGAAGTCTTATCCTCTATATTTTATCCCCCAACATCGTGTAAGTTGGAAGGCCTCTATTGTTATCTCCGGACACTAGTTCTCATCCCCAAGGATGGCATATTTATAGAACCTCCTCCTTGGGTCCGCCTTCAAAAGTAGGATCAAATGTGGGAATCTCAACCAACCCGGCCTGGTTTATATATATTTTTTCCTCCCACCATCCATGTAATGTAGTTTAGCGCCTCTACCACCTGCCTCTCCTTGAGAAACTTACTCCTAATCTTTTAACTAACTGGGGAAGATCAAACACTTCAATCAATGTGAGATTCATTAATGCCTCACTGAAGAATCAACTAGAATGCTTTCCATGGCCGACCCACTCCCCTCATAAAACACATTACCGATTGAGCTAAAACATGGAATTGCATCACAAGAACTTTAGTGTCATCACCAAGATGAAGGGTTGAACCTAACTTTCTATTTGCCACTAATTAGCCTAGATCAATTCCCCCTAGTTTTGATCCTAATGGGATTTTTTCCACTTGGGATATGTACACCCTCGCCCTTACTTAGAAGGTTCACCAATTTTCCTATCTAGGCCTAACAAGGAGGTGCAAGTGAGGATGAAGATATATAAAACATTGGACTTTATAGAGAACAATGGTTTGACTGAGGGTCTAGAGAGACCTTACAGAAGAGACATGGTAGGCGGATTAAACTGAAACTGCTAGCTACCTGTTGTTTGTTTTGAATATCCCACTTGTTTGCCTTTCTTGCTGGCATTGAATGAGCCAAATCCCTTGATGATGGGAACTTCTGCCATATTGGAAGCAAGGGAGTGCCGTCCCTACTAAGAGGTAAGGTGACAAAGCAAAACAAAACTCCCAGGGCAGGCTATCAACTATGACATTCACTTTGCATCTCAAACATAAATTCTGTCTTAGCCATGAATGAGACTGGGAGTTTGATTTCCTTAATGACTTTCACCTTGCACCTTACTCTAAACTGAATCTCTTGCACGCGCATATAATAAGGAAGAATACCATGCTGGCTATTCCTTATTCTTGATAGCACAAAACTCAGTTTATCAATTTGAATAAGAGAAGACCAAGCCCCTAAAAGGATCACTAAATCTTAGCCTAGAGAGCGACCATGAGAAGGAAAGAATGCCACTTCCCACATAACAGTAATGGAGAAAGTGTAGTAGGAATGTCTTGGCAAGCCCTATTCATACAAACCCAAAGAATGCCTTTTAAAGAAAGAGAGCTCATGAAAGATTTTAAATTAAATTGAAATATATCTTAATTTCTTTTTCAATTGATTCCTAATAGGATTGGCAAATTTCATTGTGTGTGACACATTTACTTGGAAGTGGAATTAAGATAATGCGCTTTACTCTTTCATTTGTTGTTGGATTAACCCTTTGGTTGGGCTAACTTGAATTTGTTCTGTTTAGTTTTTCATTAAGCCCTCATCTAAGTGCTATATACATAGCTCCTTTCTTT
>JBAGKO010000001.1:12911818-12924317 GCA_037177275.1 Acacia concinna | reverse complement strand
ATCGTTCAGACATGCATCAATTTTTTGGTAGTTCAATCCCAATCTAGTGATAATCTTCTTCGCCTCATAAAAAGACGTGGGAATCTTAGCATTGGGAAATGCATCTTGTAATAACTCTAGCAGCATCGACATTGCCTTATCTATAATTCCACACAATCACTTGATACGATACTGTTTAATTAGAAAAGACAATTTAGAGTATTTATCACAATCAAGATACAAATGATGATTTGCTTCTTCCATCAACCTAAAGAAATCTCGATTAGCTTCATTCCTTACAAAAATAGGGTTTGCACCCTCCACTTCATCATTGAAGTTGTTGTTATGTACCCCAAATGCATCACGAATAGCATCATTAATGGTATCATCATGTTGCACATGTACTTTTGCTTGTGAATTTGCATGAATATCTTTATAGATCAGATCGAGCTTTTCACGATGAGTTCCCTAAAAAGTATTTTCTTGAGGAAAAGGCTTATCAAGTAAATGTTGTGTGACAGCTTCTGATGTGTGCCACTTCTTGAATTTGCATTTTGGACATGGACACAAGATCTTGCCATTACAACTGGTGTGAAGGTTTGCAAACAGTAAGAAATTGCTTAAGCCGGCCAAATAGTGTGGAGAATTGCGTGGTAACTTAATCCATGACTTATCCATAGTTTGTAGAGGGTAGAAAACAATTTATAAATGTTTGGTGTATTTGAAACGTCTAGTTTCAAAGTATTTAAAGAGTTATAATGTTCTTTTATTTGTAGCGGTTAAAAAACCCACTACCTTAACCACTACAACTTAGTAGCGGTTTTACTAAAAAACCGTTACTAAATTTTAAACATTAGTAGCGGTTTTGTAGTAAAAGTGCTACTAAATGTAAACATTAGTAGCAGTTCCTTAGAAAAACCGCTACTAAGTTCCTCCCATTAAACATTAGTAGCGGGAATAAAATTTTTTTACATTTATAGCGGTTTTTGACATTATTAACCGCTACAAATATGCAAATGTTGGCAGGAATTTAAATGGCAACGTCTCTAATTTTGTAGCGGTTTTGACCCTACAACTGCTACAAAATTAATAACGTTTGACAGTTTAAAAAATCCTGCCAACGTTTAACATTTGTAGTGGTTTTCCTCTAAAACCACTACAAATGTTATAATATTTGTAGCGGTTTTCAATTAAAACCGCTATAGATATTAACAAATTTGTAGAGGTTTTAGTTTAAAACTGCTACAAATGGTATAAATTTTGTTAAAATTTACAATTTTTTTATACTTTTTTTTAATTCAATTAAAATTTACCTAATGGTTTTAATTAAAATTTAACTTTTTTATACTTTTCATTCAATTGAAATTTACTTAATGGATTTAATTAAAATTTATTAAAATTTAACTTTTTTTATTAAAATGGATTTAATTATGTAAGTGTTGTTTTTTCCGTCCAATTTTATTTCTTCATATAAAAACTATAAAAACTGTTTCAACCTCATTATACATATAAATGTGTAACATAAATACAAATACAAATAAAAAGAATTTAATGTAAAATAAAACATAAATATGACGAATAAAATCCTAGCTAAACAGGAGGAAGCTGATCATCGTGCGAAGGAGCATCACAAGCGGAAGAGTCCACATCACCGCCCTCAGGCTGATCCGCTGCTGCCTACTATGAGGCACCAGGTGTCAGAGTAGGGGTCTGCAACACAATGCGAGGGGTTGGCGGGATCTCTGGTGTGTCAAGCAACCTCCTCAGTAAAATGTTCGCTATATCTCACCACTAGGCTCGTTCGCATAGTACTGGTCCAACTGAACTTGGAGTGAATTGATCACTGACCCAATCTAGGTGGCAACCTGGCGCTCAACCTGCTCAGCCTGGCTGGCATGTTGCTCCCTGAGCTCGTCCATCTTCCTTTCACTTCGCCTCATCGTGCCAGAAGTCCCCACTTGGGATGTCTGTGACTCGCCGCTCTTCCCGTAGACCATGGTCGGCCTTGCCTTCAACCCCATACCCCTAACGTGTCCGGGGTGCTCAACCTCACCCACACCTACTTTCCATAGTGCATTGGGATCCATGGCAGACCCCTGGGACTCCGGCAGTTAGGACTCAAGGATCTTAGTCGCATACCGATGCATCTTGGCTTGCAGACCACGCTTAGTTAGAAAAAAACACACAATAATTAGACAAAATAGTAACAATTTACAATTGTGAAAATCTTACTATCGCTTCCTCAGCCTGTTGTGATGTGGCTGTTCCTTCGTGGTGCCTATGGGTGTACTCAAACAGCTCCCCATAGTATGTCAATTGCTGCTCTTGCTCAGCCTTCTTCTCCTGCATCAAATAATTTAAATTAATATTGATTTATACAAATAGTAAACATATTAAGTTAAATTTAAATTACGTACCAGCTCACTGTATGTCTGATAAGTATATATTTATGATTAAATAGGTATATATTTTGAGATATATTTGGTTAGATTTATTGATATTATACCTATTTAATTATCTTTTACATATTCTTTCCATCCTTTAATTGATTATAAGATATAAAGAAATCTAGACATAAAATCTTATATCTTATATTTATTATGCAGGAGATATAATAGGATGAAAGAGATAAGAAAAATCAAATAAAGAAGGAAAAAAAATTAAATAAGCGGGGTCCATGCTAGAGAAAGGATATTGATATATATATATAAGGGATGCGGATTTTGAAGGATAAAGATAAACAAAAGATATTGATATATATATAATTCAAAAAGGTGTGTAAGAAGAAAACCTAATTACCTATTATATAAAGAGAAGGCAAGGCGTGACGCACATAAAGGAGAGGAGGGGGTGCTATTTTCTTGGTTGGCGATGGCAAGGTCAGAGTTTTCATGGAGGGAGATTAAAGCCTAGAGATGCAGAAGAGTTATAGCATGGATGACAATTCGGCATTGAGTTTTTGTTTCTCCTTTCTCTTTTCTTCTTCCCTCTTTCTTTTTATTTTGTCGTTGGTTAGCTATTATTTTGGTCATGAGAATGCTCAATTTATGTAACTAAACCTTGTTTTTGGATTATTTAGTTTGATAATGGATTAGTGGAGGATAATTTTTGTCATTAATTGATTTGATATTATATTTGTTGATTTAATTGTGTGATTAATTATCCTGAAACAAAAGGCATCTGATTGGGATTATTTTGGTATTCTAAAGGAGCCTAGACATAGGAAATTTAAAATAGACCTTCAATTAAATCGTGTAGGATTAGGTTTCTATACTTAATTTACTTGTAGGATGGACATATACCTACCAACCATACATAGTCTTATTAGGCTTGCACTTCAATTAATCCAATTAAGTACTAGTCGCCTAAGGAATTAGAGATTAACATAATTAGAATATCTTTTAGTGAATCGAAAGACACCCTTAGGTAATTTAGAATCCTAGACTAGCAAATATTATTTTAAATACAATTAATGGAAGAAATTAAACATTGAGAAATAATCAAAGCTATAATAATCCAAGTCACCACTTAGATCTAGTGTCACTCTTAGCTTTAGTTGGATTTGATTTTCTATTCTTATAGTTAGCATTTATCCAGTTTGTGTTGACTCAATTTAAGTAAAATTGTCAAGTTAGTGCTCAACTATATTGTCTGTCCTTGTGGGAATGATATCTTACGCACTCTTTGTTACTTGATACGGCCTATGCACTTGCAGAATTTTAAGATATAAAATTTTTTCCTATCAATGACAAACTCATTATTTTAGTTTGATGTCAGTTTATTGTTCAGTTTTTCCTATGTATTATGTAGCACATCCTATGAAGAAGAGTAAGTCTTATCCTCTTTACTCAAAACCAAAAAAAAAAAAAAGAAGAAAGGAATTGTGAAAATTGTAACATGGATATCCCATATCTCAATGGCTTCAGAGTTCGAACACAATGGCAACAATGCAATATAAGACTTTTTGTATGTTAGCCTTGAAGTTCATAATAAAAAAATTAATCAAAGATTGCGTATAAATAAATATAGCCGGTAATAAGGGTTTTAACCATGGGTCAAACCTACCCAACCCAACAAATAGGCCTGTTTGGGTTCAAAAAGAGGGGAGCCATTTTAATGTGGATCTTTTAGGCCCAAACCTATATAAATCTAACCCATGGTGGGTTGCGTTAGCGGGTTCACAAGTTGGCCCATATATTTTTTTTGAAAGATATTTGCAAAAGGCAAAGACCCAAGAGCTCAAAAGTAAGCATAAAATCATAACTTTTATGCTTGCTTCAAGTTCATGCATATGTTTGAACTTTGAACTTTAAAACTTAATGTATTTTATAACTTGTAAGTAGAAGTCAGCTCATTCCAGACTTATAGGAAGTAGACTTATTACTTATAAGTTGTTATCATTTCTTATTTTTTTTATTGGTTTGATTTTGTAGGGAAAAAAATCAACATGTCTTTTTTAAAAAAAAACAAAGAAATAAAGTTTTAAAAACAGGGCTGGCCCACCCAACCTGCCAACCAAGTGGTTATGGGTTAGGTTAGCAAAATGCTAACTCATATAGATGCGAGTCTTTTAGGCCCAAATCCATAAGGGCCTTAGGGTTTAGGGTTAGCCCGAACTTGGTGGTCTAGCCCATATTACTGGCTCTATCTAAAACCGTTCTCTTTTCTCGATAAATCTTTTATTAATTCATAAGTAATATAAATATTGTATAAATACAATGAAATTAATATAAAATTGGTTTGGGATTTTGCAAACTAATAATTCAAAGAAGAATGGAATTTAATAAAATGTTAAACTATTGTTTTTGGCATTTTTCAAATAAATTGAGATGTAATATGAATTAAATGAGTCTCTTGAGAAATTGGTTCGATGGCTATGCTAGTTCATTAATGATGTGTGATTCAAAATTCATCAAGACTTAATTAAAAAACCCTAAGTGATCACATTGGGTATAACATTCCTAATTAATAGCTACTCCTACAATTACATTTATGGCTATTGCTTAAGAATATTATTGCAAAAACCACTTGATGTGTAAAATGGATCAAATTAATGCAATTGTTTCCTCTAATATGAATGCACAATCACGACACTCAAATTAACTACATAAACTAATTAACACATATCAAGTATAGTCCCAATGAATTAATAGGAAATACATAATTAAAATATCCAATTACAATAGTCTAAATCCAATCACAAAATAAACAATCTTAGATCAATAACGTATAGTTCAAATAACTCACAACAAAATCCCACTGAAACTACCTTTAATCTTATATATGAATTACAATAACAATAGGAACATCATAAAGGAGCTAAAAATAAGAAAAATCTCCTATTAAAGCTCAAGAACTCAAGCCAAATCTTAATCCTCAAGAGTTGAGATGCTAGTCACACATGAATTTAATCTGGAGCCAGAACTTCATTAAAATTCAAGAAAACCATGGACGATGAGTAAAGGTTGAATATGGTGAGAGAGTGAGAGTGGGTATGCTAGTTAAGTGAGAGGTTGAAAGGAAAATGAAATTGACAGTGGGGATGAAAATTGATTGAACCATATTTTAACATGCTTTTTCATAATTAATTTGGGAAATTTGATGGATTTCTTAGGTCATTATTGCATGATTAAACATGAATTTGAGAAAAGAAAATTATATTGAATTAAGTCTAATTAGAGATTAAATTGTCACGATTTGTTAATTATTCATGCAATTGAGTTATTGTACTTTTGATGCTACCTATTGGTTAATTTTATATTGTAGGTTCTTGAAGAAAAAGAAAAAAAAATAATAACAAATAAATATGTTGCAGTACAGTCCCTCCACAATTTGAATTTTGCACCCTAGTCTCTTAGTCAAAAATTGTGTTTTGATTAAGGGAAATTAGGGTCTGAAGGAGAGAGCCTGTTCACGGAAAAAGGAGATAACAGTGATGCAAGTGTGAGTGCCGAAAATCATAGGAAAGCATCATGAGATGCGAGCTTGGAGCTTCAATTGGGATTGGTTCTGGAGCTGGGAGCTTGGGGGTGAGAGAGATCTTGAATCATCTCCTTTCTACCATCGCCTTTCACCCTCGTCGTAACGACCAACACCACTGCCATTGGAGGAGTTGGAAGGTGCGAACTGGGTCTAGATCGTGAGGTAGTAACTAGACATTTTTTAGAAGAAGTAGAGAGCACAACGTTATGATCCAACCACCGTCAACTACCCTGTTCCTTACTGAACATCAATACCTTCGCTTATCAATGTTGACTATTGCGAGACCACCGTCGGCCACCGTTTTCTCTCCATAACTCGCCATTGACCATCACAACACCTACCTTCATTCCTCATCCCTAATCATCCATCACCGTGACCACCATCATCCATTGCCAGTCACTATTTTCCTTCCATTTTTGCCTTCACCTTTGAATTGCCTTTTCTTCACTGAACCTACAAGCACCCATATGCCTTCTCCATTTAATTTGTCATTTACTCTTATTCTATTCCATGGATTTTTGCTTTCTTCAAGAGGCTATGATTGCCTTGGTCGTGGCTATGAGCGGTTGATTTTTTCCTTGAGTCTTGGTGGTAAGGAAATGGTTTGAGCTTTAATGTGCTACAAAGGGAAGTCTACCAATTTTCCATTAGCTCACTTCATGTATTATGTTTTATTGGTTGAATTGATTCTGTATTGGTACATGATTATGAGACTTAGATGAGTGTTAATTTGTTTATGATGGATTGAATTACTCTTGTGCTGAATTTTGTATTATTGTACTTGGATTTTATATTGAACATGTTTCCTTTGGATTGATGATATTATGCAATCTATATGATTACTAGTGTATGCGATAGATTTAATTCAAGTTGAGTGTCGTGAGTATGTTCTTATTAAGAGGAATTGAGTGCATTAAAATAATTTTCAAACATACGTTAAGTGGTTTTTAACAATTTATCTAAGAAATGATTATGAACGTGATTGTAGGATTAGTCATTAATTAGGTAGATTAGACTTAATGCAATTGCTTGGGTTTTCAATTTAACTTTATGTAAAATTAACTTCCAAATCATTTTAAGAAGATAGGAAAGCAACCACTTTGCTACCAAGACTCATTTCATTTTATAATCATTTTTTATCCAAATAATTTCTTTATTGTTTTATGAAAAATCCTAAAATATTAGAATTAGCTTTATTTTTATGCAATTTAATTTAGAGAAAGAAAACCAATTCCAAACGCCTTACAGGCTGGTGGCTTGCTGGTTTAAGCGATCTGCCTTTACTGGTCGGTCATGAGTTTGAATGGGCACAGAGAAAGAGAAAACCAATTCTAAACCCCCTTACTAACCATGTTTTCAACACTTAATTTAACCTAGGGAATTAAAAATAAATGCTTCTCAATAAGAGAATGATCTAGAGTTATGTGCACTATATTGCATATTAGCATTTGCAAAAGACACATTGGTGATAAAAGGGGATTTGAGTTTTTTAAATTATGAGTAAAAGACCTAAATGCCCCTTCTTTAGGTGGAAAACATATTGTAATGACAGATAAAAGAGGGAGATGTATTGTGATGATAGAGAAAATGTGAGTATAGAGAAAAATGTTATACTATATAAATAAAACAAGTAATCTTTTGAGAAAATTTTTAAATGTCCCCATTAAAATTTTTATTCAGAGTAATCTTTTTAAATATTTCAATACATCGGAACCTTATTACTCGTTAAATTTACAGGGATCATCCCTTCAGGAATACACGAAATTAGAAGCTTTCTCATGAGAGATTGGACGCTTATGATGGACCACACATTCAGACAAACTAACGAGTGTGCAAACTGCCTTGCTCAACAGGTACACTGGATGGATGGTGATTTAGCCTACTTGAGGGAACCCCCCATAGCATGTAGGGACATTTAGGATAGGGATAGAGGGGAAGAAGATGTCGAAGGAAGGGAAGACCTTAGCAGCTCATTAGATGATGATGATTAATTGATTATCTTCAATTTCGCCATACCAAACGGGCCTGGAGCTGTGTGTGTTGTGTAGTGCGTATTTTTTTTGGGAAAATGGCCCCTAGGTCCCATGAACCAAACTTAATTATAAAAGAGTCCCTCCACACTTTTGTCTTACCATAAGGTCTTTAGGGATCTTTTTATAATTATGTTCATTGGGGAAATTCCACTGTTGCCCCTGTCTTTTTTTTGCATGCCCCCTTATCCTTTTGTGCAGTGGAAAGAGAAAGGAAAATATTAAAAAATGCGCAGGTACTATTCACAACGTATGAGAATTTTAACAACTTTGCAAGCTGTTTTGACAACTTCGTCAGCACGTTTTAACAACTTCTCAGGCGCGGGTACACTTCCCCCCTGAGAAGTTGTCAAAACGTGCTTATCAAGTTGTCAAAACGGCCTACGAAGTTGTTAACATTCCCATGGCTTGTGAACACTACCCCCGCTTGAGAAGTTGTCAAAACATGTTTATCAAGTTGTCAAAACGGCCTGCGAAGTTATTAAGATTTCCATGGCTTGTGAACACTTCCCTCACCTAAGAAATTGTCAAAACGTGTTTATCAAATTGTCAAAACGGCCTGCGAAGTTGTTAACATTCGTATGCGTTGTGAATAGAACCCTGCCTGAGAAGTTGTTAAAACGTGCTGACGAAGTTGTCAAAATGACTTGGAAAGTTGTTAAAATTCTCATACATTGTGAACAATACCTCGCGCATTTTTTAATATTTTTCTTTCTCTCTCCACTGCACAAAAGGACAAGAGGGCTTGCAGAAAAAGGACAGGGGCAACAGTGAAATTTCCCCAATGAACATAATTATAAAAAGGTTCTTAAGGACCTCATAGTAAGACAAAAATGTGAAAAGACTTTTTTATAATTAAGTTTAATTTTTAGGACTTAGAAGCCATTTTCCCTTTTTTTTTTTTTGCCAAGTTGCAGTGCGTGTGATACTATAGTAGTCGCTCTGCTGGGACACATTATTCAACTTTAAGTGCGCGGGAAGCAGTTCATTCGTCCCTTCTGAAAGCTGTTCAACGCCAAGAATGGGGATAAAGGTATTCAATCTTTCGTTATGGCGTTTTCAATCTATGCGAATTTCTGTCTCTTCTACCAGTTTAATCAATTCCCATTTCGGTTGAGGGCTTTCTAGGGTTTAACAAAGCTTTTAGCGGACAGTGCCCCCAAAGCTGTAAAGGAGCGTAACTTCCAAAGCTATTCTGGCCGCAAGATTGCCATTGACGCTAGCATGAGCATATACCAGTTCCTTGTCCGTACTCTCCAGTCTTGACTCTGCTCCCCTCTTATCACGATTGCTTCTGTCTATACAATTCGGAAAAGGCTTTGTTTATTAACGGCTCCTTTGATTCGATGCAGATTGTCGTGGGAAGAAGTGGGACTGAGATGCTCACCAACGAGGCTGGTGAAGTAACTAGGTTAGGCTCTTCAAAGTTCCTCTTTTGAATGAAATGAATCAGTTTCTGGTGACATATACTGTTAACTAGTCTTACAGTGGAAACTCAGTCTTCTTGTAGTTTACTCTGTATCTGGGTCTTTATATTGATATTGTGGCGGATTTTTTGTAGTCATTTGCAAGGCATGTTTACGCGGACAGCCAGACTTCTAGAAGCCGGAATGGAGCCAGTGTGAGTAGTTTTTTACCATTTTTCCCTTGTAACCCTCAAGTATTCAATAAATTCTTTGTTCTTGCTCATTTTCTATTAGTTATTGCTTCTCAGATATGTTTTTGATGGGAAGCCGCCTGATCTGAAGCGGCAGGAGCTGGCTAAACGGTACTGAGTTCAATGCTTTCGTTTATCTAGAAAGTTATTTTTAATGTGGGCGCAATATTAATTGGGAGTTTGTGCCTTGACAATATATAAAATGTGAGTTACTTGGTAACGTGCTCTATATGCTAATTTTTTGTTAGTTATTCAAAGAGGACCGAAGCTTATGAGGATTTGTCACAGGCCATTGAGGTTTGTACATAATTTGTTATTGACTTTCCTCTGTTCTTTTTTGTGTCAATTTTTCAGAGTAATTTTGATACAAGATTGTAATCAATCTTGAATTGTTTAGGGATTTTAGTTTAGAAAGAAGGGGAAATTAGAAGAGAGGAGAAGAGGAATGGGTTTAGAGGAGAAGAAGAACAGAACAGAGAAGAATAGCAAAGAGGAAGAGACAATAGAGAAGAATAGACATAGAAGAGGAGAGGGAGACGAGAGAAACAGAGAGACAGTAGAGAAGCAAGATGGTTACTGAACAATGCAATTCTTCATTATGATCAATAACAGAATTTACATGAGGTGTTGCCATTTATTTATAGGCAATAGGGTGGGGTGTGTCTTAAGCCACAAGCTAAGTATGTTAAGGCCTTATTTGGCTAATCTCCTAATTAATTCACTAGGGATTAGGGATTTCAATACTAAATTTACAATTATATAACAGGAAGAAGATATATATAGTTTGTTATGAAGGATGTAAAGGTATGGATTTAATTCAATTAGAAGGTGATCTGAAGGTGAAAGAGGAAAAGTTGATGGAAATAGAAGGAAGATCGAGGTGCTTTAACTTGTTTAGAGGATGAAGGAGATGGAGACACAGATGGAGATGCAGTTTGTGAAGGATGGGAAGGCAAAGAGTTTAAGGGGCTTGAAGATGCAAGGGAAGGGTCGGAAAAGAAGAGAAGGAGATGTATTTTCTGAGGAATAATTAATTGGATTTGAAGGTGTATAGTAGGTGAAGGTAGAGAATTCATATGTCATTTTTGTATGGCAACATGGGCTTAGGAACGAGCAAAGAAGACCTAAATGGAGTAAAATTTGTTATTTAGGTTCTTTGTTTTCATTCTTCCTTAAATCCAAAGAAAGCCTAGATCTTTATTGTTGTTGTCACATATGCGAACATCAACACCAATAACTAGAGGGTAGAATCTAATATAATTTGGATTGATATATTCATCATTGTTTTTCTTTTTCTTTCTTTTTTATTTTTTCCTTTTTTCTTTTCTATACCCATGGAAAGCCTATACTTTAAGTGAAGTACTTACTTTCCTTGTTGTCATCACATATTTGAGTGAAAACTCTCTTTAGGTTTCAAATAACCAAATAATATTGCAATATACAGTACCAAACAGCAATATTCAAAGTGCTTCCCAGCAACAAAATCAGTGAAAAACAGGACTCAAATGGAGTTCACAATTCACTAGCAGCAAAAATCAAATGAACCTGCAAATCAAGGTTAGTGAGAAATCTCCATTAGAACCCAAACTTGGCAGCAGGTTCCAGGTTAGCAAGGGTGTTGCCTAAAATCTCTGTACGCAGTAAGGGCAGCTTCTCCCAGCAGCAACACAGCTCAAGAAATTTAACTCTGAAATGATTAGCAACACATTGCCCTCAATCCTTCACACTAAGGTAAGTAGCTCAAATTTGTTTCAATACTGGAACAGTGCTGATGTTCCCGTTTTGGTCTTGGCTCATTCTGCAAAACCAGAAACTAGCGATCCAAGAATCTACGTAGCCCAAGAGGAAGTGATGAATAACAGTCACAAATTCCATACAGCAGCAATTTAGTCAACAGCAAAATTTCCAAGAGTTGCAAAATGCTTTCTGAAGTGCCGAGCCATGTACACTGACTCAGAAAAATAGCAAGAGGTATGATAGCACACAAAAATCAGCAAGCAATGAAAGTGATTAAACTTGCTTGTGGCAATCTGGCTCACAACTAGTGACACAGAAAACTCAATAGGAGCTTCAGAAAAAAAAAAATTACAGAGAAAAAGTGTAGCCACAGATGCACTTTCAGAACCAATGCAAATCAGCTTCCAAATACTTTTTTTTTTAATTTATTTTTCAGTTCAAATGCAGCCAAACGACTTCAGTTCAGAAAGAATGCCACTGTAAGTACAAATGTTTGGGGGAAAAAAATAATAAGTGGCAAAATGAACATTAAGTGCATTGACAATTCAGTCTTCAAACAGCCAACACCAAACAAGTCTCTAGTTCAAATATGTAAGTGAGTCTCTACCACCTGAATTTCAATGGCAGTGGAGATCAAAATTTGAAGAGTTTTGAGCAAAATCCAGCATTTCAGCAATCATCAACCAAAACACTTGCCAGACGCAATCGGTCTAAATTCAAATGAGACAAGCAAAACAGAACCAATAACAGCGGAGATCAACTCAAGAACCTATGATGCATAGTACCGCTAGCAGCAAAATGGATAATAACTTGCAATCAGCTTGCCTCAGGTTTAGCATGGTTCCTCAATGCAACCCTGATCAAAGTGATGTATATGGTAGGAGGGAGATGTGACAATTGGTCATATGCACTTAAACGGCAAGAGAGCCACAGCAAAAAGCAAATGCATAACAGTCAAATGGTCAGCACAAATTCTAGCAATGAGAGAATCTCCTCAGCCCAGAATATTATTTTTTGGGAAAATTACACTTAGGTCACAAATAAGGAAATATACGTCAAATAGGTCCCGTGAAAAAAATATACTCTTCTCAGGTCCCAAGTTAAGAAATTTATT
>JBAGKO010000001.1:12899610-12911718 GCA_037177275.1 Acacia concinna | reverse complement strand
TCTCAAATTTCCGCACTTAGAAATATTCTTAAGGACGTTAAGTGACTTACAGAAGGTCTAAGTTAAGGTGTTACAATTAGTACTTTTATTAACTATGATGAGTATAAATTTACCTCCAGTCACTTGAAAATACTTTTCCCAATTTAAGATTTTCAAATTAAAACATACTTTTACAAGCCTTGAAAAAGATAATACTACTTTTCTGGTCATAAACTTAAGCATTATTAGAGGGGTTTACTTTGATCCTAAATGTAAAAATTTAATCCATTTTGTCTCTTAAATTTATATTTGTTTTCCTAAACTAATGTCACTATTGATTGTAAATATTACTAGAGTTTTCAATCAATGGAGCAACTTTCAATACAAACGATTAAAAGGGGTATTTCAAAGAAACCAAGACATTGATTTTACAAATAACTTAACTAACATATTGTTTGAATATGGTTGGTAGGATGTTGTTGGGCGTTTGCGACTGTTGGAGCCATAGAATCAATAAATGCAATAACCAATGGGAAACTGATTTCCCTTTCTGAACAACAAATCTTAGATTGTGATAATACACACCAGTATGGTTGTTCAGGAGGAAGATCCGATGGTGCTTTTGAATGGGTTATCAATAATGGTGGCATAACGGATGAAACCAGTTATCCTTATGTCGGCGAACAGGGTTATTGCAACATGGTCCGTTTATTTATTTATTTTTGGTTATGATGTGCTAGGGGTTCTTATTATGTGCCCATCATAGCAGAGAGCATCGATTGCTCATCGCTGTAACGAGATATATACTATTTAAATCGAATATGAACGATATAAGGTAAAACTTTTAACCTGTGACTTTTAAAATGATAAACTCACTTTTATGAGGAGTAATAATTATAACTTGAAATATTGTTTTCTAATTGTACGTGTTATAAAGTAAAAAAGTTGCTTAAAATATTTAATTATGAGCACAAAATGTGCTCCTGTGTGAGTATAATTAGTACCTTGATGTCTTCTCTCTTCATCTAATTTGTGGCTTCTTTTTTGTATGTTTCTTAAGCAAAATAGAGGCACAGTGGTGAAAATCAATAGCTATACTCAAGTAGAACGATCGGAAGAAGCTCTTTTATGTGCTGTTGCTAGGCAGCCAGTAGCTATCGCTTTGTATGTGACGAATGACTTTCATTTTTATGACGGCGTAAGTCTTTAATCTTCAATGTGTGTGTGTGTGTGTGTTTTTTCTTTTTTTTATCAATGAAAGATTGCATTAATCATTTTGACCAAAATATTTTGCCTCTTTAATATACATAATCATTTTTATATTTTGTTTCTCACAATTTATACGTATATATGTTAGGTGTTGTAGTGACAATTACATGCTAAATAACAACAGTAAAAAACTAATGCTTTTCTGGCGAATTAAAAAAAAACACTATTGCTTAGGATATTAATTAACAATGTTTTCTATTTTCTTGAAATGACCCTTTTTTGTAAATAATTAGTGTGTAGTAAGGGTGGCAATCAGGCAATGGTATGAGTAGTGGTGAGGGTTCAAAAATATATAAATATTTGAGTATATTAGTCATAATAAATCAATTAAAAAGGGAAATATTTTTTAATATCTAAGACTATGACAATTCACGATATGCACCCATATATTTTGATTATCTTAGAAATTTCTAATTTGATCCTCATATGAAAAGAAACACCCAGCATCCTCTTCATAGGTTGAAATAATTTATATTCAAGGCACAATTTTATGAGAATGAGCATATATAATTTTTTATGGAAAATTTTCAATATTCATATTTCTCTAATTACTTTTATTTCATCTTGTCAGGGAGTTTACAAAGGCGAGAATTGCCCCAGTGGTCCTGATTATACGAACCATATTGCTTTGATAGTTGGATATGATTCAAAAGATGGGGATGATTATTGGATTGTAAAGAACTCATGGGGAGAAGATTGGGGAATGAATGGGTACTTCTACATACAAAGGAATACAGGTTTATCATGTGGAGTGTGCACTATTAATTGCTGGGGATATGTTCCCACTATGTAGGTTAGTGCACTGATAAGCATTCATTTGTCAATTATGAACTCTTGCCAAACTTGGATTATAAATAAAATGTCATAAATTGTTATAGTATATGTAATATTTAATATTTTTATATTGTTAAGAACTATTGTTATAATGAAGTTTATATTTAGAGTAAAATGCTCTAACTATCCTTCTATTTTGCTTTAATTACACAGACTTCTCCTTTATTTTGAAAATATATAGTTTAACCCAAATCACTAACATGTTAAAGAATATTCTGAAAAGATTCTTAAAGCATAATTTTAAATTAAATACAATGTTAGAATAAATCTCGTTTACTAATTTACTCCTCATTATACCAAATCTCTGATTTATTTTTTTAACATAAATATTTATTAATTATCTATTCAATATTTTTGCTAAATCTAGGAGAAGTTTTTAATTATTTGTTATGTTACAAATATTATCAGCTTATAAAAGGTTTGAGTAATTTTTTTATTAAAATATGTTTAATGAAATATGTTAGCCAAAATATGTATTTAATATATTAATTACACCATAAGTAAATTTAATGAATAAACAAGATTAACCAATTAAATTTATTAAAAATAAAAAATTTAAATTATAAAATTAATTAAATTTTTAACAAAGCAATTAAATTTGCATAAAATTTGAAAATATATATTATTTTTTTAAAAAATTTGGATAAAGATATGTGATAAAATAGTTATTAACTAATATTTATATTTGAGGGGCATTTTGGTCAAAACCATAAGTCAATGTTATGATTTAATAGTCAACTAACGGTTGAATGATGGAAGTTGAATCTCAAAACTAAAAGAGAGGTTTCTATAATATATATTTTGGTTTTAACAAAGATTTATATGGGTTTCTAAAATGAAATGGTGGTCTCTATAATTTAAAGTAAATAGAGGGGAGGTTAATGTATTTTATTCTTATATTTATAGAGTGATAGATTAGCCTTGTCCATTTGCCTGACCTTACATAAAACGATGAGGTTTTGTATAAAAGAGGGGTTTGATGTTGCATTGGAAAAAGAACTCGTTAGAAAAATAAAGGTCTTCCGTCTTCGTCCACCTCATCGATGGGCCTTGTCCATTTGCCTCAACTTACATAAGAGTATAAAACTACATGGTTAAGCATGATCCAACCTTTACCCTGTTAGCCTTGAGGGTTAAAATCAACAAAATTTAATTACCAAGGGTTGCAATTATTTAAATAGTCAGATCGTTTTATTGGAGAAGCCTTTATTTATTTATGTATTGATAAAAGGAGAAGCCTTTATTAACTACCTAATAAACTAAATGTGCCATTGAACACAGTAAAATTATGATTCGGGTTTGCAATCATTTTGGATTACAATTAATCTATGCAATGGAAGTATATATACTTGTTTTTGGGATTTTTGGTAATAAAATGAAGTGAGTGATGAAAATGTAATGATATGAAGGCTCTCTTGGGTTAGGGCTTCAAAGGTGAGCTTTTGTTCATTCGTTAGGGGATTAGACATGGATGAGTGATTAGCTCATGGAATTAGTTCCTTAAGCAAACTCTAATTAGTACAATAGATAATCATTAACATGCCGAAATACTCTGCAGTTAACAAGCTTAATCAATCCAACATAGGCTACTTAATATTGAAATTAATTAAGTCCATCAATAGAATCAAGTTGGATCCACTTCCAAGGCTACTTAATATTGAGCTCAATGACTAATGAACACAAATTCGTGTTAGAATACTTGAAACTATAGAACTTAGTCCCAATCACAATCGTGTGATTTGTTTGGATTGAACGTATTGTTCTTTAAGGTGAGTCCAATTAATTGAATTAGTTAAGTGCTAGCAAACTTGTTAGCTTAACACTAACAAGTGCAACCTACAAAATCAATATCAATCTCAAAGCAAGTCTAATAAATAGAATCACCACACAATTAAATGTTTGAAAACTCAATATTAAAACACAGAAGCAAAAATAAATGTTAACAAATTAAAGTACTTAACACTGTCCAAATTAACTACATAATGGCATATTTAAATTTTTTTATAAATAATCTATATCTCAACAATATACATAAACTGAACATCTAATCACTTGTTACGCAAGGAAAGAGCTTAGCCACGCGTAGGCTTTACAATCAAGCTTGTATTGTGTCATAGGCCCAGGGAAATTAATTAAACGAATATTAACCACAAAAAAGGACACAAAACTTTTAACGTTCACTCAATTACTCACTAATTACTGAAAGTCATAATACATAAAATTAAGCCCATATATCATATTAAAACCCCTGGAATAATAGAAAATAGTATACCAAAATATGGGTTTACCAATGCAAAAGTATGTAGATTTTTTGTAAGTAGTGGGAAATGGATGGGAAGCTAAGTGGATGCGTTCCACACGTGATTGATTGATGAAAGTAATTACATCAAACTTTTTGGGACTTATGAAGTGGGCCCTAGTTTGGTCCTCGATATTAATAGTATATATATCTGTCTAATTTTTAAAATATATATCCTAAATATTCATCACACAAATTGAGTAATCACGTATTGTGCGCACTCTTAAGCCTGAATATGTTCTTTTTTTCCGGCTGTATATGAACGAAAATTGAGAGATCCGAACATAAAGACCAACTAGGGGTTTTTTTTTGTGGGGTGTCAAACTTTAAGGAAAAGCAGTGCTCTTTCCCTATAACTTCTCTTTGAAGTTTCTTTTGTCATGGATTTTACAATTCATCATTATAAAATAGCCATGTCCTGGGTTAAGGGTAATGAATACCCATGTATTTTTACTTAAAGTTCATCTAGTATCATATACTTTTTGAAGATTTAAAAATTCCCATAAACTTTACAAAGGGTTCAAAATTGTCAATTCATTTACCAATACTTGATAGCCATTAATTGTTTGGCCAAGCAACAATCAAGGTGTGTAATTTTCATGTTGATGGATGAGCTAAGATTCATGAGCATTTAGTTAATATTTAGTTGTAGCTAAGATCAAAATTTATTTCTCACCATCTTCTTCATTGATTTTAGTCATAGTCATAATCACATTCCTTCACTTTCACTGTCGAAATTTGATTTGTGCTTGCGGCTTAGTTTTTGTTTTTGTTTTGGTCATTGCAATTATGTAAAGTTATCATTGCCTATAGTCAAGTTGTCAACACCTATAATGTCCCAAAATTCCTACATGGAAATTTAGTAAATAATTATATAAATAAATATAGAATTTTGGGGGAACTTACACAAAAGTGTTGTGGAGGAAGTCATGTTGTCGTAAATTTTTGGATGACTAAATAATGTCAAAAAATCATGAGCTTTTACAAGATGTAAGTACACATCCTAAGCTTTAAATTGATGGGTCAACTAAATTAATTGGATTTATATGTTAAGAGATATGAATTTTTGAAGTATTCCCAGTGAAATTCGTCAGTTTTTGGAGCAGTATTCAAAAATGAATTTTCTGATACTTTTATGATTCCAATTGAGCAAAAAAATTATTTTTCCTTAAAGCTATACTCAATAAGGAACATTTTGGATTTGGAAAAACTACAATTTAATGTCTATACAATTATATATGAATTTTTAAAGTTGTATGAAAATTGTGTCCAAAAATCTAAAATTTCATAAAGGAAATGGCAAAATGGTCAATTGACACCCCATCCGACTTTTTAAGTGTGTTCAACTGTTCAACATTTCTCCAGCCTATAGCACGACCATCTGCAGCCGAAATAGAGATAGGATGACAGCTATGAACATAAGCCAATCAATGTCCAAAATCTTGAGGTAAGTTATTGTAAAACACCGATTTCTCATAGCTTTCAATACTTAGGACCTCTTTTAACTACTTTCCCCCAATTAATTTGGTGATTTTTGTAATATCTCAAAAGTTCCTATATGGAAACTTAGTACCAATTAATTCAATAAATATTGAATTTTGGGGTAAATTCCATAAAGAATGTTGTGGAGGTAGTCGCATTGTTGTAAAATTTTGGATGATCAAAAGAAGTCCAAAAATTATGAAATTTTATAGGGTTGAAGTAGACATTCTAATCTTCAAAATAGGTATATCAAATTAATTGGATATATACGTTAGGAGATATGAATTTTTGAAGTTTGCTCAATTGAATTTGTTAATTTCTGGAGCATTATTTAAAAAGGAATTTACTTGGACTTTTATGATTCCAATGAAGCAAATCAAGTATTTTTTCCTAAAACTAGAGTTAATAAGGGAAATTTTAGCTTTGGAATCACTTCAATTGGAAGTCTGCACATTTAGATATGAATTTTTAAAGTTGGGTGAAAATTTTGTCCAGAAATCAAAAAATTTCATAAATGTAAGGGAAAAGTGGTAAATTGCAAAATAGTAAAGAGTAAATTAATTTTTCCACTTTTATGAGATATTTTCGGACAGAACTCCCACCAGACATAATTAACTAAAAAGGACAAAAAGAAAAGAAAAGAAAAGAAGTGGTGGAGATTGATGGACCCATATTTTATTAAATATGGTTAATTCACTTTTAGTAATGCATTATCCTCTTTCCTCTGATCATGTTCGTCAGTTCCAGCAGCTGAGATAAGAAGGTAAAATGCAGCTGAGGAAGAGAGGACTATAGAAATGGAAGAAGGAAAAAAGAGAAACAAAAGCCAAGCAAAATCTCCCATTAAACCACCCCAAAAAAGTTGTTCCTCTCATCATGATCGATATTCCTATAGTTTTGGTTTCTTGAGAGGAGGAGTTGGGTGCAACTCAAGGAGTATAGGAGTTGGAGAAATCAAGAAAAAGTTATAGCAAATGAAAGAGGTAAGTAACCTTTTGATTTGAACTAAGTATTTTGTGATTTCATTTAAGTTTCTATGATGATCATGGGCTGCCCTATTTTTGTTGAAGAAGAGACATGAGGTTTGGATGATGTTGGAATCATGAAAATGATGCTAAAACAGGTTTAAGCATGGTAGATGTAAAGTCTAGTAAATTTTGTGACAATAGGAGGGCTGAAATTATAATTGTTTTGGCTTGAATTTTAAGTTTGGGAATGATGAACCCTAAGTATTATGCTGCCAAATTTTCCTCTCAAATATGTGTAATTAGTATTTAAATGGTTTAGTTGATGATTGAGAGTGCAAAGAAGTGAGTTTAATCGATAGATTTACGAAAAATCAGATTTTTTATGTATGATGCTTAAGTTTTGGCCAACAGTAGAAAATTGATGTTAGAGATTGAATTTGATGAATCTGATGATTCCATTGCATTTAGAAGAGAAAATTAGGTGGGGTTTATGTTGGCTCTAAAATCCGAAAAGCCCCCAAATGCAAAATGACAAAAATAGGCTTTAAAAACCTTAATTAGGATTGTCAAGGATAATATGGTAATTTGAAATTAAATTTGAACAATCTAAGGTCAAAAATGGATTCTACATGTGAAATTGTGTAGGATTGAACCAGGGTCTAAATTTTTAAGAAAGTACAATTAGACCAGGTATATATAAGGGGATCCGGATTGGGTATCGGAGGGTACTCTGGTAATTGTTTAGTTTTGCACAGGCTTAACAATGTAGCAATATTGGAAGAATTTATGGGTTCAAGTTGACACAATTTCCATGAATTTTGGGATTTTAGGATTACACTGTTAACAAAAGATGAAACCAAATTTGGGATTTAACGTACATAACAAGTAGGGATCCAATGACAGTTGGCCCTGAATACATATGCACATTTCCATTGAATATAATTTTCTTGATAAAATAGAATTATGTGATTGTTATTCATTGCCAATGTAGTAACATTTTCTTTGATACTTTATGTGGCATTGTATATACTTTTGTTGCCCTTTATGCAATACATGCTCTATGATATCATATTCCATGATATGAATTATTTATGACAAATCCAACTGAGGTAATGGGATGAGTACAGCACAATCCCTAATAGCGGTACAGAACAAACCACTATAACGGTATGGAACAAGTAAGGGTTACAACGACAGTTTAGTACAGTTGACCCCGAACACATGTACTCATTCCATTGTGTACAAAATAAGTAAGGGTTTTAGTGGCAATTTAGTACGGTTGACCCTGAATAAATGCACATATTTCCATTGATCATACAGCAGGAGACAAGGTTGTGTGCCCTGAGGTTGCCTGTTATAGTAGAAACATGTGATGACTAAATGTTGTTAATGTAGTGCATTTCATATCTATTTTTTGCATTTTGTATAATAGATTGTGATTACTACTTGGATTCAATCAAATCTCACCCCATATTATTTTTATATAAATTAAACAGCAGAAGCCAATGGCTCAAATGGGAAGGCGGTATCCCGGAATTGGTGAGACGTGCAAGACATAAATATAGTTTCTTTTTGGCAACTTTTGGACTGGATTTATAAATACTTGTAGACCATTCGGTAAGGAGCTGTATTGTAAAGAGGTAATATATATCAATACAATACATTTTGATGCTGCTTTCACTTATTATTTGAACTGCACTCATTTACTCTGATAAAAGTTGGATTAAATAGTGAGGTTCAACAATTTTAAGGGAGGGACATTCAGGCCTAGAGAGAGAAAGTAGGAAAGTCATATGTAACTTCCAAAACTTCAATTCTTTCAGTATAAGCTTACATTGTGGTTGATTGTGATATAAAATTGTGACTATTTTGGCATGAATTTGTGGTTTAAGAAATAAGGAAACCTAATTGTTATGTGGTAGTCATGCAATGTGGTAGTCATGAACTCAAGTCTTGGTTTGGTCCTAAATATTAATCGTACAAATATCTCTCTAATTTTTAATATGTACTGAGATATTGGTCATTTTCTAGAAGAATTTTTGGTTTATGAATATTAATCAATTTAATTTACGGAATGTCTGGAGCACTGATTATGTTTCCAACATACCCACTTGGTTTTTGTTTGCTCTATAATAAATTAAGTTTTTAAACTAGGTAAAATTATAAAAGTATACATTTGGGTCTTTAACTTTATATATGGTTTTAGTTTGATCCCTTAACTCTTAAAATTATTTTTCAGTCCTTTAACCCTGATACATTGATCTCAAAATAATTTTTTTAAAGAATTATTACTATTTTGAAAATTAAACTTTATCATTTGATAATGTTTGTCAATATTAAAATTTTAACATTAACATTTTTTTATTAAGAATCATTGGGATAAAGGACTGAAAAAACCGTTTTTTTTTTCAGTAGGACAAAAAAACACACTTTATTTTTTTTAACTATTTACTCCAAAATTCAATGTTGCCTCAATAAAAGTACCATTGATGGGGAAAAATGTAAGTGCTATGGGCAACATTTATTACTTGTATAACTTGTTAAAAAACTAAAAGATTTATAGAATTAGTGTGGATGGTTCCCTCGCGGAAGACGTTGTGTCGCAGCCCCATATGGTTGTAATGTAATGATAATGAGCTTCATGTTGGGAAAAGTGATTGAAAAAGTATGTTCGAAGCTGTTTGGTATAAGGTGAGGTGAGGTGAGAGGAGGGGAGAGAAAGATAGTGAAAATAAAAATTTTAAGAATTAAATTTAAAAAAATTTAAAAAATAAGGTTATAAAATTTTAATAAAAAAAAATGTAACATAAAAAAGTATGACAAAATAATTTAAAACTTTTAATCTCACTTCTTTAATTTTTTAAAATTCAATATATTAAAAATTTTCTCTCCCCTTTCTTCCTCATATCTGTTACACTAAACAAGCCTTAGTGAATTAGTCCACATAAGTTAGTATTATTTAATTTCCATAAAAAGGCTAAAAAGACAACAGATAAATGTATATAAAAAGATTCAGGTAAAAAAAAATGTATTTAAAAAGAGAGGAGGTGGGGTAGTTTTTCTGTCATTTTCACTGAGCCAAAAATATAGCTGTTGGAGCATAGCGGAAACAGAGGGGTCACGTTTCTTTTCGGCAGCTGTGCTTCGAGGAAGCATATCCCTCTCGATACAAACCCGTTTGTGCTCCTTCTGGTGGCGTTGGAAAGCTAAGAGAGAGAAAATTTTTCTAAGCTGTTTTGAGAGGATTTTGTACGATGTGATGTATGGAATATGCTGTCGAATTTTTCTGGTTGAATCTTCTCTTCTTTGCTTTATGATAGCTTCTGTTTCATCTTGTAATCAAATTCTGGCCACTATGAGTGGTTAATTCTCTTCTATTGTGGTGTCTAACACTAACTTGAGCACGGATTTGTACGGTGGGCTTAGGATTTATGATGTTTAGCTCTTGTATCCGTTACATTATTCACTAAACTCTGTTTTGTGCAATCTGATTCGGATCTTTAGTGATTTGTATTAATGGCATGTTGCATTGAATCTGACGGTAGGGTTGTGTATCTAGAGTAGGTATTGACTGGATGCAGCTGAATTGAGCTTGATTGAAGGCCATATTGACCAAATTTGTGTTCCAAATGGTTATTTGGTTCTGTCACAACTGGCTGGATCTAAAGTGCATGCTAATTCACAATTCCCAGAGCTTAAACATACTAATTCTAGTCTAATCTAATGGTGCTATGGTGGTAAATGCTAGACAACAAAAATTGATTCGTTAATTGCTTGCTCTCCCCATTGAATTTGGATTTCTGTCTTTGTATCTTCGTTTTGATTCCTTTTTCTGTCTCACCAGTTTTCAGCATAAAGTTCTCCATTTTTTTTCCATAAATTCTACTCCATTCCACTGGCTAATGGATGTTAATTAACCTAAGCTCTAAGCAACCCAAGTCTAGAATTGACTCATAAACCTCTGTTGTGTTTGATACTGGGATTTGCTATTATCACTGCATTTCTCTTGTATAAAATTGTGTGAGACGCGATTGGCATATTTATTTTTGGCGCGCTGTTGCCAGGGAGCTTTGTCTCTACCTAGACTTGGTTGCCTCTTCTCTTATTTTGTGTGAGTTTTAGTTACGTTTTTAGGAATTTATTAATGTTTGTTGTGTCAGTTTGGGTTTGAAAGTTTGCCTGTCTTTTTAGTTGATTTTAGTTTTAGTTTCCGTTTATTTGTGTCAATCTTAGGCAATTTGTTATTGCAATGTGTGACCCTAACTATTGCTCTTGACAATTTCTCTGTTTTCCAGTAATGGTGTCCACTGATTTCACGTTTTTAGGACTGTTTCAGCTAGTTTATTGATAGGTTTATGTAGTCTTTTATGTTTTGGTGTCTTAGTGTGCATGTCTAAAGGCTTTCAGGTCTATTTGGATGGTTCTTTGTCTCAATTTTACACTATATTCTAGTGCATACCAATTCTAAACTGTACTTGCCATTGACCTACGTTACTATTGAATCTACTGCAACTGGTGCGAAATTGTAGCTTGCGTACATTCTCTTTCGTTTTGTTATTTAATTGCATCATGATTTCCAAGTCTGAGTTGTTATTGCATTCACCATAATTTGCTGTTAAGTGGCTGCTAATCACATCACTGGCTTGTGCATTGTTATTTGCTATTAATATTCTACATCTGTCTTAGTTTTTTTTTTTGGGGGGGGTTATTTTTGTCCTAATCTTGTAGGTATTGGGTCATTTTGCTGGCGCAATCGTTGTTCCTTAGCTGCTTCATTGATTGGCATGTAGAAGTTGGTTTCTTGGAACTATTTTCAGTGAGTTTCTTGGATATTCCCATTCATGATTTCGTTTTTGCTTCTATTCTAGGGTTGGCCAAGATCGTGGGTTCTGTTGAAATGCGGAATTGAATATGTATGTCTGAAAATCTCTGTCTGTCTGAATGGGTATATCGGAATTGAAGGTGTGTCTAGCTGAAACTGAAATTGTCTGTTGGATGCCGAATGTTTATGATTGGTTCTGTTTTGTTTTATCCACTTCTTGTCTGAATGAATAACAGGAAAACGAGTGTGTATGTTGGCATAAGAACAGAACTGGAAATCTCTGTCTTAAACCGAAGGTGTGTGCCATAAACTGAAGTTGTGTGTCTGTTTGGATTAAACTTGGAATATATATGTCTACACCGAATGTCTATCTAGAAAATTGATTATGAACAAAAGAATGTACAGAATCGAGGATAGAAGTTTGGAAATATGGGTCTGAACCGAAAGCCATTATT
>JBAGKO010000001.1:12870394-12891338 GCA_037177275.1 Acacia concinna | reverse complement strand
ATAAACAAAACTAAAAATACCTTCGTGCAAATCAGTTTAATATAAGGAAATAAAATATGACTATTATACCCTTTTTGCAATTATTTTGTGTGATATCTTTTTAATTCCAAAACAAACATAATAATAACATATAAGCACAATAATAATGATGAAATCCCATAAAAAGATATAAAATTAGGACTTATCAAGAGCCCTCTCCCAACCAAGGAAAATGGAGCATAATAGAGTTGTTATTGACAACTTTTTGAGGAACGTTAACAACTACTGAGCATGGTATTGACAACACATATTGACCCTTATTTAAGCTAGAGAAAATTTCCCTTGCAACAGACAAAAAATCAGAACCCTCAATGAAACAACATGAATCACGTACAAAGAGCCTAATCAAATCATGTTCATATCAAAACAAAGCCTTTTCACATTGAAAAATAAAAATAGATGAAAGCTATTAACCTAAAGATCAATTGAGAAAGGTAGCTTCGCTTGAGTAATGGAGATGACGACGATCAAGATAAACCCTAAAATGATGAAATTGTCGTCAATCATCGACAGTTCACACGTTCTTCAGACTACCATTAATTTTGATTATGTGCATGATATGTATGGGCTAAACGTATCTTCTAAATAATTGTATTCAATTTTAATTGAAGAGGACAAATTAGTCATTTTTTCTTGTGTAATTAATTGTGTAATATCCCAAAATTTCTATATTGAAACCTAGTAAACAATTACTTCAATAAATATTGAATTTTGGAGAAATTCCAGGAAAAGTGTTGTGGAGGCAGTCATGTTGTCGTAAAATTTTGGATGACCAAATCATGTCTAAAAATCATGAGGCTTTATAAGATGAAAGTAGAAATCCCAAGACTTTAAATTGATAGGTCAACAAAATCATTTAGATTTATATACTAAGATATATGAATTTTTGAATTCTGCCTAGTGAAATTCGTTAGTTTCCGAAGCAGTGTTCAAAAATAAAATCCCTAGGAATTGTTTGATTCCAATTGATCAAAGAAAGTATTTTTCCATAAACCAAGACTCAAAAGGGGACATTTGAGCTTTAGAATCACCTCAATTAGATACTTTTTGTAAATAGATATAAATTTTTAAAGATGAGTGAAAATTGTGTCCAGGAAATTTGAAAATTGTAAAATGTAACGGTAAAATGGTAATTTGCAAAATAATTAAAATTAAATAATTTTCCCTAAATAAACATTAAAGCGAGAAGGCAAGTGGTGCAATAAGGAGTGGAATGTGTGACCTCTGGACCAACAAGAATGAAGCACATGTGAACCTTGCAAGATTAGTTTTTAAGAGCTTCTTCTGCCTTCTAAACCTCCATAAGTCGGTCTAAAAGCAAAATAAAGAGAGAGAGAGAAAGAGGAAGAGCTGCTCAAGAAACAAGAGACAAACCAAGGTCAATACACCAAATTTTCAAGGCAAGTTATTGTAAAACACCGATTTCTTGTGGTTTTCGGTAACTAAGACCCCTCTTAACCACTTTTCCTCTATCAGTTTATTGGTTTGAAGACAAAATCATAAGAAGAAAGAGAGGGGAAGTGTCAGCTAGAGAGAGAATGAGAGAAAAATCAAAGGTAACTTCTGAAACTCTGATTCTTTCAATTTAAGAATACTATTGTGACTGTCTGTGGTCTAAAATTGTGACTGCTTTGGTTTGAATTTTGGTTTGGGATACGTTGAACCCTAGGTGTCATCCTACCCAATTTTCCTCTGAATTATGTGTAATAAGTATTTAAATGATTAAATCGATGACTGGGAGTAGAAAGCAGTATGTTTTATCGATAAATTTGTGAAAAATCACATTTTTGAAATATTAGGGCCTAGGTTTGGCCAGCAGAAGAAATCAAGGTTAGAGATTAAATTTGGTAATTCTGATTGTTCCATTGTATTCAAAAGGGAAAATTAGGTAAGGTTTATGTTGACCTCGAAGCCTAAAATGCTCTAGAATGTGAAATGGCAAAATTGAGCCTTAAAACCCTAACTGGAACTGCCAAGGGTATTTTGGTAATTTTATATTGAATTTTCCCAATTTGAGGTCAAAAATGGATTTTACATGCGAAATTGTTTAGGATTAGCCTAAGGTCTAAATTTTAGGAGAATATAATTAGATCGGGAATAAAGGGAGCCAAACCAGACATTCGATGGCACTTTTGTAATTTTTTAGTTTTGCACCAACTTATCCATGTAATGACATTGGAAGGATTTATAGGTTAATAGTGATACGGTTTCCATGAATTTTAGAATTGTAGGTTTACACAGTCAACGAACGACGTAATAGTTAACCAAACACAAAAAACGAGGATCTAAGCTAGTAGCACTTTCTTTCATACTCCATATGAACTTATATATGCTTTGTCTTCCCTTTATCCAAAACATAAGTGTATGGTGCTTGCAGGTACTTTGCATTACAATGTCAAGATGACACATAACCACAACAATGGTACGAAATAAGTAAGGGTTTCAGTTGTAGTTAACCTTGAATATATGTGCATATTTCTATTTGAACATGCAAAACGGGACAGGGTTGTAGCCCTGAGTTCTTCAACAACACATAAACATGCAAATGATTGTTTTATTGCTAATGTGGTGTATTGCATATCTATTTATCATATTTTTCATGATAGAATATTGTTACTGCTAGGATTCAATATAATCTCACCCTATATTATTTTTATACAAATTAACCCAGTAAAATCTAGTGGTTCCAAAGGAAAGGCAGATTCCTGAGACGAGTGAGGCGCTCAAGATGTAAATGATTCCGGTAGTTAAACGTAGTTTACTTTTGGAAAATTTTGGATAGACTTTGTAAATATTTATAAACCGTACGGGGAGGGCCTGTAATGTAAACAAGTACTTAATATCAATTTCTTATGTTATTTACTGCTCATTTATGAACTTTGTTTTCCATACTTTGATAAATGTGGAACCAAAAGAGGGGTTTGACAAATTGCGCCTAGGTCCCTTGGGATGTAGTTGAAATTTGGTGATTTCGTGGGTCCTGGTTGTAATTAAATAAGCTAATTAGGGCATGGTTGCAATTTTCCCATTAATTAATCAATTGAATATATCAATACGATGAAGATAAACTTCCTTATATAGTTCCTCATTTATTAGTAAGAAAATCCACTTGTATAGAAAATCATTTATTAATATATTGGCATTTAAGAATACACAAGTTTTTTCTAAAATTGTACCCAATACAATATACTTTTTTTAGGTGCAAAATTACAAAAGTGGGGCAAAAATACTCATTGATCATTAAATTTGACTTTTTTCACTTTTAAAGCTTATGTGGACAATAATTCAGCAAAAAGTTTTAGCTTAGGTAGCAATGGATAAAGGAAAAAAAAATAAAAACAATCAACACCTCCCCATTAATAATATTAATTTATTATCTATAAATCGCTTCGATGTAATAGTTCTCTATGTCCATCCTCAATTAAGTTAAGCATTTTTTTAATGTCTTTAAAATAATAAATGAATATCAATGGGTAGATTGTTACCCAAGTGCACAAGTGGTACCAAGTAATAAAGTAGTGAGTAAATATCGTTCCAGATTTGTCAACAAAGTGAGCAAACTAAATTGAGTTTAAACAAAGGTTTGATTTGATACGATAACTTTTAAAAATTAATTCTAAAGTTAGAATATTTGTAAAAACAAATGATTATTCAACTTCCAATATTAGCGATTTCCATTAGCAATATTAAAGGTGTTATTTTTCCCCTTTATGTTTAAATATGTACAGTGACTCTGCAATTAATTGCTCACAAAATATGTTTAAATTTTAGTTTCTTAATATAATTCTTAATCACTTTAAAAGGTTTATGGGAGCTTTTCATTAATCAATTGTGTATTTAATGAAATTAATCATTTCTAACTTGTATTACAGTAGCTTAAAAGTTTAGAGCATTTTTCAAAATAATTAATTTAGGCAAGGGATTGAATGAAGTAGTGAGGAGTGAATGGATAAGGAGGGATTGGCTGTTGGCCTAACTCGCAAATGCATATTTCGTTAGAAGTACTTTAAAGAAATAAATTGAAGCGTCTGCTGCTGACGTGGATCTTTCCTTAACGTTAACTTAAAGGAAAACGTTAACGTTCTTTTGAGGTCGTTTTAAAATAAAATAAAATGAATCAGTGTTGTCGGTATTACTGATATTTACCTATAATTGTCTATTTACAAATCACTGGTACTTTTTGTTCAAAATATAAGTTACTTCATAACTATAGACACTGAGTAGCATTAATTACTCCTCCAATTTTATTTATTTGTCACTTTTAGCACGCTTCACATAAATAAAAAAATACCTCAAATTTTAGTACTTATTCCTTAAAATTAAACAATATTCCAACTTTTCCTATATTGAATACACAACTACAAAAATTTGTTCATGTGGCGCTATTTTTAATAAATATGTGGCACTTTTTAAACGCCATAAACATTAATGCCACTAAAAGTTCTAGTGGCACTCTAAAAAGCGCTACCCGTAGGTAGACTTTCTGTGGCGCTCACCCAAGATAGCGCCACAGGAAGCTTTTAATTTAAATTTTTTTTCATTGCTTCTTGTGGCCATCACCAAGGTGAGCGCCACAAGAGGCAATTTTTTTTTTCAATTGCTTCTTGTGGAGCTCAGACATGTTAGCACCACTAGAGGCAATATTTTATTTTTGTCTTATTCATGTTTTTTTGCCTACAAATTTAAATATAATTTGGGAGAGGAAGAGCTACGGGATATGGGCTTCTAGTGCACTTCTTGCTCATTTTTTTCTCTTCAAGTAGATTTGAGAACCTAATATTATTTTTATCCACAACACTTTAAATGTAAATTTGAGAATCATATTTATAGAGTACAAATGAATATGAAACAAATTAAATCTTACTGAAATGCAACTTAAATATCAAATATAATACAAACAAGCAAATAAATCAAGAATACTTACTGATTATTGGATGTCAAGTAGAGAGTTGAATTTTAACCTAGCTACAAAACTTGAAAAATATTAAAAATTAGTTAAAAAATTTTGTGGAACAAATGAATAATCTGTAAGTAATAAGAAGATAAATATGATTATAAAGTAATAACAAGAAAAATATGAAAAGAGCTTGTATAAGAGAACAAGAGAACAGGAGGGGAAAAAAGAAACAAAGGAGGAGTTGTTCAACATACATTTTTAGTGAAGACTAATAAGAAGAAAAAATAAAAGTGGAGCTTAAACTTTAATGGAGGTGAAATTATGGGATAAAGAAAGAGGGAAGAGAGATGGAGAGGAAAAAAGAGAAAAAATTCAAACGAGTGAAAGTGAAAAAAAAGAAGAAGTGAGAGAGTAGAAAGAGGTGAGGGAAAAAAATGCTACAGCTTTTACTTTTTTATTTTTTTAAGAACATTAACTTTCTGTGGCGCTTTTTTTAAAAAACGCCATAGAAAGTTAAATTTAAAAAAGGAGACCACCTTTAGTGAGTAAGCGCCACCCAAAGGTTTTGGGGGTAACTTCCTGTGGCGCTTTTTTTTTTTTAAAAAAAATACATAAATAAATAAAAGTTGTAGCATTTTTTTTTAAAGGGGCGCCATCTATGTGCGTAACTTTTATCTCTTTTTGTAATAGTGATATTCTTCTAGTCTTATATGTAAATCATAGAGAGGATTTTTTTGTTCCTATGTATAAAGAACCTCATGAAAGTTTTAAGGTGAATGTACAATTTAACCATTCATTTATTATTATATTAACTTTATTTTCATTTGACATTTTGTATATTAAATAGTGATAGAGTTGAAAAATTGTTAAATTTTATGAAATATTTAATTAGATTTAGGGTTTTCATTGATCTATGTGAAAAATGTTAAAAATACCCTATAAATAGGATAAGAGGAGTATACATAATACCACTTGTGAACAAAGTCAATACAATAATTAATATGTGTATAATTGCACATTCATATAAATAGTTTTTCTCTCCGCCATATAAATGGGATAGTAGAAGTATTCTTTTGGGCTTAAATGTAGAAGCTAATTTAGGAATTTGTGTTGGTCCTAAATATAAGCCCTCATTTAACATTGTCTCATAAATTTATAATTTATTCACTAAACTATCTTTATTAATTGCATTATTAATTAATGAGGTGTTTAAGAGGAGAATTTTATAATTCAAATAAATGATTAAATTGGTATTTTACAAAATCTTACATTTTCTTACAAGTAATATTTTTGTATAGCATTAATTTGAATTATAAAATCCTCCTCTTAAACACCTCATCAATTTTTAATAGTTTAGATTTATTCTATTTATTATGGTAGATTTTTATTATATTTAATATTATAGTAATATTTTTGTATAGCATTAATCATCAAGCATTAAAAATTAATTTAACGGTGGAGATGTTAAATGGAAAGAAAATGGAGGGAGTGATCAATGAAGATATTCCAACATAAGATATGTGTCGGCTTATTTTCAACGCTATGTTTTGGACTTTGGACCATGAACAAGTCTTTTGGCGTTAATATTTTTTGGAACTGACTTTTTTTTAAAGTACAAAAGCAAGAAATAATAATTATAAATTAAACCAAACAGGATTCATGATGAATGAAGCATCTAAATGTAAGAGTAGTTTGACTTCGGCAAAATGCCGGAGGTGGTTGAAACACGTTATTTAGAAGTCACATTATAAATTAAATCGAAGTATTGATTTCGTTTCGTCATATTATTTAATTTAAGCAATAATATTATAAATAATTTTTGCCGGAATAATGTTATAAATAATCGTTGCCGGAATATATCATAAATGATTGTGGAACATGTGGACGCAAACAAACGTACGTATTCAAGACGGCGAGGACAAACCATGAAAGGGATCCATACGTCACCGATGATTCCGCGTCCTCAAACTTGTTTGTATTGGTCAACAATGTGGAATTAATAAGTTGATTAGTACTTCCTCCCAATTTTCTATTACAATACTCAGTTAACTTTCTTTAATCTTTAGAAAGATAAAAGAAATTAAATAAATTACATAATCATAGTATATTTAGTTTATAAGTTAGGTAAATAGATTTGATGAAAAATAATAAATATAAATACTTTTTTTGGGTCAACAATAAATAAAATCCTTCAATGTAACTTATATTTAGCTTCCTTAATTTATTTTTTTTTTAAAAAAATCAATTAACTCTTATATTAAAGATAGGAGGAACTAACAATCAACAAGCCATAGATAATTAATGCAAAGGACTAATTTTAGGTTGTTGAAATTGGACCAAACGAATAGTGCAAATAACTAACTTTAGTAGTAATCAACAAACGAACAAAATTCCGTGTGAACAGGAATTATACGACATTTTATGTCATTTATATTTTCATGCAACGGGAATCATCCTATATATACCTTGTCGCTTATTTCACTTTTATGTAAACTTATTTGAAGTTTCTATTTTAATAGCATCTGAAAAAAGAAAAGCATGGTTTTCAATAATACCAGGTTGTTGTTCCTTCATTCCTTGATCTGTTGTTTTGTTTTAATATGCCTCTCCTCAGGTTTCCCAATTGAGGAATCTGTTTTATCTTCAAAAGCAAAACAAGAGTATAGAATATTCCAAAAATGGATGAAGAAGCATGGAAAAACCTATCCAAACTCCAAAGAGAGTGAAATTAGATTTCAGACATTTCAAAAGAATCTCAAGTATATTACAGAGATGAATCTTAAGGGATCCAATGCATCATCCGGGCATCGTTTGGGCCTAAACAAGTTTGCTGATATGAGCACGGAAGAGTTCAAGAAAGTGTACCTCCGTCAGCAAAAGGTGTCCCCTGCTGCAGAAACCACCACCACCACCGTCTCAAGCTCGGACTGTGCGGCACCTGCTTCAATGGATTGGAAAAATCAAGGATTTGTGACTCGAGTTAAAGACCAAGGAAATTGTGGTAAGTTGCTCTTGGTGAACTCTGCAGATAGGTTTTATCTATGAGTAGTACAAAAGTGACACCCCCATTGCATTAGAACACCTATTCCCCCATTCTAGATTTACAAATTAAAACATATTTTCACGAATATTAAAAGAATAAATCTCAAATAATTGTTTGGCAAAAGGACATATTTGATTTTTTAACTTTTTGCAAGGTTTAAATTTGGTCTTTTAATTTTAAAAAGCATGTCTTTCAGTCCTCCAACTTCAACACAATTAGTTTCAAATGATGATGTTTTATATATTGATTATTGTTATTTTGAAAATTAAACTTAATATTTCAGAATTTGAGAATATTCTACAGTTTAAAACCTTAATGTCAACATTTTTGGTTAACGGTGTTAGAGTTATAAGATTAAATGGACATTATGTAAACTAATAGACAAAAATGAAATATTGTGTGAAAAGGAAAAATGTGCAATTTTGCCTAATTATTTTAATTTGTTACCGTCATTTGATTTTGACACGTAAATTATAATGACTATTTAACATATATATTGTTTGAATATGGTTGACAGGATGTTGTTGGGCGTTTGCAGCCGTTGGAGCCATAGAATCAATAAATGCAATAACCAATAGGCAACTCATTTCCCTTTCTGAACAACAACTTTTAGATTGCGCTGATTCAGTAAACCAAGAGGGTTGTTCTGGAGGATGGTCCTATCGTGCTTTTGAATGGGTTATCAATAATGGTGGCATAACTCAAGAAACCATTTATCCTTATGTTGCTCAAAAGGGCTATTGCAACATGGTCAGTTTATTTTCTCATTTGATATGTTTATCACAGTGATGAGTGTCGAGTCCTCATTGATGTTTTTATATTTATAGACGGTTCCTATCTAATCTAAATGGTCTAAATTAAAATTACTATTAATTTGTGATTTTTAAATGACTAATTCATTTTTAAAAGAAATAGTTATAATATTATTTTTATATTAAATTTTACATATTTTAATATAATAGTTTATTTAAAATATAAAAAGAAATTAAATAAACTTTGGGCCATCCATAACCAATCAACTAGACCATCTAGATCGGTGATGAGTACACTATGCTTTTGATGAGCACAAAATGTGCTCCTGTGTGAGTATAATTAGTTCTTTGATATCTTTTGTCTTGGTCTAATTTGAGGTTTCTTTTTGTATGTATGTTAAGAAAAATGGAGGCAGAGTCGTGAAAATCAATAGCTATACTCAAATAGCACAATCAGAGGAAGCCCTTTTGTGTGCTGTTGCTAAGCAGCCAGTAGCTGTCTCTTTGTATGTAACGGATGATTTTCACTTATATAACGGGGTAAGTCTTCCCTGAATCATGGGTTAATCTTTTGTGTTTTTTTAATCATTTTGATTAAATATTTTGAGCAAAGTAATTTACTTCTCTAATATATATGTCTATATAATTTTTTTTATTTTGTTTCTAATAATTTATGCGTATACCGTTGTATATATATACATTTGATGTTTTATTAGTGACAATTACATTCTAGATAACAACAGTGAAGACATATATGATGGTGAAACATAATATACTGCTCTCATTCTATTTATAGGATATGGATGAAAGTATTTGTTTTAACTATTTATAAGTCATGCCATTAAAGTTTTCAAATGAATATACCACATTCTTATCCTTAAGTTTTGCCAACTATTTTACCTTTAATTTATTACATGTAGACTTTGTTCTCATGGAGATAGTGAATATTAAATAGGCATAAAATTAGAAAATTGCTAAATTTTGAGACAAAGTTAATGAGTTCTAATCTTTTCATTGGTTCAGATGAAAAATGTTAAAAGTGACTTATATATAATAATAAAGGAATAACTTCTTAATTGTGACATTATTAATTGCTGAAAAACTATTATATTGCTAAAATTTCAATTAATGTTTTCTTCTATTTTTTTTAGAGGACATTAATTTTTGTTTTTGTACATAATAAGTGTTTAGTAAGGGTTGGGTAAGGTATGAGTAGAGGTTAAAGGTTCAAAATATATATACAAATATTAGTTTATTTTTCATCAATTAGTGTTTAGTAAAGGTTCAATAATAATAATCATCAATTAAAAGGGGACATATTATTTAATATTTAAGACTATGATACATCCATATGTTTTCATTATCTTATAAATAGCTAATTTGATCCTAATATGAAAAGCAAGATCCAGTGGGTATCCTCTTCATTAGTTGACACGACTTAAACTCAAGGCACAGATATATGAAAATGAGCATATAATTTTTTATGGACAAAATTTAAATATTCATATTACCCTGATTACTTTTATTCCATCTTGTTAGGGAATTTACAAAGGCGAAAATTGCCCCAGCGATCCTTCTTACACAAATCATATTGTTTTGATAGTTGGATATGATTCAAAAGATGGGAATGATTACTGGATTGTAAAGAACTCATGGGGAGAAGATTGGGGACTGAATGGATACTTCCACATACAAAGGAATACAGGTTTATCATTTGGAGTTTGCTCTATTAATGCTTGGGGATTTGTGCCCACCATATAGGCTAGTGCACTAATAAAAATTCACTTAATAGTTTTCTTTCACTTGTGATTAGGAAGGAATCATTCACTTGTTTGACGATGTTATGTGAACTCTTGCCAATAATGGATTTTAGATAAGATGTCATCAATTATTATAAAATAATATTACCTCCGGTCTCTAATATAAAATCTAACCTACAGTAAAATTCGTAATACAAACTAGATTATATATATATATATATATTGCACTACAAACTAAATATATATTATATTAAAGATTGAAGGTTGTATTTAATATTTGCGCAGACGTATTATTATAACAATGCTTATATTTTATACATTGATCTATTGGACCTATCCATTTACCTATATTTAAAAAAAAACTGTGTCTTTTTTTAAAAAAAAAAAATGAACGAGGGGTATGATGTTATAATAAAAGAAATAACTTACTATAAAAATAAAGGTATTCCGTTTTCGTCTCCCTCAATCATCATTGCTGGCATCTTCATTATGTGAATGTAAACAAAATTTCACCATAACTAAAGCTTGATATAAGTTTAGAGGATCAAACATAGATTAAACTTTATTTATTATCAACATAAAAAAAAAAAAACTATTATGCGCATAACTATCTCCTTTCTTTCTTTCTTTCTTTCTTTTTCTTTTTCTTTTTGCCTGGGAGCATAACTTTCTCCTTTCATCTATATACAATCCTCACTTTGTAATCTTATTGCTTTTGATTTTATTTATATCCATGTATTGCAAAATCAATCTAGGTGCATACTAAGTGAGAGTCACGTCATCACCTGCTACTATTGTTTCTCTTGTAAATTATAAATATAGAGACCAATACTTTCAAAGTTATAATTGAGGTAACTATAAGGACCCCATAAATGTGTGTTGAGTTTCCTAAAATATCCTATTTAACTATATATATTAGAATTACCCGTTGGTAGAGTTTCCTTACTATGTTCAATTAATAGAAATACTTTAAAAAAAAACACTTATAAATTTGAGAGATGAAATGAATTGAGACCTTATAATTAAGATCAATTTAACCCCCTAATCTAAATATCATACTTTTTAGAACTGGAGCGAGTATTTTATAAAAAAAATAGTTAACTATAACTAATTTCATTAAACTTAAGTTAAGTTATTATTATGCGCTTCTAATAAGGAGCATGGGAGAGTAGTAGACAAAACACATGAACCTGGCTGATGTGTTCCATATCTCTTGCCTCAACATCACTATTTCAATTAGTTTTGATAAGTCATACTAATGTAAGATCTACTTAATTAATTTAAGTAGATTAAAAAATTACTTAAACTAGTTATTTGTAAAATGTGAGTTGGTTTTATTAAAATCTCTCTTAAATCATTTGCATCAACTAATTGATTGAAGTACAATATGGAAAACAAAAAGAAGAATTAAAGGAATGTGAAGATTTATAATATTTTGTTTTATTTTTTTCTAACATTTTCATTTATTACTGTTACCATTTTTGGGTATCATTATATTCTTTCTCTAATTTGAGAATGTGCTATAGAATATTTTCATTTAATTTTAACAATTTTTGCATTTAATTTATAAGAAGGCCTTGACGAGAGAGTGTTCGTCAATTAGCTTACTGCAAGTGTACAGATTGTAAGCAGCATAAAATTATTGTTTCCATAAGAACTAAGGTAAAAACGGATAATCGTCACAATTATGCTGTCAATTAGGTTGAGTAAAACTATTTAAAAAGTTTTTATCCTCCAAATTATTTGAATTTAAAAAAAGGAAAACAAGTTAACTAAAACAAAATTAAATATATGTTTCAAGACAAGAGAAGATATGGTTATTTCTCACTATTACTATCTATGAGACTTAAATAATTACAACTCTTAGTGATTAAATAGTATAAGGTGTTAGTATAAGGTTCAAAATCATTTAATTAAGCTTTCTCAAATTAAAACCATATTTATATCCTTAATTAACATGCACAATCTCTTGTTATATTTTAAGAGAAAATATTTATCAAGAAACAACCTTCATTTTACAAAGCTAGGTTAATAATTTTATTTCTATGATACTAACAAATCATTCATTTAATCTTTAAATTTTAAGTCTAAAATAACTTTAACTAAATTCTACAATTAAATTCACTCTCTTAAATTTAATTTAATTGAGCAAGACAATTTAAATGGTGGCCAAACATAAAGACGCATTAGACATAAGATCAAATTAATATATAATTGTCCTTTAAGGTCTGTTTGGTTTGAGGGGAGGAGAGGGCTCCCTTCCCCTTGTTTGGTTGAAATTTCTGGAAGGGAGAGGAGCCAAAATTTGGTCTTCCCTCCCCTTCCCTCCTATTTTTCTCTCCTTCAAATTAGAGGGATTGGAGGGGAGGGAAAATGACAATTTTGTCCTCTCCTATTATTATTATTATCAATTAAAAAATATTATATCAATTAAAAATATATTATTATTATTATTATAATTATTAATGTTAAGATAATTAAAAAAATATATTTTAATCAATAAAAATTATTATAAAATTTTTTAATATATATACTAATAAATGTAGAATATTATTATAATCAAAAGACATAATTTAAAAATTAATTTAAATAAACAATATATTATTAAATATTTATTTTATCTGAAAAAATATTTTTAAAAAACTAATTTGAAATAAAAAATATTTTTATGAATAATAAATTATTATACTTATAATATTTTCAATTATAATTTTAAATTAAAATATTATTATTTAAAATAAAAATATGTTATTATAATTAAAAAATTTAAAATTAAATTTTTAGAAATAAAAAATTATTTCCTACATACACCTAGTGGTCTAAGCCAAAAATTCTAAATAAAATAATTTTTTAAATATTTATTATATTAATTGTTGAATTTTTTTTATAAATATATTGTAGTATTAATTAAATAACTTGAAGACAAAAAAAATTAAATAACTTAGTTGGAAGCTAAATGTAAACTAATTTAAGATATAAGTATAAAAGTATGAAATTAGATGCAAGGGTAAAATAGTAAATCTAATATAGCCACCCCTCCCCTCTAACAAACCAAACAAGGTTACATGCCCTCATTCCCTTCCCATCCCTTCAAACCAAACACACCCTAAAAGCTCCAATGGTGGGTTTAATGTTTTGATGCTACTTTTACACTAAAGTGAAATTTTTTTATAGCCATCCAAACACTCATATTATAATGGGCTATTTAAATTTTTTATGTGATATTAATTAAACCCAAAAAGCTACTCTCCAAACATGCCCTTAATAATTTACTGCATCTCTGGGTCAGATCAGCACTGGCCTCAAAAGCAATCCAAAAAAATAGAGCCTTGTAATTAAAGCCCATCTCAGAGCCCATAATTGCCTTGGCCAGCTAGGGTTTCATAGATGATTTATGAATTTCTTTTCTGAGAGGACACCATTAAAGCACAGCTCTTAATTTCGCCTTCCTTATCAATCACGGGGGTGTTTTGACTTTTGAGTCATGGCCGTGCTATATCAACATTCCTTCGTTTTGGAGGTTTCTCTTTAGGGCTTCCCTTCTTTATCTTCCTTTCCCTTTTATCTGATTCATTCCTTGGAGCCTTATGTTTGTTTGTTTTTCATCCTTCAGATCTGTTACTTTTTCCCTGTTTGTCGATTTGTATGCTTGAATGGCTTCAAGCCAAATGGCCGTATGCATAGAATAAGCATTTTTGCTGTCTTGCGCTCTCTTTTTTGTGTTTTTTTTTGTTTTGGTTCGGCAAGGATGATGAATCAATTAGATGTGTGAAAGGAAATTTCCTTTCTGAACTCAACGATTAAGGCATTTTAATATTCCTGACTTGCTGATACTCTGTTTTCCCGAATAGGGATACTAGTATACTGCGATTCTCACAAGAGTCTGCGACCTCCGACGATGGTTTTATACTAAAATATCTATTTCCGGCCATTTTGTACCAAACAAAAATTTCTCTTTTTAGTTTGTTCAGGAATGTGATATCTTTGAAGATTTACTTACAGTGACGTCTCTTCCAAGTTCGAAGTGATAATCCCCTACCTTATCATGATCCATATCTTACAATGAATTATGGGTGGGTTTGGAATGATAACTGTAATATTTTTGAAAAAATTAAATTGAGTAAAAGTAAGATTATGTAAAAATAAGATTGGGTAATTTAATTTATTTAGAATAAAGATGGTAGAAGTTACTTTTGATTGGCATGATTATATATATATTATATTTAAATACATAATGATATTTATATTACCTCTAATTTTAATTATAAGGCGTTGACTCTTTTGGCTTCTTTAATCTTTTTAAAAAAATCAATTGGGTTTTATAATTAGAACTAAAAGGAGTCTTATTACATGTAAATATAATGTCCTATTTATGTTGCCTTCTGTCTTAATTATAAGGTCTAGTTGACTCTTTTATCTTTCTTAATCTTTCCAAAAAAATAACCAACTCGGTCTTATAATTATAAGATTTAGTTGACTTTTTTACCTGCCTTAATCTCTCCAAAAAAAATTTATTAAGTCTTATAATTAGGAGCAGATGAGATAAAAAATGACAAAACTTTTTTTAAAAAAAAATTGAAGAGAATTCATGCCAATAGATACAAAAGTAGCAAAAATAGTACTTGTACTTTTCATCCGTTTTCTCTAATTGATGTTGTGGCTTCCAACGTGATCCCAAACATAAGTAAAAAATTGCCCACTGCAATCATGCGTTGATTTGCGTGAAACGTCCCAATCACATGGAGTAGCGTCGCTCCAAACACACGCTGCATCAATAACAACGACCACTATAGGCCAGAGCTGAATGGTATTATTGTTGTACTTGTTTTTTGGCCTTTGGATAGTGTCATTTACGGATTAGCTTTTTAAAATTAGTTTTTATGAATTTTAAAGTAAGTATGTGAAAGAAGTTTTATTTCGACTTACATAATCATAAGTTTCAAACATAAGTTTTTTTTTTTTAACAAAAAAGAGTCAATTTTATTAATAAAAAAACATAGTACAAACACCAATAGCCGAAGCCAAAAAGAAACACTCTTAAAAAACCTATCAATACAAACTAACACACCACTAAACCAAAAAAAAACCTGAATACAATCTACTAAACAAAAAAACAAGTATTAAATTCCTAAACCATTGCACAATTTTCAAAGTCAACCAATACCTGTAGAGCTAGTCAGACCACTTGTTTCCATCAGACCTTCATTCCTCAAGCTGTTTATATCTTCCTTGAGTATGTTATTTATAAGGAATGGTGCTGTCTCCAGCCATCCATTGGAATCCATTCCTCTTCTGCTATTAGCTGCAAGATAATCTGCAGCATTATTTCCTTGGCAAGCTACCAAGGAAAAGGATACACTTGCCTAATTCTTTGCTAGTAAGAGAACACTGGTAAGTAATTCTTCACTCTGCCATTCCACCTTTTCCACTTAGTCAACGAGTATTGCTTTGTATAGCTCCTCACAGTCAATCTCAATACATGTCTTCTTATTAGGAAATCTGGTACCAATTAGTAAAGCTTCCTTGACAGCAATACATTCAGCTTGGAAAGCACTACAAGCCTTTACTTGTTTCCCTATTCCTCCCAGAAATTCACCTCGCTAGTCTCTACATACAATTCCCACACCTGCACTGCACGTCTGTCTATGGAAAGCGCCATCTGCATTTATTTTGACAGTGTCTAACTCTGGTGTTGTCCATCTCAGTGTTCTAGCTACTTTTCCTTCCATATCCCTACATATTCCCTTGTTACTGTCACCTTTACTACTCCATATCTCATTTACCAATAAGCTGGCTATTGAAATCACCTTCACAGAATCTACTTCCACTGAGTTAAATACCCAGTCACATCTGCTCTTCCATATTCCCCAGCAAATTGCAGCAACCAAAGCTCTATCCCTGCCTGAAAGATGGTTGTTCTTGATGAAGATATCTTCACACCACTTTTTGATGTTCATTACTGAGTGTTTATTAACTAACAAGGATAATGAACAACCAAACCAACATCTATTTGCCCATGGACAGAACAGAATTAAATGTTCAATGGTTTCTGTTTCTTTCTCACATACTGGACATAAGTCCTCAAAAGTACACCTTTTCTTTTTCAGCTCTTCCTTTGTAGGAACTGTATCACTGAGTATTCTCCATATGAAGTGCTTGATTTTTGGAGGTACTTGTAGCGTCCAAATACCTTGCCATAGCTGGGTTGGAATTTGTAAAGAGCTACTTGCTGGTATTGTTAAATTTGTTTCTTCTTCCTGTTTTGCCACATGATAACCAGACTTGACACTATATCTACCATCTTTACATTTCAACCACACAGCTTCATCTTCTCTTTCTCCACTTGCAATTTTCATCTTCAATATTGCTGTCTTTTCTTCCTCAGTTATTTTATTCTCCACTGATCTCAGGTCCCATCTTCCTTCATTAATAAGAGCATCAACTTTCATATTTATTTCCTGCTCATTCAAGTTTATGCAACTCAGCTTTTCCTGTGTCAATCCTGGAATCCATTTATCCCCCCATATCTTAACATTTTTGCCACTTCCTATCTTCCAAAATAATTCCTTCTTCAGCAACTCTCTACCTTCTAGGATACTTGACCAACACCAAGAGGCTTTTTCTCCCTTTTTTGCATCCATAAAATCGCAACTAGGAAAGTAAATGCCTTTCAGGATCCGACACCACAATTCTTCTGGATTTTGTAGCATTCTCCATGCTGTCTTAGCTAAAAGAGCTTTATTAAATGCTTGAAAACTTCTAAATCCCATACCTCCAGACTTCTTGGATTTGGACATCAGCTCCCATCTCTTCCAATGGATTCCTTTGCTATCCGCATTGTTCTGTCTCCACCAAAAATCAGAAATCATCCCATCTATCTCTTTGCAACTCTTCTTAGGGAACATGAAGCTAGTCATTGGATAAACTGGTATTGAATTTGCAACTGCTTTAATCAACACTTCCTTGCCAGCAAAGGTTAATAGCTTCTGTTTCCACCCTTGAAGTCTTCTACTGATCTTGCTTTTCACAAAAGCAAGTGCTGCAGTCTTAGATCTACCCCATAATAGAGGTAAGCCTAAATAATTTCCTGGATCAGTAGTGGCCTTTACTCCCAGGGCTTCTTCAACCTCATCCCTGATTTCTGGAGGAGTATTAGCTGAGAAAAAGATACATGATTTGTCCACATTCATTTCCTGACCAGAAGCTGCACTATACATATTCAGTATACTCCTAAGAATCATGCAATTTTCCTTTTGAGCTTTAACAAAAAACAAAGCATCATCAGCAAAGAAGCAGTGAGAAAGCATGGGACCTCCTCTAGATAACCTCATTCCCATTAGATCACCTCTAGTGACATGATATTGCACCATTAAAGACAGAATATCAGCAGCCAATATGAACAAATAAGGTGAAAGTGGGTCACCTTGCCTTACTCCCCTTTGAGGTTTGATGTTTGCAACTTTTTTCCCAGATACAAGTAATTCAAACTCCACTGATGTTACACACTCCATGATCCACTTTACCCATTTGTCACAAAATCCCATTCTCAGCATTACTTCCTTCAAAAATATCCAATCAACTCTGTCATATGCCTTACTAAGATCTATTTTCAATGCTAGATCACATCTAGTACCCTTTTTCCTCCTCTTCAAATATTGAAAGGCTTCATGAGCAATTATTACATTATCTTGAATCAGCCTCCCTGCTACAAATGCTCTCTGCTGTTCTGAGATGTATTTACACATCAGTCCCCTCATCCTTGTAGTCATAATTTTTGCAATGATTTTATAGGAAACATTGCAGAGCCCAATAGGACGGAATTGGTTTACTGATTCAAGATAATCAGCTTTTGGTACTAGCACAATATGAGTCAGATTCAGTTTTTTGAGGTCAGACTGCCCTTCAAAAAAACTTCTAATCATTCTGAAAACCTCTACCTTAATCTCCTCCCAGGAAGCCTGATAAAATAGAGCAGTGAAGCCATCAGGTCCTGGAGCCTTGGTAGAGCCCAAATCAGCAACTGCTTCTTCTATTTCAGAATCTGAGACTGGTCTTACTAAAAAGGTGTTTTCCTCTTCAGTTACTACCTTGTGAACATAATCAAGCACTTCATTCATTTGCACAGGGTTCTTGGATGAAAAAAGATTTCTGTAAAATTCTTCAAACATTATATTGATATCCATAGTATCTTCCACCCAAATACCTTCTTCGTTTTTTAATTTCAGGACTTTATTTTTCAGCCTCCTTTGTATTACTGCAACACCAAACCTATTAAAATTGGACTTTTCCTATAAGTAAATTGGCAAGTCGACCACCTCAATAGTTCCACTTTCTCAGTGCTGCAAAACGCTCCTGTCATTGATGCAGGGAATATATATGTATATATGTGTATTTTAATTACGCTCATCCAAAAGTCAATGATGTTAAAGTTGCCCTGGACACTTAATATATCTGATTAGAAAGCAATAAATAAAATCCAGATCTGCCCTCAGTTTTAGTTCCAATGTTTGAAGTAAGTTTCTATTCAATTGCACTTGCGTGTGGATTTAGGATGTGATAAATCTCAAATATATCATCAGGTATTGGATTTGGGATGTGGATTCAATCTCAAATATATCTCAAATATATCATTAATTGAAATTGTCATCTATATAGCAAATTTTGACATCTTATCTTGTGTCAATAGAATGAATGCTTGGTGCATTAATTTTATTTTTTTTGGATGCTATAGGTGATCACAAGAGAATGTATCTTGTGAAAATAAGATACTCTTATATACGATGCATTGCCTTACTGACAAAATAATTCCCTTGTATATAATAGGGGTGGTGGGTTCGACCCCCACAAGGCCAGTTTGACTTCCTTTACAATTATATATATATATGTATATGTATATATATCTATTCCTCTAATGTAATTGAGTCTATTTTGAAAATTCTCATTTCACTAACAAAACTGAACATTTAAATTGGGATGATAATGCCTATGGATGTTACATTATTAAAGATGGTATCAAGACAGAGTGTAACATGAACCCAAATGCCATCAACAAGCCTTCAAACCCATTTTGAGAAGTCTTATGGTCTATTTCTCTTCCTTACAAACAATTTCTGTTCATTTGGAACTTACCAATATATCTCTGGATGTTTTAAATAGTCACCATCTTAAATATATCTGGATATCGTCTTCTTGGTTGCATTAAGGAATAATCATTAGATCACCTACCTCTTCATTTCTTGTTCACATGCAACAACAATCTAGTTTTGGCTAAAATCCACTCTGCACTGGTTGCACTGGTACAATTCATTTTGTTTTTCCTTTGTGTGGTGGCTCCAATTGTTCTTAAGAATTAGGTTTAGTGTGGGATAGGGTTAAGATATGAAGCAGGCTTAAGTAAGGTTTGACCTAATTGAAAAGGTGCAAAGCTTCACACATGTTTCTCTATATCATCATCATTTGCATATTCAAATCAACAAGAGTAGAATCATATGTCCAAATGGATACGAATTATTCAAGATTCACAATTATTAGAAGAATATACTACCTACCCTATTGACTTTTCTTAAAAACCTTAAGAAAGTTAATTATATAACTTTTAAATATTTTAATTTATCGTTTTTATCAGCAACTATAAAACATATTATATAATTAAATAACTTATTTTTCATCCTTAATCAAAAAAAAGAAAAGAAAATCAATTGAGTCTTATAAGACCAAAGATAGTAACATTTTAACCCATTTAATTTCCAAAACACCCTCCTAATCATGCCCCATACAAAGGAAACTTGCAAGTTTGGCCACCTATATCTGTCATCCAAGAATTTTCCAGTACCTTATTTCTCTGCCCACGATCATATTCCCTGAAAGAATTCAATAAGTGAAGCAAATTTAAGGCTAAACCATCATTTATTACTTATTACTAATTGGTGATGAACTGGTTGGAAAAGCTAATCCTCTGCATCATCATACGCAACATCAAACCTCTTAAAATTAGACTTTCCGTATAAGTAAATTGGAAAGTCGACCTCTACTCTAACGGTTCCACTTTCTCAGTGCTGCAAAAAGCTCCTATGCACCAAAGACACTGAGAAACAAATTTCCCCTCAAACGGAATACAAATTCTTTTCCCTTTTTCATTTCAGGTATTTTTTATTTTATGTGTACTAAGCACTAACAACCCCTCTATCTAATTAGTGTTAAGTGGTCGGTGACAATCAGTCTGGGAAGAAAGAAATCAATCTAAAGTTAGATCAACAGAGGTGTCGTGGTGTAGTTGGTTATCACGTCAGTCTAACACACTGAAGGTCTCCGGTTCGAGTCCGGGCGACGCCATAATACTTTGTTTTTTCTTTTTTCTTTTTGGCTGCTAAATGATCAAAATGATATATATAGTTAAGGTCCTGCATAAGTTAAAAGGGAAGATGAAAATACACAAGAACTCGTAATATTCCTG
>JBAGKO010000001.1:12857494-12870294 GCA_037177275.1 Acacia concinna | reverse complement strand
TTTGAATAATTTTGGAAGCACATAATTTTGCCAAACATTGCGATTTTTAGTTTATTACCCACATGTAACATATATATATTTGTAGGAATTCCTTACAATTAATTAATCACACATACTATAGTGCTTTGAACAACACTAAAACATGTGATTCCTAGAAATTTCTTTTACGTTAGATCAAAGAATTCACAATTATCATCAACATAATGTCAATACATGATGAGGAGTTTTTCGATCAAAAATGTATAATGAGGAGTTGTTGCAGTGTTAAATTCAACTTGATAAGATCATTCATTAATTGTTGCCTATATTTAATTAGAATGTTCAAGTTTCAAAATTTTTTAATCAAATAAAAAATTATATATATATATATGTGTATATGCAAATTAATTACTATCAATGAATTATAAAACGATAATTAAAATAAAAAAAAGGTATCAAAAGATAAGGCATGCGCGCATAACGTGTAATAAAAGATTGTGTTTTCTGTATCCTTTTCTACCATGACTACGTGGAAAGAAAGTGTATGTGCATGCTTGAATCGATTTATTTTGAGTGTTTTAGCGTTGTATGAGATTAGTGTTGGAACATATGTGTGTGTATCAAAGAGAACAAAATAGTCCCACATTTCTTGGGAGAAAGAGAGAACAAGAGTATATAATGCTTCTTGAAATGATGTGCTTGTAACGGGCCCAAGGGAAGAGGTGGGCTCATGTGCACAACGTTAAATCTCCAATGAGCAAGTGTAGTTGAAATCTGTCGATCCCCCGGCCCCTCGAGCATCTTCAACGAAATAGCTTTTAAGGGCAGCGTCCGTGGACGTGACTCAGATTTATTGGTTTGCTTTTAGGAATTGCGCCAACAATCTTAAAAGCTATTATGGCTTCTGTTCCTCCTGCCGTCAACAATGTGAACAACGTTGCTACTTCTAGGCCAAGTGATGTTAATGCCGGTGCTATTTCAATGGTTGTGCTTATACCAAGATAGTTTCCTGACATCTCCAAAAGAGAGCATTTTGATGGGAAGAACTTCAGATGTTGGCAGGAATGTGTCTACACTATTCTCAACATGCATGGTGTAGCTAATGCACTCACATAATCTACCCCACCACAAGATATTGATTAAGCCCATAAGAACACTTTGACATATGCCAATAAGGTTTGCAGACATACTCTCATGCTCTCAAATACACTGCTGAAGATGTTGGGAAGCAAAAGTTTGTGTTTGGAAATTTTTATAAGTGGGAAAGGACAGATGATAAAGATATCAAGCTCCAAATCAATGAGTACCATAAGCTACTACAAGAGCTATGAGCTAAAAAGATCAATCTACTAGAAGAGTTAGTGGCTGGTGTACTGATCGAGAAGCTACTAAGTTCATGGAATGACTACAAGCAACAACTGAAACACAAGCAGAAGCAATTGTCATTGACTGACCTAATCACTCATATAATCATTGAAGATACCAACCGAAAGGCGATACTAGCTGCGAGAGGTAAAGAAATGACTATAAAAGCAAACCTAGTTGAAGAAAAGCCGCACAACAAGAGGACGACTCCAAAAACAAAAATAATAAAAATAAGAATAAAAAACCTTACTACAAGCCCAATGAAACTAACCCCAAGAAGAAGTCTTGCAAGTGTTTTGTTTGTGGTAAACTAGGCCATTACGCACCTCAGTGCAGGAAGAGGGCTAGAGGTGATGGTGAAAATCCTCCTAAAACATACGTGAATTTGGTTAAAGGAGATGATGATAGTGATGAGGATATCATTGTTGCTATGATATCACAAGCCTTATGTCCAACCCTCTTCCAATTCCATATTTGTCAGAGAGCATAAATGCAACTCGATAATGAAAAAAGAAATAGCCCGAAAATAGTACTAATATATTTATTATAAACTTGGGGTGAATACATGGTTTCCCACAAGATTATCAGAGAATATACATAATTACATGACATCAAAAACAAAAGTAACTAGTCGGGTACAATGTCAAAAGCCTTTCTTGCGCATTGGCTCAATCATTAAGTATTCAATCATTATGTTCTTGCACCGGGAACTTTCTCCTCTAGTTGAGCAATTATAATTTTAGGAAAAAGGGTGAGATTCAAAAGAATCCCAGTATCAACTCATAACCAATCATAAATACATGAAAGTTATACATGCAATGCACCATATAATGCAATAGATCACATATGTCATAACAAATCAAGCTCACCGTTACCCGCCTAAGGACTATGCTTGACCACAAAGTAACATATCAAGCTCATTGTTACCCGCATAAGGACTATGCTTGACCGTAGAATAACATATCAGTCTCATATCATTTCTGCCTAAGATTCACACTTGACCGTGGACTCATGCACATTACATGCATATCATATCACAGAACATAGGAAAACAAAGCATATAAAAAAATCACATATAATATGAAGGATAAAGTCACTACTTGAAGTCTTGTCTTAGTTCGAGTTCTCTATTGGTTCTTTGTTCCTTCCTGGGCAATATTGAGTCCTACATGTCCAATTTATAATAAAAAGCTATTACTCATTAAATATCTATAACCCAAGTGCATTTAAAGGATTACAATTTACTAACAGTCTTAAAATGTCTATTTACGAAATTGCCCGTAGGGGTATCGATTTCTTCCTTTTAAACTTGGTATATTTCCACTTTTCAAAAAATTATGACCCGGCCTACCCCTATATAATTTCATGTCTTGAATCCATTTTTGGGTTTAGAATTTCCAAAATCAGACTCTTCCCCCTAAAACCATACAGACTGAAATTGACACCTATTTCATGCTTCCACCTTTACCCTACATAAAATTCCATTTTAAACACATTAGAAGTATCATATGAGCCAAAATCCAGCTCCAACAGCCCAAAACAAGACCCACACAAAAGTTGGATTCAAGTTCCATTCATCCAAACACCCTTTCTACACTCTTATCTACTTGTCTAAACAATTTGGGCAGCACCTCCCCTTAGGGTTTGTGCGTCCCAAGTGAAGAAAATCAGTCACACAAACCAATAGTCACATAGACAACCTCAACCACCACAACTCAACAAGAAATAGCAAGAGGATCAAGCTTTAGGTGATTACCTTGTGATGTATTGTTCTTCCCCTTGAAAATCGAAATCGAAAGCTTCCCCTCCTCTTGATTTTGCTCTTGCTAACCATAAATACAAGGCCCTACTCATTACAAGAGATTGGCAGCCAAGAATCAAGAAGAATTGGAAGATTTGTGCCTAGAACTCACCTTGAAATCACCTAGTTTCTTCCCTTTGTTTTTCATTTTTTCCTTCTCTTCTTTCCACTAAGAACTCTCTCTCTCTCTCTCTCTCTCAAGCTTCTGCATGAAAATAAGCCTCTCTTTAGTCTCTTCAATTGACTTAAAGCTATATTGGTCACATGTGCTAATTGCCCTTAATTAATTGAAAAAAAATATCTTGACCACACCTTTTGCTTTTTTCTTCTTGATTTCTTAATTAGCAAGACTTGATCCTAGCCCTTCATTTTGGCCTTCCCATCTTGCCCTTGAGATCATATTTAATCTTCCCTTTTTATCCTTGAATGTGTCAAAAATTACAATTGTGCCATCTCATTTTCTAAAATTTTGGATTTATGTACAAAATTTTCATCCAACTTTGAAAATTCATATCTAATGATATAGATGCCTAATTGAGATTATTCCAAAGCCGACGTGTCTCTTATTAAGTCTAACTTTACGAAAAAAAATTTCTTTGCTCAATTGGAATCAGAAAATTCCCCATAAATTTGGTTTTGTATACTGGTCCAGAAAGTAACAAATTCCACTGGGCAAAATTCAAAAATTCATATATCCTAACATATACATCCAAATCTCACAAATCACATATCAAATTAAAGTTTGACATGTCTACTTTTAGATTGGAAAGATTCATGATTTTTTGGATATCATTATGTCATCCAAAATATTACTACAACTTGGCTGCCTCCACAACATTCTTTTTGGTATTTTCCCAAAATTCAATATTCATTGAATTATTTGGTACTAAGTTTCCATATAAGAATTTGTGGGATATTACATGGAGCCCAAATTCTTAATTATTTTTTTTATTTTCTATTTTATGTATTTCCTATTTTGCTTATTTCTTATTTTATGAAAAGGGGAAAAAAGGAAAAGGAAAAGAATTAAAGAGGAAACCCTAATAAGGGAAAAGTAGGTTGCAAGTTTGTGTGTGAGGGGAAATGACAAAGTTTCTTGATAGCTCTTTATAAGAAAAAATATTCTCAGAAATTTTTAGAGCTAAAAGTAGTTTTGATCGAGGTGACGATCAGAAGGCAATTTGTTGTCAGATTGAGTTGGATTTTTTGTAGAGGTTTTAGACACACGGAACTTCATTCTGGACAGTCAGGTCATCCATTGAGCCTTCTATTTTTCCCAGAATTTTCATGAACATCCCTTAACATCTGCTGTAGAGTTTTCTGAGTGACTTTGATAGCATTGATGATCAGAGTCATTTGTGGTTCAATGGATATGAAATTAGGTGGAGGTGTTCAAAACATATAGATCTCGAATTAGAATGGTCGTGGATTGGAGCTTCCTACTATCTCTAATTTGTGCGTGAATGTTGGTATACTTTTTGTGACCGTAGCTATTGCTTTTGGTGATTTTTTTCATATGCAAATTGTCTCTTTGCCCAAGAGATATATTTTATTGTTCTATTTGATCTTTCATTTTATTGAAATAATCCTTTGGTGATTTTTGTACATGAGTTGAATTTGTTGTCATCCAATAATTAAGCTTTGCACCAGAGCATTGAATTTTACATTCCTTTTAAAGTTAGTGGAATATTTTCTCTTTGGGCCATGGTCATTTGCTCTCACTCAAATTGATGGAAATATTTTTCCACATCAAATTATTGTGTCTCCATTTATTATTTTGTTACTTAAATTATTTTATACTTTTATTGAATGTATATGATCATTTTCATTAGGAATATTTAATATCTGTCTTGCTATTCCTTACACATAATAATTTACTTTAATATTGTTGCCTTCTTGAAAACTATTAAACCAACGCATCACTGTCCCCCGCATAGGATATTATTGTTTGAGTTTAACACGCTTCTTCCCTGATATTTAAGTTTAAGGGAATTTGGATTATTCTAGTAATAAATTCTAATTAATTATCACATTATACTGAATGTTAATCCTATTGGTTGGTTTAGGGCGACATTTAAGTTGACAAGAATCTTAAAGTAAAATATTATGCATGTGGCCGGTCGGGAAAAAAATATTACGCATGTGGTCTTCGGGCAACTAATGTGTAAGCTTGTTTGGTTCGATATTAATAAGAATAAAAGTTGAAAGTGTATTAGGAGAAAGAGAAATAAAAACAAAACAACTATATCACTCCTTTTATATATATATATATACAAATTGAGTTAAATTAGTATTTTCTACCAGTACGGAGAAATGTTTAGCCAAATTTTCTCGCTGAAGATAAAATAGAAAATTCTGCATTAATAAACTAATACGTTAGTGGCCTGGTTGGATAAAAAAATTAAGGCATACATCTATAGAATAGAAGTAAACTTATCAGTCCCAGAGTTGCATTAGGATGCCTTATTGATTATGTCTATTGATCAAGTATGTATGAGGAGTTAGGAAATAATTCCAAGCAAATGTCTATTAAAACTTTAGAAGATGCTAATAAGAAATTAATTATTTTTGGCTAGGAAAGGTATATTTATTTGTTATTCATGAGGAGAGGGATAAAGAAAGGGAAATTAAATTCGTACGAAATACTCGGGAAAAATAATATTCCTCAGCTTTTTGCATCGTAATGCCAGATGAGTATTGGAGAAACAAACTCAACATAAATTCGAATAATAAATATTGTTTATTTTATTTAATTAGGGTAATTATTCATTCATTCTGGCCAAAAAGAGTAAATATTCAATCAGAGTAATTAATGTTTATATTATGTAACTGAGAGTTAACCAAGTAGATTAATGTTATGCCTTCTCTTCGCCACTCAAGCAATATGGACAATTAATATATAAACCTGCAATTGTGACTTTTCTCTCCTACTAAGGAGAGCATCTCTTCTGATCTCCTTCTGCGATCGTGTTTCCACTTATGATGCCTATCTCCAGAGGTCATCCAGTTGGGGGGTTTTAATTTGTTTTTGGGCTTAGGATTTTCGATTCTTCTGACCTTGTTCATAATATTCTGAAGTCTTAAACTAACAACAGTGACTTTAGTATAACATCATCCAAATGACGTAAACTTAAAAATAAGGGAAGAAGCGTGTTAAACTCAAATTCAAAAATAATCCTGTGCGGTGGACAGTGATCCATTGGCTTAGGAATCTTGATTAAAGTAAAACAATATTGAAGTACAATATGTTATTGTTACTGATATCCAAGCTTTTTTTTTTTTTAATAAAAAAAATCTTGCCAACAACTGCGAGCATATGGAGGGAAATAAATAAACAAAAACCAACATATGAATGTAATTATATATACAATTTTCGGATCCATATATATAATTGCTAACTCTGATCATCGTGAGATAATAATCGAGGAATTGATTATGTATATAGCAAAAAAATTCCAGCGAAGTATTATTTGAAATATTGCCCATTTCTGTCTGAAATAATACACTTGCAATTTAATACTAACAAAATGACACGTTTTTCTTATTACATTCACTAATATTTGTCCTGACTATTTGATTAAATCATTAAAGATTTGAATAACATTTATGATTTTATGCCCTTAAACATAAAAAACTCAGTCAAGAAGCGTGTTATCTGTTGGTCATTGTAAGGCTTGCACGCTACATATGTATTTGGTATAAATAAATGGCAAACGACTTGCTTTTGAAATAAATATTCTGAATATAATATCGATCGGTACGTATTCTAATGTCTGATAATCAAAATGAATTGGGGCTAATTGTGCTGCTGAGAAAATGTAAATGGTGATCACTAGTAATGCAAATAAAAATCTGAGTGTCATTTAAATAAGGGGAAATATAGTACTAAAATTGTAAACCCAGTCAAAACTTACCTAGCCCAACACAAGAGTTTGGGAAAACAATTGAATCAAAGAGATAAACATTGACAAAATGAAGTAGACTGACACGATCTTATATGGATTAAAGGGCTATTTTGCCTATGAAATTATCATGGAGGGGCAATTTTACCAAGGCAATTTTATCATAGAAGTGTCAAATCTAGAGCAACTCTACAAGTATCTTGTGAATCACTAATGTATAATAGGCATGTTCTTTGAATTAATTTATAATTTCTTATACTATTGAACAAGATTCACAACAAATAACGAATATTAAGGTAATTTTCAAGTTTATATCCTTTATATTTCTACGAGGATATAATATTAATGTAAACCTATTAAGTAGGAAGAACGGTGAAACCTTAATTTTATTCTAATTTTTTGCCTGCATGCATCCGTCCGAATTATATATACAAAATAATAATATTTATTTTTTGACCAGAAAATAATAATCTTTCTTATTCTTTTTATTTTCCTCTCTTTTGGGAGCTTGAACTGTATTTAAGTTCCAAGGAAGAGAAATAATTCATTGATATATCTCATGGTTTATAGGTTTTAATTAAAGTCAACAAAGTCAATAGGTTCAAGTTAGGAAAAGCTCGACAAATATAAGCAATATATCTTATATTTAGGGTCAAGATAAACTCTCCAATTAGGTACAGAAGTGAGTACATCTTAGGGACTATACTAATTCTCATAATACCCATTCTACCTGTGATTTAGAGAACATGGTTACAAGAGTTTGGATATAACTAATACAAACATTTTAAAATTTCTGTCGCAATCGTCTTAAATCACTGTATGGTGGGGATAAGGTTGTTTATTTTAGTCAACCTCCATTTGCTTTTCGCACGACGAACAAAAAAGCTGAATTTGTTTTCAAATAAATGTCATCGTAATTTTTGGGACTTTGGCTCTCTCTATATATATGGAACAATGCTATGCAACAACCACAATCAACACATTTTACATCAATCACCTTTGAGTGCACAATGAGTTCTCTTGTTACTAAATTGTTCCCCCTCTTCTTGGTTTGGTATGCTTTAATTTGTCTCACTTCATGTGTGCCTGATGAGTATTCCATTTCAAATCTAGATCTAGACAGGTTCACTTCTGAGAAACAAGTCTTCCATCTATTCCAAATGTGGAAGAAGGAGACTGAAAGAGAATACCAAACCCTAGAAGAGGAGACGGCTCGATTTCATATTTTCAAAAGCAATTTGAAGTATATCAGAGAGAGAAATGCAGAAAGAGAGTCACCGAGCGACTATAGTTTGGGTTTGAACAAGTTTTCTGATATGAGTTATGAAGAGTTCAGCAGAATCTACTTACATGAGACAGAAGAACCCATGATAGAAAGCAACTACAGCCAAATGATATTGAACGTTAACGTCGCACCTTGTCCAAACGCTCCTTCTTCTTGGGATTGGAGGACCAAAGGAGCTGTAACCCCTGTTAAAGACCAACAGCAATGTGGTAAGTTTGAATTCACTATTTTTTAATTATGAACTAATCATAGAATAAACATATGCTTAATATATAGCAATGAAATTCATGTTTGTAGGCAGTTGCTGGGCATTTTCTGCAACTGGAGCAATAGAAGGAATAACTAAAATAGTCACAGGACGGCTTATAAGTCTTTCTGAACAACAACTTGTATCTTGCGATAAGAATAGTCACGGCTGCCAAGGAGGGTCGTATGTTTCTGCATTTAAATATGTCATTAAGAATGGTGGCATCGCCTCGGAAAAGGATTATCGGTATACAGCTAAAAACGATGCATGCAATTCCACTCTGGTTAGTTTTTATATTTGTGTCAATTAATCAAGTAGTCTACATAGAAGGTTTTTTTTTTTTTTAAATTTCAGGTTTTACTATTATTTTTGTTTTATTTTGATGCAGGAAAAAAAGAAAGCAGCTACTATTGATGGATTTAAGAATTGGCGTGCCAAACCTATATCCGAAAGTTCTCTCCGTTGTTTTGTTTTCAAGCAACCTGTTAGCGTTTCCATATACGCAAGCAAGCATTTTCATTCCTACAAGAGTGTAAGTCATATTTTCATTACCTGAAAACTTTGTCTCTACCATCCAACAAGACACATTTGACAAGTAATTAATAGTTGCTTTCCTAAATTTGACAGGGAATCTTTAACGGAGACGATTGTTCAGGCATCAGCGTATGTAAAACTAATCATGCTGTATTAATTGTGGGATATGGTTCGTTGGGTGCTGGTAAAGATTATTGGATTGTCAAGAACTCATGGGGACCCAACTGGGGACAAGGTGGTTACATCTTGATCAAAAGAAACACAGGTGTTGCTCGAGGTGTATGCAATATAAATTGTTCTGGTGCTTACCCAACCAAAATGAAAAAAGAAACTCTAGCTTTGAAGCTTTCTGCTTCTATATGAAGGACGCTCTCTAGCAATAATATAAATATATATATAGTTGTGTGAAGTACACTGCCGGTTATGCTTTGTACCATATATGTATGTGTGTTGGGTTTAAATAAACGGCAAACTATTTGCTGTGGAGTAACGTTTATGTATGTTAAATTAAGAATGAAAGCTCTATATATGTACTTCACCTTCTGAACTTCATATTGAATAAAAGGCTAATTGTTGTGTTTAAAAATATGTAAAGGGAAGCATAATTCTTAAGAAAATTAATTTGACTGTACGTAGCTCGTATGTGGATTAATAGTCTCTATGGACTAAAATTGTAACCCAAATAAATTTATAGTAGCTCAACACAAAAGTGAGTTTGAGATTAAATATAACTAAAGAAATAAAAATGACAAAATAAGTAGACTGATGAGGTATTTATCTAAGGGAGAATGATAACAACAAAAAAACTATTTCAATTTGAAAATTCTAAATAAGTGATTTTCTATAAATTGGATTGTCAGTTGTTATACAAGTTTAGTTAATCACATTGCTCTTATAGGCAGTAAGACTGATTTAGGATTTTGAAATTCACATAAAACTTATATGTCATTCTCACTTTATTTAACCCAATTCAATTATAAAACTAGACTAAAATTAACATAGGTTAAATACACTTATGAGCCTTCTATTACTCTTTTTTTTTTCTAATTCTTTTTTTATCCTAATTATAAGTCAATTAATTAACAAATTAATGGACAATTCAGATTGTGTTTACTGTCTACAAATAATTCCACTTAACTATTGAAAAATTAGAAGGTAATTCAGCTAAGTCCAGAGGCCAAAAATTACGAAACACACGTTACTTCACGAGACAATGCAGCAACAAACACTCTCCATGTAATTTAACCTAGCCATCGATTATCATCGCTCAATGAATAGTCACTGGATTTATAAAGATAATGGACAGGAAACATCTAAAAATTGCAATCACAAACTCAATTAGCAAGAAAGATCAAAGTCTATCAGCTAAAATCATGAATTATTCATCTGCGCATTCCACTACCTAGATCTAGGCAATTCCAGTCACAGATTACTCATTATACGAGCAAATGTTCTTGAGTATATGAATTACAAAGACAGGTGCCTGAAAACAGTTCTCTGGACAAAAATCCAGCCGGAAGCTATGGAAGGACAAAAGATTGGAAGAGATACACGAATCCAGTGGTTTAGATACAATCAAGGGCTTAAATTAAATGCCATGTTACATGGAGAAGAAGGAATTAGTTAGAGATCATGGCCAACTCGGCTCTAGAATGCAAATCTGGACATGTCACGCTGCTGGACGGACAGCCTTCTTCGGCGCAACTCCAGTTACTACAGGTCACAAAACCTCCTCCAACTAATCCAGGGAAATTCTCCTTTCTTCCACGATTCCAACACCTCCGGAATCACTCAAAACGAGTGAGTTATGGCTGCCCGAAGTTCCGCTTTCAAATCGCGTTTGTGCTCTGCTTTCCTGAAGCATGCAACGGTCATTTTTTGTTTGTGTGAAAATTACAGCTGTGCCCACCTCCTCTCGTCTTCTTGCTCTTTGCTGTCGACATTTTAATTCCTTCATCCAGGTCCTCATGTCTTCAAATAGCAGCAACTTTCTAACTTTGCACTTAGGCCTACCTCCTCTCGTCTTCTTGCTATTTGCTGTCGACATTTTAATCCTTTCATCCAGGTCCTCGTGTCTTCGAATAGCAGCAACATTCTAACTTTACACTTACGTCCTTTACATGTTGTCGTTCCAATTTTGACCCAATTTCTTCAAAGTCCCTGAAACATGCATGTAAATTGCATTTAAGTCCTTTTTATTTACTTATTAAATTCTGCCATATTTATTTTTTTATCCATTTTTCACACAAAATGACTATAATACCCCTATGAACTAATATAATTCCATTCAATTCCCTATAATGCTTTTCTAATACAATATTTCTACATTAATTGCAAAATCATATCAAATAGTGCTTTATTATAGAGTTGCGTGGTTTTATACATTTTAGTCACATTAAACTTTGAATAATTTCATAATGAAATATAAACATTACTGTAAATTTGTCTATATTTAATTATTCTTAATCATTATATATCCGAACATCAAATACACACACAGATAGATATATATATATATATATATATATAACGCTTTATAACCATTCAATATTGGACACTCTATTTGATAGTTTTTAAAATTTAACCGTTATTTATAGTGCACTATATTTAACAATTGTCAACGAATAACTATTAAGTTTATATATATATATATATATATGACAGTTTTATGCAAATAATCCTCAAGTAAGCATGAACAATTTTTTTTACTCGAAACCTTGTGGGTAGGCAATCTTGCTAGTGGCTGCATCTTGTCCTATGATCCTATTTCTAGGAAGACATTCATAAAGATAATTAGTTTAATGCAAAGTTTTCGGGAAATGCTTGGTCCCTTATGTCAAACCCCTCTTCGGAATAGACATTTATCACAACAATTGAGTGCCATTCAATGAGGAGCAAGAAAATAGAATAAAATAGTACTGATATATTAGTTCAAATTTCGTACATACATGATATTCAACAAAACATACCATAATATTTACATAATCCCAGTGTTTCAAAAGGGAGATAACTACACTTCACTAGCCAAAAAGAACGTCTTTGTCTGCACTGAGTTCGCCCACTAGTATCTCGCTTCTACGTTCTTGCCTCGGGAATTTTCACCTCTGGCTAAGCAATTATAATTATGGGAAAAAGGGTGAGATTCAAAGAATCCCAGTAGTAATAAACAGTTGTCATAAAATCTACAATATGAATACATGCAAGGCACCATATTACATGACTGAGGTAAATATAAACATTCATGGCACACACACACGCCCGTCTAAGGCCCAGGCCACGCCTAACCATGGACTAGCTAGCTGGAGGACCAGACCTTTGTCTGTCCTATCTCATCTCAGTACCTCGACCGAAGGGTCCTCACCCACTACCTTGGCCAAATACTTCTAGCTGGAGGGTCCTCAACCACTACCACAGCTAGATAAATAAGTGGTGTCAATCAACTCAGTACCTCGACCAGAGGGTCTCTATAACACCTTAACTTAGACCTTATTTAGGTCACTTAACGTCCTTAAAAATATTTCTAAGTGCAGAAATTCGTAAAAATTTAAAACTTTTTATTTCTTGTTTTGTTTCCAATGGAACTTTTATTTTCCAAGTGTACTTATGGTCGTTATAGGTTATCTGTAACCTAACTTAAAAACATTGGTAAACGTTTTCCTTACGTTCCTAACTTTCGTACGAAATTCC
>JBAGKO010000001.1:12772981-12794304 GCA_037177275.1 Acacia concinna | reverse complement strand
TTCCCACATTTAGACCACATCCATCTATGGTCTAATAAGTTAGTTTATATACCACACGTGCTTATATGTAATTTAAACAATAAGACTTTTTAGACCACACTCACCATACGTGGTCTAAAAAGTAGACTTTCTAGATTGCATTTCATTATATGTGGTCTAAACAGTAGACTTTTTACATTACACTTCACCATATGTGGTCTAAAATATAGGAATTTAAAAGGTGCAATTTATCATAAGTGTTTTAAAATGTTAGATATTTTAGACCGCATCATGCGAGGTGAAATCTAAAAAATCATTTTTTGAACCGTATGTATATGCAGTCTAAAAAATGCTTCACTTTCTAAACCACCTAGATCTAGACTACTTAAGTGTGGTCTAAAAAACAATTTTTAAGTGGTTTAAAAATCATTTTTTGTATGTCTTAGTCATAAATATAAAATATTTTTTGCATTGTCAATATTTTCTTAATCTACCTTTATTAATAATTCTTCAACAACCATCAAAGAAAATGTGGAAGGAAGGAATTAAGAAATATAACTAGTACGTTTTAAGAAAATACATTTCATATTAAATAATTTAAATAACTTCAGTAATCTAATAAAATTATATAAATATGTTTTATATTAAAGGCTGAAAAGAGTAGTTGTCATCCCAAAGTTTGTACATACATGATTCCCGAGCATATATTTGTCATTTTTTTGGTTGCATATAAGATTGAAGTTTGTTTTTTTTGGTACAAGATTGAAGGTGTTTGATACTTTTTGTGGTAAATAAAATAATGAGGCTTTTTGGTATAATATTTTCCCTAATAATACTTGGAAGCATTAGTGGCCCAATGCTGTTGATCAAAATTAGTGGCCCAATCCTGTTGATCAAAATTAGTGGCCCAATGATTATAATAACTTTTTTGTGGTAAATAATGAGGCTTAATGTCCAAAAATATTACCATGCAAATTAAAGAAAACTTCTTATTTCTTTTATATTTTATTATCATGGTATAGAACAAATTTTAACAATTTAAATTATTTGTTTATTTTTAAAATAATCGTTGTATGAAATGTCAAATGAAAACTAATTCTTGATATGAGAGTGGTTTGAAATTTTTGGAAGAGCCTGGCAAAAAAAAAAATTATGGGAAGAAAATTAAAATGAGGGGGGAAAAGGAAAGAAAGAAAATGAGAACCCAAACCCTCGGCGAACGGCGATGCATGTGAAGTGAACTGTGAAAGGCTGAAGGGCCTTTATGTAAATGCGCTCGAAGTTTGAGTTGCTGAACTTTCTTTTCGTTCTCCTCTTGTTGCTCTTTCTCGCCGTTTTCTACTCTTTCATTCTGTTCTGCACGTGCCTTTCTACTGACTCCGCGTCCTTATCCAGTTGACGTCGCCACCGGTATCCTCTGTCCAGGTTCCGTCATCCTTTTTCCCTTTCTCTTGTTGTCGTTATTTTTTTTTTTAATTTTCAAATTACTCTTAAAAAATATACTTTAATTTCTTTCATTCTACTCTCCGTGAGTTAGTTTGTAATAGTTACATAGATAATCCTGAACTTTCAACATTTCAGATTCTGTACATCCCTGTGATGTTCGTCCCCTGTTTAAACCTGGTGAGCTGAGCGCGTCCCCTGTCAACTGGTGAGTCCATATAGCGGCCGAAATTGCTTTGACTTTGGTTTTCTGGAAGCCAGTTTATTGAAAGTTTTAAGTTTTAAGTTATGGAACTTACTTAGTAAGTGTTGCACTTTATGAACGTTTAATGGGATTATTTCGTTGATTACTTAGATCTTTTTTACTTCTTGAGATATAAATATAAACGGCCTTTGAACATTTGATTCTAATTGAAGCTAGTTTATTTATTATTTGAAAGTTTGGGGAATATAAAGTACATTGATGACCTGAGTTCTTTTTCCGTTGGCAAGAATTTCATTACCAGTGTGTGCTTGTATATAAAACTTGTCTTAGCCTTTGACTTATGTTAAATTTTGACACTTTGTTCATGCCTTTTGCTGTTAAATTTTCCCCCTTTGCTCATTTGCTGATTCATGCCTATTGTTGTTGCATTTGCAGCTTTTGATTTGGTTGAGTATGCTGCAGCTTTTGATTTGGTTGAGTATGCATTTTCTTAAGATTATTTATGAAATGAAATGAAGAATGTTGTGCTCTTACAATATATATTATCTATTTTCTGATTGGATGTATGTCATTGATTTAGTTTTATTAGATGGCAGATTCATATTGGTTCACCACGAAGCGCTTCCCTCCTCATTTTGCTTAGCTTTTTCTTTCTCCTCCTTTATACACCCTAGCACTCTCCATAAACAGCTACTTTCAATGATCTTTCTTTCATTCTCTTTCAATTCACTTCATATCTTTGGTGAATTTCATTCTTCATCCTGTTGCTTTGATCCTCTTCTTAGGCAAGCATTGAAAACTAGCCTCCTATTGTTTACCATGAAGCCAGAACCATATATGAGGGGTATAGGATATGTGCTAAATTTTTCTGACCTGAAAAAACAGAACAGATGCTAAAATATAGGCCTTTTACTATCCCAAAATTTTACTTCACAAAACCCTAGACCTCTCCTGAGGAGCATTGTGTATTGGGCCGCCCTTTTTTATGGAATTTGTGTTTCAAGTGATTTTTGCTTAATTTCTTTGCAATTATCTCTGCTTGTATTTGGGGTCCTTGCTGGAACGTGGACTTGGAATAATTATCATCCACCCTCTTGCTATGTTACTGGCCCTCATTTGGCATCAATTGTCATTTTTGGGACCCTCTTTAGTTTTGTTTTTCATTGCAAAACATTTAACACCAAAAGTTATGGTGTATTTTATTTTTGTTTTTCCTAAAAGGATTGAATTAACAGTTGCAGGTTTTGAAGGATAACCATGTTGATGTAAATGAATGAACACTTGGAGATGCACAAGGATTCATGGGAATTTCTCATTCTTGTAAGGCCTGGAAGAAAGTATTTTTGAAGAGTTATTTCTATTGTGTTTCCATGTTATGTGCATTTGAATTTGCAACTGCACTTTTTTTTAGGGTTGAATTGACTTTTGGCATGACTCTTATATTCTGTACAATAACGATCATCTTGCTAGAGATAAAGTCCAATGGTTTATTCAGTAGTCGAATGGAATATTCATTTCAGGGTTCCTTCAGAAACTAAGTAATTTTTTTGTACATAAGAAGGTAACTGAGTGTCTGTGTGTCTGCAATTTACAAGAATTTTGATTGATTAATACACTTTCATAGTCTAAGTGATGATTTGAGGAAACATTATTGGCCTTGTATATCTCAATGCTTGGGTTGTTTATATTGTAGTTGTATCATATGTATGAAGTATATGTGGTATTTGAGTGATATCAATGCAGCTGGGGCTTCAACGCAAATCAAACTTTATATTACTGTCTGTCATAAAGTTCTAATATTGTTGATTTAAAACTTCTCTCATATTTTCTCTGGTTACACTCTTTTTAATATCATTTCCATGTTATTTGCAAATTATAATATTTTTCTAATTTATTTCTATATCTTAGCTGGTGTTACTCTTCCTTGACAGTATGGAACTTGCCTCTTCATTGTCTCCTTTGCACCTTCGTCGATATAAACACTCTGTGCATCTGTGTGAAAAGAGAAACTACAGTACTGAAATTCCATTAGTGGATTGTGGAGAATATATTACAAACTCCCATAGTTCCAATAATCCCTCCGGAGATTCAAGCTCAGTTGATTATTTGTTGAAATATAAATCTGAAACAGATCCATTTCTTCAAGCAAGCTGTTTTAAGCCCTGGTTCAAAAACTGGCAAAAACTCAGAAAGAACAAACTGACAGCGAGCACTTTTCCCGCCGCCATTGGATTTTGGCCACAACGAAGGGTCAAACTTTGGTTAGAGAAGATAGGCGCAATTGAACCATTCTCTGGAAACAGTGCTACGTGTTGGAGCAATATCAAAGAGGAGGAGGCACTTGAACGATATAAACTTATAACTGGAAATACTGTCATGTTTCCAAAATTTCAAGTCTATAACGTGAACCCAGATGATGACTGGCTAGCCGCCTCACCGGATGGTATAGTTGACAGGATAGTGTACGAGTTGCCTTCTCAGGGAGTGCTGGAGATAAAGTGCCCATATTTTGGTGGGGACTTGAGTAAAGCTTTCCCTTGGTCAAGAGTTCCACTGTACTATATTCCCCAAGCTCAGGGTTTGATGGAAATTCTAGGAAAGGATTGGATGGACTTTTATGTCTGGACTTCTAACGGTAGTAGTTTGTTCAGGTTATATCGTGATGAAGATTATTGGGATGGTATGAAAATAGCGCTCTCTGATTTCTGGTGGAAGCACGTACAGCCAGCAAAAGAACTGTACGATAATTATGTTGTAACAAATCCACTTTCTGAACTGAGTTTTCTGAAGCCAGCTCCTAGGCATGAGTTAAGCGGTTATTTAGTTTATGAAAGCAAACGTGTTGTTGATAATTCCAGGCTATTGATGCGGGAAATTCATGGGAAGCTGGTCAGTTGATGGTTTTATAGAGATATAATGATTGAATCACAAAATATTTGTTTTAGACGTCCTGTCGTTTTGCCTGATTAGCATGAATTACTATTATTTATGGAGAAAATAGCCTTGCTTGGGATTGGTAATGCTTGATAATAGGGCCATCTTTGAGCAGATAAGATTAATATTAGAAATGTTTGATGTGTTAGTGCTAATTTGTTTTATCTTATTAGAAGTGCTTTTACTATTTATGAAATTAAATATGTGAGGGAAATTTTGTCTTGACTTATAAAAAAGGGTTTCTGAAATTATGATTTGATTATTTTCCAAACAAACACTTAGCGCAAGTTTGTTTTAGTTTTTAATAAATGATTTTACGGTATTCAAAGTAAATTGGGGAGGGGATTTGTTTGGGCTTTGTGAAAAAAGTTCTTTTGATGCCTCACAGAGTGAGTATACTTAGGAGTTAGAAGTGTAGGGATGAGTATACTTAGAAGTTAGAAGTGTAGCATGCAGTTTCCTATTTAGCGATGAGTATATGTGATGTAGTTTCCTATTTTTATTTCTTGCGTGTATTAGTTCATGTTATTGAATTTTGGCTCTAAAAAAGTCTACGAACCATCATCATTTGAATGACAATAAAATGCAAGGAAAAACGGCATTGGAGTCTGGAGTTTTGTGAATATGGGGTGTGTACTAGATTTGAAATCGTGTTTAGTGTGCAAGTTTGTATATGAATAATGTAGTCCATATTATGAAGATGATTTCATTCAATAACCTAAGGTGGTTGAAACAGTAATGGTCAAGTTGGACCAGTATCGAACCAAGTGACCAAACTAGTTCAAGTCAATTTTTTATTTTAATATTTTGTAATTTAGACATTATTTCTATTTCTTATTTAATATTGTTAGAGTATTTTTGAAGGATATAGTTTTATTGTTTTAGGATGACTCTTATATGATTGTAGGTATTTTTATAATATTAAATATTAATTGTGTCTATATGGTTTAAATCTTTTTTCCAACATGTTTTTTTTTATTGTAGTTAGGGATTCTCATCACTTTCTAATGTCTTTATTTTATGTGATGATTTGATATGTTATTATTAAATTGAGTTATTCTTAAATTGAATAAGAAATCGATAATCCCCAATTTTCCCTATTTCATTAGTTAGGCATAGGCTAATGGGCCTATTAGAATTGTAATGAGTAAGGATGGTTAAGTAGGACAGATTAGAGGAGGTGACCCTTTAATCCTATTGGCATATTTTGTCATTTTTCCCCATTGACTCTCCAGAAATTAATAAAAATATTGTTCTCTTATCTTACTTCTCTATGTCTTCTTTCCTTCTTCTTCAATTCTTCTAATTGATTCTAGGGTAGCATGAGTTGTATATTATTATAACCGATCTAGTACAACCAACCTCAAGTTGGTATTGGATGAGACTAGATCACGAGCTACCTTATCCAACTTGAGGCCTTTTTCAGACAAACGAGGCTTTTTTCAGACAAACTTGGATAGACTTCAAACCCTGTCTAGTTTGTTTTATGCTCATTTAAATATAAGTATAACCCAGGTGTGTCCTCATTGAGCTATAAATTACTCAATGAGATGTGTGACATTTAAGTATAAGTATAACCAGGTGTGTCCTCACTGAGCTACAAATGACTCAATGAGGTTGTTGGTTGTTTTGTTAGTCCTGTCTAGTTTGTTTTATGCTCATTTAAATACAAGTATAACCCAGATGTGTCCTCATTGAGCTATAAATTACTCAATGAGATGTGTGACATTTAAGTATAAGTATAATCAAGTGTGTCCTCATTGAGCTATAAATGACTCAATGAGGTTGTTGGTTGTTTTGTTAGTCCTATCAATTACTAGTTGGTCGACGATGAACTGACGAATTTGCCCTTTATGACTTTTACTCCCTCCATCCTTTTGCGTTTTTATTCGTAAATGAATCTTTCAATGGAATTGGCCTTGCTGGCTCTGATACCAATACATAAACCTTCAATAGGATTAGGATTCAAACTCATGTTGACCTTAAGAACTAAGGGATGTGACAAATCCTAACCTCCTATGACTTTGTGGTTCACCAAGCCGAACCCGATCCAAACCACCTAGCCAAACCTTTTGATTGGAGTAAGATTTGAATGGGTTCTGATATCATATCTTATGACGAAATGATAAAAGAAAAGCTGCGTCAATTTCTTTATTGTTACTTTTTATTAGCTTGGATATTTTTTTTCCCTCTATTTCATTGTTCTATATAAAATAATATTGGTTCACAAGACAAATAAGATTTTGGCCATTTACATGATAAATTTGAAAAGTGACAAGATAAATATGAGCATTTACAAAATAAATAAAATTATTTATAAAACAAATAAAATAAAGGTATCATTATCTTTTCACCTACAACTTAATTTCATTTTTTTATCTAAATTAGTGTAGTCAAAATTAAAAAATTGTAGAGTTACTAAAATTAAGTCACATAGCTAACTAAAATCATCCCAAAAAAAAAAATATTTGAACTTATATGACTATTCAACTTATGCATCTCTTTTTCTTTTTTTTACCATGATTGCTCTCTCCTTCTCAGCTTAATGGATGCAGGCCAACCGTGTTTAACAATAACAAGATTATCACATAGTCGAAGGAAATTTATCTTAATCTTAAATATATCACATTTATCAATATTTTCCTTATTTACACCTATCGATGCTCATTCAATAATAATTAAGGAGGAAATAAAATGAGAAAATTAAGAAGGGTGATTAGAGTATTTAGAAAATACATGTTATATTAAATAACTCAATTACTTTCCTAATCTAATAAAATTAGGTAAATATACATTATAGTAAGAACCAAAGGGGTAGTTTCATATTCCTATTTACTGTGTTTTAGTTACTGTTATTGAGTTTTAATGTATTTCAAGTGCATTTGTAACATTTTTGCACGTTTCATATCTCATCTCAAAACAGTTTCAAATTTCTGTTGGCGTTTTGAAATGTTTGAAATACTAAAGAAACCTACTGGCCTACTGGCCTATGTTCAACCCATTTTTTACTCAACAAATGTTAGAAAAGTTAGCTACACAAAGCAAGCATATTAGTCCTGTAGGGACACAACTACAGAAAGCAAGTATTGTTGCTTTTAAGGCTTTCTTTCTTTTCTTAAAGAGGGATTATAAAGTTATTAAATTTATTACCAGTTTCACTTCTTTTTTTTGAGTTGCTTATGTATTTTCCCTTTGTCATTTAATTCTTCTGAAAGTTGTTGGATGAAAATGTTGGAGGGCCTCGGTTTGACTTGGAACAGAGGCTTTAGGAAAGTAAATATATATCGATTGTGTGAGTAAACGAGAGATTGAGTACTCTAAATGACCCAGAGAAGGCATTATAGCCTTGCTGACATGTTATATAAGTTAGACTCCAAACATATTTTTAATACTGTTATTTTAAATAATGAGATTTAATTCATCCCTTTTACCAAGGAGGGGTAAAAAAAAACGGAACAGGACTTTGAGGCAATGCTGTAAATATGAGTTCCCAAATATTGTGGTAAGTAGAAGATTGTGTTTATATGGATTGATAGCTAGCATGTTGAAGAAAACACGGTGGAAATACCTTTCCCTCCAATGATAATTATGATGCACATCGCTAAAATAAGTTGCAGTCAAAATTCAAAGTTCAATGATGAATCTGAATCAGTTGTATTAATGTGGCAGTCTGCTTCTGCTTATCATATGTTTTTTTTTATTATTATACTTGCGGAGAAATCATCAAGAATGAGGATAGGATTGTTATTACTCTTTGGCTCACAAAAAAAAAATAATTAAATTACTTTACTTTAAAATATTTTTACATATAGTTCTTTTTTTAAATTATTTTGTTTAACTTATAAGCTAATATAAAATATACCCCCAATACTAAACATAAGATCAAGTTAACTTTTTTTAGAGATATTAAAGAAGGTAAATAAGTTATTTAATCATATTATATATAATGTATAATTATATAACATATCAGTTAATAAGTTAGACCCCATCGATTGAAGCAAAATGGAAAATTTAAATACTTTAAAGTAATGTAATTAGCTTTTTTATAATTCTCTAAAAAAAGTCAATTGAGTTTATATTTAGAATTATATGTAGTATAATGATACATAACTTATGACATGGTTTAATAATTTATTTAGTTTCCTTAATCTTTTTTTTTAAAAAAAATGTCAACTCTATCTTATATTTAAAATCAGAAAAAATAGTGTAGTCCCAAAAATTTAGAGATCATGTTCTTTTTTTTTTTTTTGGGCTCCTGGTTTTTGCTTAGGGTTCGTTGATGCTGTGTTAACAGGAGAGTTCTAGATAAACAAGAGTAAATTTACTTTAGTTCCATTCCATATCCTCACATCAACCTTCAAATATACTAGTTTTTTTTTTAAAAAAAAAAACAATTCCTATTTTCATATATTTTGGCGACAGGCTTTGTTGAATCATGCAAGAGTCATGAAAGTACTTAGTTGGGGAGTAGGGAGGGGGTTGGGGAAAATTTTGATTAGCTCATCCATATAAATTAGAAATGGTTCATTTTCAAACCTCAACAAATTCTAGTTTTATTAAGTCTGTCGAGTCGTGGGGCTTTTGTGATTTAGCATATATGCATATTACATATACTCAACCTTCACTATGAGATAAATGTTGATTAATGTGGGATAGTGTCTAATGGAAAAGGTATCATTTAGTTTGGAATGTAAATTATAATTGAATTCAATGTTAAATGTAGATGTGTTTGTTTTCAACGGGTGTATATGTTAAGCTAGTTTTAAACACAATTAATGCATGTAATATTAATTTAATGGTTAGTATTTAGTTTTCATGTTGAATTTAAATTATTGCTGATGTTTCAAATTTTGCAATTGGGAATATAACCTCTACCTTATATTAAATCTGATATTCTTAAGAAAAGATCATATAAGTGGATACATTATTAGCTATACTGCAGTTAAACAGAAAGTACTGTGTAATATATATACATATTAAAAACTAATGTTTGGAAAAAAAACTAGTAATGTGTATATACATTTAGTTACATATTAAAAACTGATGTTTGGAAGAAGAACTTGTAATGTGTGTGTATATATTTAATATTAGATGCATTTTAATTTCTATCACCACGACATATTACATTACAAAGGTAATAAACAAGAGACAAGGACTTCATCATAGATAACTCATTCATCAGTAAAGAGACAAGAAAACCAGCGACTAATTCCAGGTGAAGTCCAAGTTGCGACCTAGAGAGACAGAAAGCACCCCCCAGCATCCAAGTCGTGACCTCAGAAGTCCAAATCGCAACCTAAAGAGATAGAGAGCACCTCCCAGCATCTAAGTTGTGACCTGGTTGACGCCATTATATTTCCATGAGGGCTGCACAAGAATGCTACATTTTACAAACTACCAAGGTAAAATATGCTCCACAAAAAACTTCCGGGTGCCAAACACTCCTCAGGTAAAACTTCCAAGGTTAAAAATGGTACTTTACCCTATTGGAATACAAATGAAGTTGCTCCATATTCCTTATTCTTCATATAAGACTGGATAACAAACTAACCGATATGTAAACATAATAAAGAATTGAAAATATAGCAGTGAAGCCAATTACAGTTGTCAAAGTCAGTTAGTTGGGGAATTAGGAGGATTAGTTAGTTAGTTAATTAGGGTTATAAATAAGGGCTTTATACCTACGGTAGATTAGACTTGTGCATTTGTGATTAGTGATGGAATACACCTTTTCTCTCGTTCTCTCTCTGTTTCTCTTCTCTCCTGAATCTCTTATCTGTATCTCTTCCTCTTCTCCCCTTACTCTCTCATCTCTTGGTGAATATCATATCACTAACTAAACAAACACATTCAGTTATATTCCTGAGAAGAAAGTATCAGAACTCCAGTCAGCACTTCATTGAGATTTTAATTTTTTTTGTAATCCTCGTAGCTACAGGTTAAACCTGTAACGAAATACAGTTCAGACTTTTAACAATATCCTGCTCGATAGCTCTAAACCTTGGGTGAATACAGGGCAGTTATAGAGTATAGTAAATAAAAGAAGAAGAGATTAAGCAATATGGCGCACAGAACAGTCATGATGTCATTTAAAGTTTCCACATGGTTCGTTGTATTAAAAAGGGACCCTCACCTTAGATTATGGCATTAAAAGACTCATAATTTACCTGTCCATCATACAAATTGAAAAACAATGGACTGGGGTCACTGATACGTAACGTCTCAATATCCCAATTGTTTTTTTTTATTCTTATTTATTGTTATCATTAGGTTAGACATAAAATGATAGACATTTTAATATCATACACTGATGGAAAAAACAAAAAACAAAAACAGATTTGTATTTTTTACGATTTTACAAAGACATAATACCCTAAATATGGGCAAATTAGATTTATGTTCTTTGAAACAAAAAAACAATTTTGAAAAATGCAAAACTATGTCATCTCATCACATGGCATCTATCATTTCAAATCAAAGCTGATGATGAAGAAACACAATTAAGCTGGGGCACTAGAGGGTGGGCAATCCAATGAATGAGTCATATGAATACAATAGCAAGTAAAATGAATGAGCCAGACAAAGCCCATTGTCGATGACAAAGAGGATGCCAAAATCTACATGCCATTCATGCAATTTCAACAAAACTAGCTACGTGTGCTACTTGATCTCGAACAGTAGTGCCCTAAATTGTTTTACTTTTATAACAGTTAAATTGGGAGACAGACCAGCAGAATCATCGCAAACAGAGACAGAGAGAACAACTGGAAAAGACAACCGATGATAAAGGAAACTCTTGCTGTGGCATTGACAACAATTCTTCAAGTGAGAGGCTGAGATTAGAGAGAGAAGTAAAGAGGAAATGTGCAATAGACACAGGAACAATGGGCGAAGGGCACAAATGTGGGGTTTTTCAAAATGACTCAAGATCTAAAGTCCATCATCACCTGCATAAACTTTTTTAATTAAAGAGAACATCTTTATCAGAACAAAAAAAATTCACCCAATAAAATCTCCTTTTAACTCCTAAATCAGATCAAGAATTCTCTACACTGGCTCCAAATGTCCGAACAAAAAAATACCAGCCGAATGTTGCTTTCCTATTTTAGCAAGGACAACATTTATCTGAGCTTGGCTTTAAGGTTCCTTCCATGGCTACCACCAACCGGTCAGACTATGTCAATATCTAAGTTTTACACCACATTTCCCCAATTTAAGAACGTAGTGGAATTTAAAGCTAGCTACAGATAAATGTTGGCAAGTAGAAGTGACTTGAAGATACATCATTCACCAAAAGATCTCATTCAAAAATTTCCTTAAATATCCTTGGTTCAACCTATATCTTTTAACAATCCCCAAGTTAGAAGTGACTTGGAGATAAAAACTGGAGTACAGACCTTTCCCAGCTGGTCTTTGCAACACTATATACTTAGTTATACCCTTTCTCATAGGCTGACTTTAAAGCACCAATGTCAGGACTTGAACATGACAGATTTTTTCTATCCTCTTAATGATTGTAAAACGTGGCACAAAACTGTTCCAGGGCCAAGCTTAAGGATATTAGCTTAGAAGATCTACCTATTCACTAATTTCTGAAGAATAAAGCCGCATTGCTTAATTACAAGCACACAGACATTATTCCGTACCAAGTTGCCAGCTCCAAATTTAAAATTCAGGAGAATTAGAAAGTAGTCAACATTGGACATAGATCATCCAAACATTTTATATAAGCCAGAACAAAATAATAATGAAACTAATACTGAGTAAACCTGAATAAAGTTTAGACTTATAAAGCCTGGTTCAGTACAGAATATTCATATGCCATACTTTACAGCCATGGTCCTATTGTAGGAGGCAAGACCGAGAATGAAAAGAAATGACCAAGGTACACGAAAAAATAAAATAAAATGAAAAGCACAGTTTATTTCTTTCATTGAAGGAAGGCAACAAGTATGCCGAAGGTGCAAGGATTAATATACAAGGCATCGTTCACCATTTATAATTTCTCATGACCAGTGAAAGGGAATTATGCATGTTCCACTTAAGAACAGATACAGCATGAGATCAACTTTAATGCCAAAGTGTGTTCTGAAATTTCACCACTACGAAACTATAACATGAGAACTGAAAATCAGTGTAGAAAAGAAAACGAAACGAAAGAATGCTTCCCTTCAAGGCGCTCTTGGGTCTGTTCCATGCTGCCACACATAAACAAGTTCGTCCCATCCTGTACTCGCAATAAGCCCCTCAACAAGCACACTCATATCAACACCAACGGCGAACTCAGTATGATGATCATATCTACTCACAAGCGCATCCTCCACCATGATATCCCACATGCAAACTGTCATATCATACGAACAAGAAACCATCAAGTTCCGCATATGAGGCGAGAACTTTATTCTCCTCACCGCATAGCCATGCCCATTTAGCACCGTGATCGGAACTCGGTTGTTCCTCACATCCCACACCTTAATTGATTTATCCACCGAAGCCGTCGCTATAATGCAATCGTCATATTTGTTCCAATCGCAAGACAGAATCTCGAATTCATGCGCCGGAAGTATCATAGTTGAAGTTGGTTCACGCACATCCCAGATTCTTACCGTACAATCCCCAGAAGCCGAGGCAAATATGTCACCGTGACGGGGGTTCCAAACTGAGGAATAGACGCAGTAAGCGTGCTCCTGGAAGGTTCTTACGCTAGTAGGTCGATCCATAGTCCAGAGCTTAACAGTGTCGTCCCAAGAAGAAGTTAAGAAGGAATCGCGCCGCACTGGATTGTAATCTGTAGAGTGGACTTCCCGTGTATGCTCGTGAAAGGAGCGAATAGGATTGGACGTAGGTGGGAGCGCGAGGTCATAGAGCTTGACGGAACCATCGGCTATGGCCGCGACGAGGAGGGATTCGTGCGATTCCGACCAAGCGACGTCATATACCCCATCAGCTGTGTCGTAGCCTACCATCTCGGAGATGGGCATGCCGGGATTCGGCGCCAGGTCGAGGACGTGAACGCGACCATTTCCGAGGATGCCGAAATTCTGTGCGGTGGCGACGGCGACGCGGTTCTCATAGAAGGGACTGAACTTCACGGAGTAACCGTTAAATGGAGTTTTGAAAGGGGGCATGGTTGAGTGTTGCTGGCGCCGGTGAAGCAATCAGATTATGGAGATTTGGTGAGATGGAAAGTGAAATTGAAGATTCTATGATTTGTGAATTGTGACTTTGCGTTCAATCGGATCAGCGATTACGCCGGTTAGTGTTGAATGAAGACTGGGAAGCTGCCGGGCCGACGGAGAATAGAAGATAATGAAAGGAACAGCGGCTTGGCATTCCAACCTTTATCCCAAATCCAAAGTCATATTAGGCCCGAGATTCATTTAAAAAAACAAGAATCGATTATTTCTTTAGTATAAAAAAAAATTGTTTTCCGTTGTTGATTGATTGATTAATTCAATTAAATTCAGGCAAAAAATTTGTTTAATTAAAGTATCTTAAATTATTATTTTTTACCATCTCTTAAATTCTTAATTATTCTTTCTAAAACATTTGTTTTAATTATATAAGCAAAATCTATATCAATATGTATGTTATCTTTTTTTTTTATGCCAGGTCAATATATGTGTGTGTTAGGGTTAAAAGGTAAATTTGCATGAAAGTGTTTTACGATGGGCAATCAAGCCATTTTGCCTCCAAAAGTTTCAAAAAGTGGATAATTTTGCTCTAACAATTATCTCCATTAAGTTTAATTGTTAGTGAATAAATATATTAAGTTGACAATTCACATACATTTAAGTAATTTTTTGTTAAAATAAAAATTTGTCCCATAAATCCATATATAATCAACTTTTTTTTTTTAAGTTGAATTCAAAATTTCTAGGATAAATTTGAACTTTAACAAAAATAATATGTAAAATATCAGTTTATTCAATAATAGTTAAAATTAATAAAGATAATGGCTAAGTCAAAATTGTTAAATTTGCTAAACTTTTGGGGCAAAATCATCCTCAATGAAAATTTTCTACTTTTTAAATAAAATTGCCTCTTAACCATTTTATATTATTATCATGAACACAATCTCTCTATGTATGCAAGTACTAGAAAACTAATTTTTTTCACTGTCATAATATACCAACATGTTAGTATCAATATCTTCTAGGGCTATATGAATGGTTTAGATTCATGTGTTATTTTAATATCAATATATTGTTATAAAAAAAATTAGAGAAAAAAACATAAAAATTAAAGCTTTGAAATATCTCAAGGTTCAACAAAAAAAAAGCTTTGCAAATGTAATACTGTATTATTTGGATTTCGTTAACTCTTACTACTAACTTTCAATTTATTGTCATATTTAAAATTTACTTGTTCTTATCACATAGGATCTCTTCCAACGTGCTTTCCATATCAAAATTTAAGGAAAACACAAACTCAGAGAGAGAGAGAGAGCCTATAATTCAAGTCAAAAAATTTAAGAACCTAGTAAATTATTGATTATTCCATGCAGAAGAGACTTCTAAAAAAAAGGGGTGTGTGTGAGATTCAAGAACTTAGAATTCAGGTCAAAAAATTTAAGAACCTAGTAAATTATTGATTATTTCATGCAGAAGAGACTTCTAAAAAAAGGGTGTGTATGAGATTCAAAAACCTGGAATTCAGGTCAAAAAAATTAAGAACCTAGTAAATTATTGATTATTCCATGCAGAAGAGACTTCTAAAGAAAGGGTTAAGGTGCAAAAATGTCATGTAAATATTTAAAAAGGGTGTTTGACACCTTTTACATTTTTTGGTGCAAATATACTCATCAACGTTTAAAAATGGGGCAAAAATACTTATAGAATAGTAAATGGAGCGGACTTTTTGCCCTATTTTTAAACATTGATGAGTATATTTGCACCTAAAAATGTAAAAAGTGTCAAACGCTCTTTTTAAATATATACATGACATTTTTACACCTCAACCCTAAAAAAAAATACAGGCAAAATATATCACTCACGCACCACAAAATAAGGGTATATATTTAAGCTAAGCTGGATTTTTGCTCCGCCCAGTACTCAGTGAAGCCGAGCAAGTCATTGGACTTAGCCCATTTTTCCTATATGATATAGACATTTACGTGTAAAAAGAAGCTATGTATCAGTGTATGTGAGCAAAAGAAGCCCACTGATCTTGGACTGAATGGGCTCACCACCATAGTTAAACTCTGTTCTGCACTAAACAAAGCAAGAATTATCACCAAAAAAAAAAAGAAAAGCAAGAATTGCTACTGACAAGAGTTGAGCCTAATCAAAAGGATTATTCCCTCACAATGTAGTAAAACAAGTTCTGAATTAGAAGAGATGTCACATTTAGTATTTGATAGTATTTCAAATAGGATTGTCTCTAACAAGAGAATACACGTACCTAAAAAAGCAACAAATTCATGTGGGTAGAAACGCTCACTTCTAATTTCTAACAATAAATTGAACATGATTGAGGATGTATTTGGAAGCCCAGACGTTCCTCTCAATAGCCGAAAGCCACTTTTTGGTTTTTTGTATTGTTTTTATCAGCATTGTTTCAATTGGGCTTTTGGAAATAAAAAAAAAGGCTACTTTGAGCCATCAACCAAAATTTTATGTTTTTGGTTTTTCTACTGTAGAGAAAAGAATAAGTTATTAGCTTGGAGTAACAAGAAACTAAGTTTCTCATGAAGAAAAGATATCGGTTCCCACCTTCTTTCATTAAAATAACATTATAATCCTTGTTATAAGTTTACTTATAGATAAAAATTTTAATCTTGATTATGCAAGTCTACTTAAAGGCTAATAATGATTGTTTTATAATTTTATTCTTATGTATGAAATTAGCTAAAAATAAATAAATAATAAAATTCAAAGGAAATCGGGAAAAGTTCCTAAATTAAAAATTTAATTGGCATGAATAATATGATAAGTTTATATATATGAAGAATGAAAGTACTATGATTGATGTCATTCTCACCAACTAAATTTTTAAAAAAGGACTTTTCTCCAAATTTTACTGAAAACTAAATAATTTAGTATTTTTAATTTTTCCCAATAATTAATTAATTGTTTTTATTTTTATTAAATTCATATCCTTTTCAGCAATCTTACATTCAAACTTACTTTTACATTAATAATCCAAACAAGTTACAATTTATTAAACTGACTTTTTTAAAAGTCAATTTAAATATAATCATATTATACAATCTAACTTTTATCTTATCTCACGTTTGTAAAAGTTAAATTAAAAAAAGTTACTTCTACCAACACTAAATCAAACACACCCTAACTCTAATAGCAAAATGCACGTGCACTAGGTAAAAACAAACAAAACGACGCATCTAAAAAATAGAGGTTGGGCACATCAAACAAATAATTTAGTCTCTTAAGTATTGCTTCCTATATTGAGTTTGATTTCTAACTATGTAATTGAAAATACTTTGTTGGGAGAGGGATAACCTTTTTATATGACTATTGAATTAAGTCATAATCTATTATTATTATGCTTAATTAGAGATAGCTCTCCCAAAAACATCTTTTATATTCGCACAAACTTGTACTTAAGATTCTATCTTTAAGCAGTCAAAACCCTTCTTCTATAACAACTCCTATTGAGAATAAGGGGTACATTTAATGTACACAACAAATCAGCTATCTACTTTGGGATACAACAACAACTGAGGTTTACAAAATTTGAAAATGTCAGTTAAAAACTTCAATATTTTACTCACATTTGGGGGACAAAACTATTTGACTTAATATCCAATTTCACATATAAGTTGGAAATCTTATAATTGCCCAATTTCACATATAAGTTGGAAATCTTATAATGCTGAGTTGTAATTTGTAAATCTGGAATGTTCAGTTGGAATGGTTTTCAATTTAGCAGTGTCATATTCATTCTTCAATTTTTTAAAAATTGCAAGAAGCTAAGTTGGGAAAACTGTGTGTGTGTTGGAAATGGATTTATCTTGTAACTTCTTAACCCTTCAAATGTTAAAGGAACCAAAATCCTTAATGGCATTTTTAAAATTTTGAGCTCAAAAAAATGTTTATGTTATCCTTTTTTACTTAATTAATATAAATAAGTAATTTACATATGATATTTAATCATGAATCGTAGTAGTGTCATGATCAATAAAACTAAAAGAGAACATCACATCATATCACAAAAACTTATTATATCAAGTGGGTTGTTTGTGCAAACAAATTAACACTACATTTCTAAGTTTCATATTTTGTTTTCATTGGCTCTTGAGATTAGCCGTTCAGGTTATTTCATTTTCACCACTAGCTTCTTTCTCAAAGCCATCATTGATGTGTCATTTTCACTTCCATCTAGTGCAATTTTAGGTGGAACTATAGGTAACTAATAATGCTATGATGATATACAACAATTGTCTTTCCCTATAGTCAATTTGTTAAGCCGTTTAGTCTTGTAAAACTCAATTTCTCTCAATGGTTTTTCTTGTTAATGTTAGAAAAAGTCTAGTGGTCCACCATTGATGGATAAACCTAAGTCTATTTCAAGTGGGGTAAAAATAGAAATAAGGAAGAGTATGGGGTAAAAATAAAAGAAATATAACTGTCATAGGAAAATACAAATTTAATATATACGCGTAATTCACTAAACTCTAACATTGTATTAAAAGCCATTCAATTTAGGAGAAATTAAAAGAGAATATATATATATATATATATGAGTGAGTCTAATTTGTGATTCACATGTGCGCACATTAATCAAACTAACAAATTGTTTTTATTAAGGGTGTACTTCCTTTTGAAGTTTAAAGTGTAAAAGGTTTTCATCTCATCTAACAAATTTGCTCCCCATAATTTGAATTTGTGCTTTTCTTTTTATGAAAATGAGATTACTTACCATATCAACTAACAACTTATTAGTATTTTCAATGAGTTTTTATTCATCTTATTGAGTGATTTACTCAAAGGTTAATTGAATCACCATATTATAAAATATAATACATATTCATTATAGAGAAATTAAAAAATACTTAAATAAATTATGTATGTGTATTTAAATGTTACTCTCAACTTCTAAATCATATCATATGGTCATATCTGTAATATATATATATATATATATATATATATATAAATGTTTAAAACCATCACACGCAAATATTGATTTAAAAAAGACACCATCTGTTATATGTAACTCATGGTCTTATGTGAGAGAAGCCATGTTGCTAAGGATTCAAAGATAGTGATTTTATGTTTAACAAGGGGAGAAAAAATAAAAGAAATATAACTGTCATAGGAAAATACAAAGTAATGAAAATGTGAAATTACAGCATAAAATGATATTATACGAGAAAATCTAATTCCAGGTTTGGTACAGTTCCATACATTATAATTACCTAACATTACAATGTAATCCTCGTTACATAGCTTTTTTATGTAAATAAAATATAATAAACTTTTTTGGACATTAATTCCCTTAATGAAAAACACATAGATGTTTATACCCTCCATTTTTAAGTTTTTTTCCTGAGTAAAATATAAATTTCATTCTATAACTATTCGATACCAAGTAAATGCTCAATAATCATCATTATATACATTATATTTATATGGTTCTTTGAACCAAACTAGCATTGACCCATTTTACATTGTAAGTTCCTATAGATCAATATACTTAAAAACTTATATATTTTCTATTTTAAACTACAAAATATAAAGTATACAGAAAATCGTATTATTTACAAGTTGCAGCACAACCTAGCTATGTTCCAAACTTCATGTAAAAAACGCATTGTATTATATTGAAAATGGTAAGTTTTTGTATTGAATTATTCATGGGTGGAGGTAAATAAATGGTAGAGAAGTAAAAGTAGAAAATAAGATCAGAACAATTATTGGAGGCAAAAATGGAACAAAAACGTACCATTCATGGGACATATAAACGTGAACAAGTTTTAAGTCTTTACCTGTTTTGTTTTAATTATTGTTTTCCCCGCGTTATTTTGTCGTTCTTGTATTTTATGTCTGTGTGTGTCACAATTACATTATTATGGCTTCACTGTTTAGTATTTATATTATATATATTGTTAAATCCATATAAATCCAAGATAGCTCGCCATAAATTGAGAAATGTGGTTTTGTCAAGTCTTGTGGAGGCACCGACTATACACAATCCCTTGATTTACGAAAGATCCTTTGACTAAAATTATCCCAATTCATATATAAATTATCAAAAAGGTAACGGATAAAATCTTGAGGCAAAAATAGTTCCAAAGATACATATATGGTTTTGGACATATATAAAATAATGTTTTCGAATTAAAAATAATAAACTACATACCCTTTGATATGATAACGAAATTGACAGATACCACTTTGCATAAAGTGCCAATAGAAAAGCAGTTGGAATAGAACTCTTTTGTTGATTGACTTCATTCCACCCTAATTAAGAAAGCGACTAGTTTGTTCTGTTGAGACCTAAATACACTTTTGATGTTAAGTTTGACTTATTATGAATACACACACTCTAATCTAATATAGAATTAATGTGCAAGAAAAAAAAAACTCATAAAATATTATATAATGAACTTTTGATTGCCGACATCCTTAAAATTAATGTGGTGCAATTCTTTTTTTTTTTAATCTTTAATCGTGGTATCCGGTGTCTTCTTTAGATTATGGTTATTTAATTTTCAAGTATCCAAACTGACTACTTCATATTTGTGGGAATGTAGGCCCACTATGGAGGCATCTCATTCCCACTAAATAATTATCATTGTTGCGTACTTAAGGTTTAAATATGAAACCAATGATTAAGCTAACACAACCTCTTATCAATTGAACTAAGCGTTATAATATGGTGCAATTCTACCTATCAACTCTAAAAAACAGTGCAAAAATCCCTAAATCTTAATGAAGACCTCACATCCATAAATTATTGGATTTTTATGTCTCATGAGCATGTTGTGTTGCCACGTGTAAATGAGTTAGGAACACAAAGTACTTATAAAATATTTTACTATGCGCAATTTAGCCAATAAACTAAATAGAGTTGCCAAAATCTCCAATTCATATTAGAGGCATAATATACATTGGAAAGTGTTGAACACTTTGTGAATTTTCAGAATTTTCCTTAAGTTTTAAATATGACTACTTTCTTTAGATTATTTACAAGCCTATCGATAATACGTTTTATTTAATATTTGGTTGTAACATATGGAAATAGTGTATTATATGTAATTAAAATATATGTGGGAATGACAGGTACCCAGGTAAGGTCTAAAATAATAAATTATTAATACATTGAAAAATTTACAAATTCCAATAATGTTAAAAGAAGGGGGAACCAAAAAGCTCTTTTAAGTGTTTAGAATTTAAAAGTAAAATTACTTAATAGGCCTAACTTCCAAATTAGTTTCCAATGTTCCAAATCAAAAATAGGAAAGTTAGTTGCAAAATATTAAGTATTTAATGAGTTTCTGATTTAGGAATATAAGTGTCATATTCTTAAAATAAACTCACAAATAGCGCTGGGAATCAGGGCCAACCCAGTCCTACAGGGCTAGCCCTTTAAGGGCCAAGGCCTTAACAGGGCTGGCCCTTGAAAGCCCGACTTCAAAAAAATCACTGTTTTTCAAAGCCTGGCCCGATAGCATCAGGGTCAGGGCGGGCCCTCAGGGCTGGAAACATTTTACACAATTTTTCAACAATTTTTTCAAAGACATAAAATAGTATTTTACAACACTTAAAATTCTAATTTAACACAAATTGTCTCA
>JBAGKO010000001.1:12762837-12772881 GCA_037177275.1 Acacia concinna | reverse complement strand
CTTAAGTTTTGACCCAAAATATTTAAGCAAAGCATTAAAAAAAATTAAAGGGTTTAAAAGGGTCAGCCCTTTTAAGCCTTAGGCCCTACAGGGCTGGCCTTTGTAGGCCTGATTTCGTTTTCAGCCTCCAAAATACAAGTCCGGCCCTCCACTTAAACGGGCTTAAAAGGACCAGCCCAATGGGTCGGCCCGTTTTCTCGGCTCTACTCACAAACAATTACACAAATTTTGTTTTTGTTTTTGTTTTTTTTTTTTTGTGTTTTTGGTGTCATTAATTTGCTCTCTTGGATTTTTGTATGGACATCTCTCTTAGATATTTAATGTTATTGTATTATATAAAATATATAAAAAAGCATATTACTTATAAGTAATAAATAATACAACTAAACTTAAAGTCCTTAATACACTAAAGCTACATATTTTATTAAAAAAAAATACACTAAAGCTACATAGAGTTTCGAGCTTACCTTACAAGTTGACATTCTTATCATCAAATTAAAGCAAGTTATCAATGGCAAGTTGCCCAATGGCAGTATCAATCGTCAATTACTCACACAAACTCAAATGAGGCTTTAGACTCATCGATGTGTGTGTGTGTGTCCATACTCGTGTGTGTTTAAATTGTATATGATCAAAGGAAAAATAAATCAATGCAAGTTGTCCCTCTCTTAGTCACAAAAAAAAAAAACAACATAATGAAATCTATAACATTATTTTTAAAATTTAAAAGTGAATTGAAAGTGAATGTAGTTTTGGAGCTCTTTAGGTAAAATGTGAAGATTTGGAAGATATATGGGACCAAGTGTCTCTATGCATCACATGAAGCCCATTAGCACCTCCATCTCCAAACATCAACATCTACACCTACACCTATTAAATGAGTGTGCCCGGCAAATATATTTTAGTGGGGTCATTTTGTAAATTAACATTCTAATTTCAACCACCCAATCTCTTTTAGCTTCATCTTTTATTCTCATCCCAATTATATTTATTTATAGCCCATTGGGTCAACATGATAATTGATTCCATTTTCAAATAATCTACCAATCACTTAATCAAGCACATTCTTTTGTTCTAAATAATAATATTTATTGTTATATATATAAACACATAATGGAGAAATATGGGTGGCATGTGATTCACACACATATAGCTTGCTTTTATTGATTTGAGTGACTTCATTATTAAACTTATCTTATTAACTTAACGTCGTATAACCATTTGTGCCCTCAAAATCATTTATAGAGTGTCACATTAAAGAAAAAGTTTTAAAAAAAGCTACTAAGCTTATGTAAAAACTGAATTTGAGGTGATGAAACACATCAATAATATAATTTGATGATTTAAATACAAAACCAACGAACCAATTATAAATCAAATCAAGCGTTCTTAGCCTTTTTTTTTTAATTAGATTATGGGACATGCATATGGATAGGCCAATAGAGTTTTGAATTAAAAAAGGTGCTTTTCAAGACTTTATGAATAGTGAATCTTTATATAAATTATATTTATATACAATATAAAATTTATTAAAAAAAGTGATTTTAATAGGACAAAACTTGGGTTAAGTTTATTGAGTTCATTGTGTCCATTGCTCCACAATCAAAGTGTACCACTTGTATTATTTTTTCCTTTTATATTGCTTGAAATGCATCTTTTTCACTAAAAATAAATAAATAAATGATGAGTGACATAAACCCTATGTTTGAAAAAATGATGTAAAAATAAATATTAGGTTTAAAAATTTCTATAAATAATAAAAAAAATTTACTATTTTTAAAAGTTTTTCTCTATAATTTTCTCTTTATCCCAAGATAAGGTAAGACATGCTATGAAATGGACATAATCAACCTAATAAACTTTAGGTTAATTTTAATTTGTCCAATTTATAATATAGAGCTCTAAGCTATGCTTTTGCTTAATTTATGCCATGTTTGAATCTTGTGCCTCGGATTCTTTTGTTTGCTCATAAATGTCTCATGAGATTGGTGTATTTGATGAAGACTAGTCCACGACCATTTGATATAATATAAATATGTCTACTTGAACTGCATAGTGCAATCAACTGCTACAACGGTAAAAGCCAAAAGTTTTGCCCTTTATCAGGTTTTTTGTTTTTTTGTTTTTGGGAAAAAAAATATCTTGGAAGTCTCAAGTAGTTGAGACCTTTTTTTAATTTTTTTTATATTGTAAAATAGTCTTGGACATGTTTATTTTTATTTTGGAGATTGATAATGAGTTCAAAAGGTTTAAAGTCCCTCTAATTTTGAATATGTTATCCACGTTTAATTATCTAAATATCTCCCTCTAGACGCTTATGTATGAACCAAATAACTAATTTGCATACATTAAAAATTAATTTAGTTGGTTATTTGTAAAAGTAATGTGTTAATGTTTCTAAAATACTCTTTAATTATTTGCATTTGACATAATCCTTTGGTAGAAATTCTCTTAGTAAGTACAATTAATAAGATTAGTTTAAGAAAAATTACAAATTTAAGCATAAAAACGAATTACAATTTTACATTTAGAAGAACCAAAGTAAAGCCCTTAACTACTACATCTAGAGTCAGATAGAATATCAGTTAATGATTTAATTTAAGTCAATAGATACTCTAGTTGAGGTGCTACAATCAAGATATTAATTTATTTTAATTTTTAATTTAAAATTGTAGCTTTAGATAACAAAGTGAAATTGAATTTGCTAATTGTCTGTGTTAAGACTCAAGCCCATTTAGGTAGTGGGCCGCAGATCAAGCTTCTGACTTAGTCTATGTTATATCTATTTTGTAAATATTCAATCAAATGTTTATTTATTTTGCTGTAATTAGTTATTCATTTTGACTTGTTCTCTAGTTGTGGATCCTATTATTTAGGATCTGAATTTCGAGAATTAAGGAATCAGTTTAGATGTAAACGTTGTAATAAGAGCTTATATATACATCACAGAAGCAAGGCTAAAATTAAGCCTTTACAAACTTTACATTATCTGTCTCTAATTTTTTATCTAGGTATCAAAGACAATCCTAGGCTAACTGCCCTGACTAGCGCTGGAGATCAGTCTTCAAGTAGCTTCGTATCAACCACACTTTTAAGCAAGATGGGTGAAAAGAATTGTTTCCCAATGTTGGTATGTTATGTCAAGTTGGACAGGACAAATTATTCAGTATGGCTTACTCATGTTCTTCCAATCATCAAAGGCTATCGGCTGGAGGGATTTATTAATGGAACAAAGCCTTGCCCTCCACAATTCTCACCAACAATAAGCAATCCAAGTTAAATCCAGACTTTGAGGAATGGGCATCTACTGATTAGATTCTTTTCGAGTGGTTGCTGAGCATAATGGCCCTTGATGTATTTGCTGAGATGACCCATGTATCTACCTCATCTGGTCTGTGGGAAGCAACAAAGCAATTAGTAGGCGCACAAAATAAACCTCGCCTAATTATGCTCAGGTTTGAACTTCAGCAAACCAGGAAGGGTGCACTGAAAATGACGGACTACCTTGCCAAACTCAAGAGCATAAGCGATCAACTAACCCTAGCTGGAAATCCAATTCCTTTACCTGATTTAATTGTTCAAGCACTTGTAGGATTAGATGGAGACTACAATCCAATTGTGGTTCAACTTTCCACTCAAGCTGAGACTATCATTTGAATCGAGCTTCAAACCTCATTGTACACATTTGAATCCCGATTGGAACAATTGAATCATCTCTCACGTCTGTCTGTCACCAATAATTTCGCAAATGTCGTACTCTCAGAGAATAATTCAAGGAATAATTAGAGAGGAGGACACTCAAATTGAGGGCATCGAGGCAGAGGTACCTAGTCTCCTGGAGGATGATCCAACTATAGTGACAATGATGAAGATGATCCAACATGCTAGCTTTGTAAACAATTTGGTCACTCAATTCAGACTTGGTTTTATCATTTTGATCGATCCTTTATACCATCTAGCAAGAACCAAAATTCAAAGGGAAAGAAACCTTCAGATTCTACCAACTCGGACTTCGATGGTGCCTTTTAGGCAACTCCTAAAACTGTGGCTGATGATGCATGGTACTTAGATAGCAATGCAACAAGCCATATCACCAACGATGTCAACAAACTTGAAACCTCTGCAGACACCAATGGTAAGATGAATATAATTTTTAGAGATAGTCACAAACTTAATGTACGTAAGATTGGCTCAGCTACTGTCTCTAATGTGCCAAATAAACAAATCAAGGTTCATAATATTCTTTTCACCCTCGAGATTAAGAAAAACTTGTTGAGTGTTTATAGAGTGGCACTTGATAATCATGCTGATGTTATCTTTAATGCAAGTAGTGTTTCTGTGAAGGCTTAGGAAACAAGAGAGACTTTCCTGATGGAAAAGCCAAGTGAAGGTGGCATGTTTCAAGTAAACAAGCACCAAACAAAAGGCACCACTGATATGATTTTTGTTGTAGAACAAGACAATCAAGATTTCAATCAGTCAACAAATAAGTCTATTTTAAGTAGAAATCTTTGGCATTGTAGACTAGGTCATCCTAGTGATCGAGTTTTAACTCATTTAATAAATGATTGTAGCTTGAAAATTGTCAGTGGTTCTAGAAATAAAAGTATTTTTTGTGAATCTTGCAAATTTGGTAAATCTCATTCTCTCCCTTTTAAAACCTCTATTTCACATGCATCCAAACCACTAGAACTAATACACACTGACTTGTGGGGCCCTCACCTCTCACTTCTTTAAATGGTTTTTGTTATTACATTCTTTTTGTGGATGATTACAGCCATTACTTGTGGATTTACCCCTTGAAAACAAAAGGTGAGGCGCTGTCCACTTTCATGAACTTTAAGCATCTTGTGGAAAATTAGTTTGAGAATAAAATCAAGACAGTACAAAGTGAATGGGGTGGTGAGCACAAGAGTTTCTCCACTGCCATGAAAGATTCAGGAATACATTTTAGACACTCGTGTCCTCACATGTCAGCATAAAATGGTTGAGCTGAAAGGAAGCACAAACATATTGTAGAAACAGGCCTTACTCTCCTTGCTCAAGCTAAAATGCCTCTCTTTTATTGGTGGGAGGCTTTTCACACGGCTACAGAATTAATAAACAAACAGCCTACAGTTGTTCTTGATGGTAAATCACCCTACTTTCAACTCTTCCAGAAACAACCAGACTATATTTCTTTAAAGGTTTTTGGCACAGCTTGCTACCCTTGTCTATGACCTTACAATGAACACAAACTACAATTCATATCCACTAAGTATGTGTTTCTAGGCTATAGCAACGCTCATAAAGGCTACAAGTGCATGAATTCATCAGGTAAAATTTACATCTCTAAGAATGTTGTATTTAATGAGTCAGAGTTTCCCTTTTCAATAGGATTCATAAATAAAAGGCAATTACCAGAGGAAGAAATTCATCCAGTAGTATTCTTTAAGACCTGCCATGCATGAACCTGATGTCACCTGCTAGGATACTCCACGACACCAAACCACTGCTACTGCACTTTTTCCAGCAAACTAGAGCCCATAAACCGCATATGTTGTACCATTTGTCCCTTCAACAAAACCTATTTCAAATTATCGATTAGATCATCCATCCACCACGTCATATGGCCTCTCACTCCCTACACCACCCACAAATACTGAAATACCTCTCTTGCCCTCCACCACTCCACCTCCAAACACAAACGTAGTCTCACACCATCCTATGATAACCCGCAATAAGGTCGACATAATTAGACAAAAGTTACCTTTTGTTGGTCATGTGTCCACTGATCTCAGAGTCCCACGAGAAGCCTGCAATGTCAAAGAAGCGCTAAGTTGTGCAGATTGGAGAAAAGCAATGCTAGATGAATATAACGCCCTGATCAAGAACCAAACCTAGCTGCTTGTTCCAAACACCAACAAACAAAAAATAGTGGATTGTAAATGAGTATTTAAGCTCAACCCAAACACTGATGGGAAAACTTTAAAGCACAAAGCTCGACTTGTGGCTAAAGGCTTCCAACAACATGCGGGAGTTGACTTTGATAAGACCTTCAGTCCAGTTCTCAAGGCTACCACACTACAGTTTATTCTTACTTTTGTCTCTAAGCAGTACACCAATCATGTGTGTCTATTAAAAAAGGTCCTCTATGGACTTAGACAAGCTTACCGTGCCTGGTTTGACAAACTAAAATCTACATTGTTAAGCTGGGGTTTTACAAATTCAAAGTCTTATACGACTTTTTTTTTTCATTAAATAGAAGCTATTTGTCATGTTTGTCCTAGTTTATATGGATGACATTATCATCACCAGCATCTCTAGCCGTGCCCTTGATCTATTTATTTCACAACTTAATTCTCAATTTTCCTTAAAGGATCTTGGCTCATTACATCACTTCTTAAGCATTGAAGCTTTTAGAGATGATACAGGACCTTACTTGAAGCAAGAAAGATATATCCTAAATATCTTAGACATATTTGGTATGGAAAATTCCTCTCCTGTACCTACTCCTATGGTTGTTAATCGATACTACTCCAAGACAGATGGCACACCTATGAAAAATCCTACGCTATTCAGACAAGCAATAGGAGGATTGCAATACCTGATTAATACAAGGCTCGACATCATGTTCTTAGTGAACAAATTGAGTCAATTTCTTGCTTCCCCTACAGATGTTCATTAGACAGCAGTGAAGTGCATCTTCAGGTACTTGAAGGGTACTACAAATCTTGCTCTCCATGTCAAACCAACAACCCATCTGAAGCTTCAAGGCTTCTCAAATGTCAATTGGGCAGTGTGTCTTGATGATCGGCGCTCAATCGGTGGTTATTGTGTTTACCTCGGTGACTCCCTCATTTCATGGTTTGCCAAGAAGCAACCAGTTATAGCTCGTTCCAGCATCGAATTAGAATATCACTCGCTGTCAAATCTTGCCATGGAACTTGCGTGGGTTCAATCTCTCATTTTTGAGCTTGGTGTGTATCTGAAGCATCCACTGATTGCTTGGTGCGACAATTTGAGCACCGCAATGCTTGCCTCTAACCCAATTTTCCATACTAGATCCAAACATATAGAGCTCGATGTCCATTACATCAGAGACCGCATCCTCGATCAGTAACTTGTCATACAATACTTGCCCTCATTTGAACAAATCATCGACATGTTCACCAAGGCTCTCTCCCACACAAAGTTCTGGGCCTTTTGTCATAAACTAGGTTACTTCGGTCACCAGGCCCTAGTTTGAAGTGGAATGTTAAGACTCAAGCCCATTTAGGTAGTGAGCCGCAGATCAAGCTTCTGACTTAGTCTATGTTACAGTTGTTTTGTAAATATTCAGTCAAATGTTTATTTATTTTGTTGTAATTAATTATTTATTTTGACATGTTCTCCAGTTGTGGATCCTGTTATTTAGGATCTGAATTTCGAGGATTAAAGAATCAGTTCAGATGTAAACATTGTAATCAGAGCTTATATATACATCACAAAAGCAAGGCTAAAATTAAGCCTTTGCAAACTTTACATTATCTGTCTCTAATTTTTTATATGTCTGGTTGCAAAAAATAAACCCTTAAGAAAGTAGTATTTCATGAAGTTGACACATTGAAATATATGTACGCAAAAATAGAGATTAGTATTATATTCTAAAAATTAGAAATCCCATTACCATAAACATAAGTACGCAAAAATAGAGGGTTGGTATATATCTCTTTCATTTTCATTGTTTTATTTATAAATCTTTTTCAGTAGCCAAACATCCATAGGATGCTGACGATGTACTATTTGCATTAGGAGATGGAAAACAAACATACTTTCCAAGTGTTTGCTTCTTTTTTTTTAATGGCTAACGTCGGACGATAATTAAAGTCAATAATAAGTCTCTTTGCCAATCATCTCTTGTTTTGAGAGATCCACTTTTAAAACAAATGATGAGAAACATATTTGTTGTCATAAACCTTACATTTGCATAATTACTAGTTAGTCACTAACAAGTTGTGTATTAAAAAAAATAACTCTCTCTAGTCCTTAATGTGACATATTTAAAAAATTGATCTTGTTTTAAACATAAAATATTATTTTCATATTTATTAATATCTTTCTAATTTACCCCTAATGATGCTCTTTCAACACTAATTAAAGATGAAAGACAATAAATAAATTATGGAATATGATTATGGTGTTTTATAAAATACATAGTATATTAACTAACTAAATTAAGATAATTCATTAATCTAATTAAGTTGGGTAAATTTGTCCTATATTTAAGACCATAGGAGTCCTAACAAGACCTTTATAGGCTTCTAATTTAAATTTTAAAGTGATCTAAATGTCCATACAAAGTGGATGATATTACATAATTTAAGACAAGATAATTTGTAAATTATGCAAGACCACTTGTTCGTAAGTAATTTTAGACATTTTTCACAATCAATGATTAGCCCTTATCAGCAATCATGCAACTTTGAATTACTTAATGTTAATAATATTTATTATTTGATCCTTATGAGTTATAATGCAAAATTTCTAAATAATTTAAATGTATAAATAACATGTTTTTGTTGCTAAAATTTCTTAACACATAATTTCGAATCATATGCATATAGTTATATTTTAGTGAACTAATCAACCAAAAAATAAAAAGGAGTTATAGCTGGTGTAGTATAGAGTTGGGTGAAACGGAGAATGAAAGTAAGGTCTATAAATGATTAAATTAATGACATTTATATTCTAAGTAAAGTTTTTTTATTTTGAAAAATTGGTATATACATTTAAATTTCAAACGTAACCTTCAATTTACAAATGAAATTCATGTTTTTAATTATCTATAAATGGATACTTACAACTCATTTTATTGACGATGTGGGAACATCATTGACAAGACAAATTTATGAGTGTCACTGTCTATCGTCTATTTTTAAGTCTTTTAAAAGATAATTTTGGAGACTAGTGATACTAATAAATCATTAAAAAAATATAAGATAATTTAGAATGGATCAATAAAATTTAATTGAATTTAGACATATTTGTTTATATATTACATATATATATATAAACTTAAAATAAGTCAACATCATTCATAATTGATACTCAAGGTCTTTACAAATGTTATACTAATTTGTGTTGAATATTGATTATTTTACATTTAATAAATAAATTTATAATATCTGATAGGAATCTAACCGCCTTTTGAACTGAAAAGATAAATAAATAAAAATTGGATTATATATATATATATATTCTTCAAATTTTAAATTGTATCATTAATAAGCGAAAAGGACGGAGAGTTTGAAAGCGCTGAGGGAGAAACATAGTTGACGACTTGACGGAGAACTTGGGCTTTAGTCAAAGAACTTCACAGACGTAAAAATTATTGTAGAAAGGAGTATTGAAGATGGAGGAATCCATATTCTCTTTCTATTTACAAAATAATTTATTTTCAATTAATTTTATAAAACATACAGATTGATAGATAATAGTTTTTTTTTTTTTGCCAAAGATGAGTAGATAATAGTTAGAAATCATAAAATTTATAACTATACTAATTCGATTATAATAAGGCAGAGGCAGTTATTAATAAGAAATATTTTAATGTCTTATCAACAAACACAACATAGTGTAATTGTTAATATTATTATCTCACTTTATAATTTAATTAAAAGAAATCTAACAATTTTTTTTTCTATCCACAAGACATGAGATTAAAATTTTATCTATAAAGAATAAGTGCCAACTCACTTATAACAAATTCCTTTTCTTCATACTTTGATTTTTTTTATATATTTTATAAAATTTTGACCCTTTGACATTTTTCAAATTGTAAAAATGTTATTAAAACCATAGGTTATTGGGAATAATTTGATGATTGTAATGTTGAGTACTTTTTTTTTTGCCAACAATAATATTGATTAATTATATATAAGCTATTGAATTATAATTTTCTTTTTGTATTAATTGAATCAAATGATTAAAATACTTGGCCTTTGGACATATGAATACACATACTTTTTTTTTTTTTTTGGGGGGGGGGGGGGGCAACCCCCCCAACAAACAACCCAAGGAGAA
>JBAGKO010000001.1:12743578-12757870 GCA_037177275.1 Acacia concinna | reverse complement strand
GGGGGGGGCCACTAGGACGAAGATATGGGTGAAATTTATTTCCTTCGTTTGCTAGGCAGTCACAATCATTCACTAATATGTATCACCAATCATGAGTAGTCCTAATCTTTAAATCCCAACCTAATATTATTTATATATATATATATAGAGAGAGAGAGAGAGGGAGGTGGGGGTCCAAAAATAATGAATCAAAAGGCAAAGCTACAGAGTGTGTTGTAATTATTCTGATCATCAATTTCATCTCAAACTCATTAAGCTTCAAGTTCACAATTATTCCTCTAATCCATTCCAAACCTAAACAACTAAACCTTAAATAAACTTTCCAATCATTGTAAACATCTCTATTAAGTAGTTATATTTAATTTAAGTATATATTTGTATTGCTAAAATAATTTAACTTGGTCGAATTCTAGTATTGCTAAAATTAATTTGGTAGCTTTGCTCAAGATGTAATTTTGCATTTACATGGATTCTAACTTAAAATAATTTGTATTATTACTTCTTATATTTTGGAATGATATAGATTTTAAAACATATATATGATTAGTTTATTGTAAGAAAAAAGGTCTCCTATCCTGATATTTTCTTCTATAACTAGTTGTATATTTATAGAATACATGGATTAAAACTCATTAAATGATTTAATTTGATGGAATTTCCGCAAAACAAAGTCCTCAACAAATGAAGAAGAATGGTAAAAAACCCAAATGAAATGGAAAAACAGCAAACGAAAACAAAATTTAAGAATGTAAATTACAAAAATTTAAATTAGTAAAGACAAAATTTCAAGCAAATTCAACAAACTAAATTAAATTTTTTGTACCAGTGAATAAAGTAAACTAAACAAAATTGAAAGAATAAAATGACAAGGGAAAAAAATATTAATAATATAAACCGGAGTTGGTTACATTGAAAAGAACCCAATTCAAGACAGTGTACGAAAAGGTAATTTTCATAATAAATTAAGAATAACACAAATCATCAAATATTTTTTCCAAAAAAAAAGAAAAAAGAAAAAAATTATCATTTCAGGTGTGTGTGTCTCTCCCCTTCCTTATATTCTCATTCACCCTCGAACAAAAAATTCCCCCCCCCCCTCACAATTTTCTCTCTCTATTTTCTCTCTCTATGAGAAGTGAGATACCCCTACTTGCAGAAGAAGAAGAAGAGAATAAGGAACAAAGCATGAAAAACACTATTAGGTGTTGCATCTCTTGCATTCTCCCTTGCGGAGCTCTCGATGTGATCCGTATCGTTCATTCTAATGGCCGTGTCGAGGAACTCACCGGCTCCGTCAAGGCCTCCGACATCATGAAGGCTCACCCTAAGCACGTCCTCAAAAAACCTTCCACTTCCTCCACCTCCACCGTCGTCGCCTCAGACGGCAGCGGCGTCGTCCCTCGCATCGTCATCGTCCCTCCAGACGCCGACCTCCAGCGCGGCAAGATTTACTTCCTCATGCCTCTCCCTCCGTCCGCCGTACCGCCTCCGGTGCCGGAGAACAACCGCCCGAGGTCGTCTTCTTCTTCTTCTTCGACGGCGACTGCGAGAAGCAAGAAGAGGAAGGAGCACAGAGGGAAAACGATTTGTAATAGTCGGACCGGTAATTTGCTTGTCTCTTCCGATCGCTACTTGAACGATATACTGTCGGAGAAGCTCTCGACGCAGCGAGACCGACGGCGAGGACGCGTCTCCGTGTGGAGGCCTCACTTAGAGAGCATTTCAGAGGCAATAACCGATTGATCTGTAACAGTTCTTCAATCTATACGGAGTATATTAATTTGTTCAAAATCTTTGTGCTTAATTTGCTCTCACGAGGCTTCATCTTCTTCGTCCGTAATTGAATTCACATGTTTTTAGAGAACTCAAATTATACTTCTCAATCCATTTTTTGAATTTACAGAGAACAGTTCTGTTTTCCTCCTCTGTTTCTTCCTCCTCCTCCTCCTCCTCCTACTCCTACTCTGTTTTTGCCTCTGCTTCTGCAATTGAGTACTTAGGTTTATAACTGGGATTAAGTACATAAATTGTGAGTGTTTTGAAGTTGCTTTAGAGTTGGAGAGAGATCATATGAATCTTCTGTTGATTATTTGAGCTTTTATGATCATTCTCGTTGTTCTTGACTTTTTTCCCTGTTCAGTTCAGTACAGTTGAGTCCCCTTCTTTGGAAGATAAGAGTGATGATGGAAAATGAAAATGATAACTAACCGTCCAATTATTATAGTAATGTTTAATTTAAATAATGTGTAGTCTGATTTTTCTAGCGTGTAGATATGGTTTGAATTTATTTTTATTATTATTATCTTAAATAACAATATCTTATGTCCAAAATATGCGAGTCTGAGAGATCTAGTGGCGACTCAAAATAAGAAGAAGGCAGGCTTAGATTCTTTCCAGTTCTGGAAATTTAGTAGTAAAACTAAAACATGCTCTATTTAGTTTTATCAAATACTTTTTCCTTCCTCCAAAAAAGAATATTTATATTTTTTAAAATTAGAAAGACATATATTGACAACCTGAAATTGCAAGTGAGATAAAAAAAACACGGCATCCCACAACAAAATAATCATCCAAACATGTAAAATCTAATTAACATAATTATTATGACATGTTTTACTATATAAAACACTATGATTATCAATCTTGATTCCTTTTATTGCTCTTCTACTTGATTATTGTTAAAGGAATATTAATATAACTAATTTGAACAAAAAAGAAAACATATAAAATAGATTTTATGTTTATAATCAATATCAACATTTTAAATAGTTCATATATAAAAGATTAGAGAAGTATTAATTACTAATTTTATAAACATATTTTTTTATTTAGAGAGACAAATACTAGCACATTGTAAGATCAAATACTTATCTCATGTAACGCAAAATCATTTAAAATAAACTAATCAAAATGCTATCATAAGATATGGTCATAGCTCTTAAAGATATGTCTTTTTTAAGTGTTATTACTTATTTTCTAATAATGAGTTGTTTCAAAATCAGCTTTGATGGTTCTCAAAAATCAAAGTACAAAATAATTTAAGCAACTTTTACTTATAATAATTGGGATTGGAATAAATTCAGTGAAAGGGGGTGATAATTCATAATTATGGGATTTTTTGAGAAAGGCATAAAGCTGAAAGCTTGACATGAATGAATGAATGGGGTTCAGATTAATTGTGACTTTAATTGATGTGAAAGAGTGAGTACATGAGAGTAAAAATAAATAAATAAATAAATAAAAAGGACAGAGAGAGTGACTAAGATTGAGAGAGAGATCCCACTTTCACTGTTCAATGCTTTGAGCACTATCTGTAAAATTCCGTATAATGGATGGGTGATCGCGACGTGATCGATGTTATGTGTTGTTACAGTGAAAATGATATCTTGTGAATAAATTACAAGAATAATCCAGTTTTAGTATACATAAATGTTAAAAGTCTTAATCGCCATATTTTTGTTCTTTAGTTGCATTTTTTCTTTTAAAAAATATATGCTACATCATATTCTAAACATAAAATTTAGTTAACATTTTCTAGATAGATTTAAAAAATTGTATAAGTTACTTAATCTCTATAATTAAATTATATATCAATTTTGAACTTTGAGAAAAATTATTAATATAAATAATTTAAAATGATATCCCAAAAACGTTGATTTTTTTTTTGGAAAGCTAGACTAGAAAGGCTTATGATAAGATATACTTTTCAATCAAACATCTTTTTCATATTACTTTCAAAATTAAAATAATGCTCAAAGCTAGGTTAAAATAAAATGCGTAAAAATTTAAATACCAAAATAATGATTATAAAAATATCTTAATAAAAAAAATTACAATTGAGCTTTAAATTTTTTATTTTTCAAGATTTCCAATTTGTATATAAGCATTTTGAAAATTCACTTTGCTTTCATTATTAAATAATTTACTAAATTTTAGTTGACATTTTAAAATTTTAGATCATAAAGGTCACACTATCCATTTAATTTAGTGCCAATATATTTTATATTATATATTAAGTGTTATTATATTATTGGAAAATCGTCTCCTACTTTTTTCCCATAAAAAAAAATCATCTCCTAGTAAAAATATACATGCTGATTTAAATTTGGGATAAATTAGGTATTGACTATGGCTTGTGGATAAGCATGGCTCTTAAGTAAAAAGAAATCCCCCAGATTCTTTCTTTTTAAATCCATACAACTTGAATTTAGTAATTTGGTCATACGGCTTTGAACTTTTTATCACCCAATCTCTCCAACAATTTGACGTATACATACACATTCTCTCCTTTTTTTATATATAAGTTACTTTTTATAAAAATTGATAGTAATTTTTGCAAACTACTCTACATTAAAAGATAGGTTACAATTAATTTTTTATTCCCTCCCTCATTTAGGTGTTAGGTTGGGGAGGAAAATGAAGAGAAAGAGGGATAAAATGAATATTAGGTTTAAAAATTTTCATAAATAATAAAAAAAATTATTATTTTTTAAAGTTTTCTCTCTTAATTTTCCTTCCTCCTAATTTTCTCACCATCTAAATATGGGGTTAACACTGATGACATTTTAGCGCAATGCCAAAAGTTCTCCATTGAGTAAGAGATTTTGGATTTAACCTACATTTTAAGTCAAGTTATTAATACTTCTCTCTCTAAATAATATATATATATATATAATGATAATGCACTTAATTGAGAAACCTTTTACATTTGGTCAATATAGATAATTTTGATTTTGGACTTTTAGCACAATAGCCTAATACAATTCACATAAATAAACCCAACTAGAATCATACTTGTTGTCGTTGTAATCAATACCTATAATTCAATTTTTTTCCAACATATATGTATAATTCAATTCAATACCCTCTTCCTATTTAGTGTGACTCTTAGCATAACAGTAAGGTACCGTCATATGACTTAAATGTTATGTGTTTAAATTTAGTAATAAGCTTTTCAACTTAAAGAATTAGAATGATGTACATCTATTCCTACTTAAATCTTACCTAGCAGGAGCATTGTGCATTGAGTTGTTTTTTTTCTTTTTCTTTTTTTATGTGCTATATATAAGTAACTCACATACAACATATAAGGAAGAATGGGGTAATAGAATTTAAAAAGCTCACTTTTATTTTAATTTATTTTTTCAAGTTAAATCCATAACAAAACTCAATTATAGTGTAACGTTATTTATATTTAAAGATGTCTTTTTTTAAAAAAAAATGTAGTTTGACAACAGCTTATTTATATGATATATTAAAAAATGAACTAAAAAGTTCAATTTTTTTTTTAAAGTCAACATCAAAAACATTTACTTCAATTCTAACCCCACTACTAATTTCCAACAAAACTATCACAATTGATCACAACCATAAATGTTGGACTTAAGTTGATTTTTTTTAGGTGCATAAAATATTAAAATATGTAGGAGCCAAACTTGACGCCAACACATGCTAAAACATTAAGCATCGAAGGGCTAAATGTTTTGAACTGGAAAACGATGAAAGTAGTTCGTCCGTGTCACGGTCAGTCGTTCTTATTTCTGAAAGGGAAGAACATGACATCAGCTTTCCATCACTTTCCCTACCTTCCTTCCTTCCTTTTCTTTTTCTTTTTCTTTTTCTTTTTGGTAACAACCTTCCTTCCCTTTCTCATTACCACATTTACGCTATATAATTGGAAAAAAAATTAAGAGGAAAATTTTTTTAGGAGAATGATATATTAACACTATTTGAATTTTAAAGTCTTAAATAAATAGTTTTAAAAAATTTTGAATTATTAATTGCAATACAAGTTTAGTTAATCCTGTTATTTTCATAAGCAATAGGATTGATTTAGAATTTTAAAATTGAAATAATATTTTAAAGTCATTTTTCCAAGAAAATAGTAGGAGAAATTTCTCAAAGATAGTAATAATTTTTTTGGAAAAACTGCGATTAATTCCCAATCAAAATAAAATATGATAAAAAATCTCGTGAAATTTCATAACTGCACTTAAATCTCATGAAGTTATTAATAACAACCCATAAAAACCCATAGAATTGTTAATTAGGACTTACGTGCAATTAAGAGATTTTACAAAATCATTTAATCATTTTTCTTTTGATTGGAACATAATCACAATTTTTTCTAATTTTTTTTACTATTTATGAAAATTCTTAAATATAGCATTCATTTTCCGTTGCTTTTTTTCAATCTAAACATAACATTATTATTATCACACATAATTTCAAGAAAAAAATTAAAGGGACTAAGCAATCTTGAGTTAAGACTCAGCGATTGAGTTGCTATCAAATTAAAATTATAGAGGCTAAATTATATTAAGTCAAAATATAGGGATTGAATCAAAACGTGTCAAAACTATAAAAATCAACTAAGTTATTTTTCCAAATTTTAACTACTTAACTCACACCTCTACCCCTAAAAAAACCCGATATTTAATAATAAGTGAGTAGTTTAGACTTATCATTTCATACACACACACTCCTATATTGAAACTCTGTCGCTTAGATAATAAACTCATGTTGTGAAATTTTGTTGTGATTACATTTTTCTCTCTAACATTTTGTAGTGATTTTCTCTTTCTTTTTTATGCTTTTCAGAAAAGAAATTCTTTTGAGGGGCCCTCAAAAGCAGGAGGATAAATTCATCCATCTCCATGCAGTGCAAATCCTCGGTGTACTTCCCCCCTACAATTGAAGGAAAATTTAGAATATTAACAACTCAAAAAAAAAAATAATAATAAGAAAACAAAAAGTCAGTAGAGGAATATATATAATTCATCCCCATATTCCCTAACCTTTACATCTTCTTTTGTCTAAAAGATTTTTTCTCTCCTCTCGTGCAGAAACAAATTGTATTCACTTTTTGAAGGCAAAAAAAAAATTGTATTAATCATATATATATAATTTAAATTAATAAAATAAAAATAATACTAGTACGGACTTTTATATTTTAAAATAAAATATTAATTGACTATAGATACAGTTTCTCATCTCTGCAATACATAATTTTTATTTCAAAATATAAAATTTAGATCGTTTTCTTAGTGAATTAAATTCCATAAGATTTAAATGAATAAATTTGATATTATTCGTTGTGTCAAAAAACAAACTTAGCTTTTAAAAAAATAAAATACAAAAAAAAAAAAAAGAAGAATAAAAACAAAGAGATAACTTTGAGTACGTTAAAAGAGATGGAGGGTCCCTAGTCCCTACCATGCTTTCCACTATATGAGCTTATTGATAATACACCTTCCAGTTTACACTATTGAGGGGGATATGATATCTTGTTTTTTTTCCTCAGATAAATAACCCACTTTATTTAAAGTACATTTATTAAAAAAAAAAAGCATCCTAATTTAGTCATAAACATCTAAATATATATAAAATATACCAAGAGTGAACTTTGCTTAACAGAGCAATGTCTCATTCATTTATGAATAAGTGAGGAACAAAGGATCTTAATACATAAAAATTTGATTCTCTGAGTCTAATCCCTTTTTTATTCCTTACCCAAGCTTCTCATTCAAGTCTTTTGACTATGTTGCCAAAAACAATTCTTTTGTCTATTGAGAAAATTAAACAAGTTTTATATGCATTTTTTTTTGGGAGAAAAATTTAGTCCCACTCTATGCAATCCAGTGTTTAATTTTCTTTTGTTAAAGAATACAGGAGCTTATTAAATTTTAACAAAACGAATTTCTGGAAAAGTACAGTAAAAGTATAAATGAAATCGATTTCACTTATGCGTATATGTAAGATAAGTTTTCAAAAATAATTTAATAATATTTTCCCAACGTAAGGACAAATGAATTGAAAAAATATATATTAAATTATTATTTTTTAATGGTACCCTTTTATATTTAAATTTTGTTGAAATTTTTTTAAAAGAGATCAAAAGAACATGAAAAATATTTACAAAGTAGAGAAAATCAATAAATGAAGCGATTCCAAATGAATTACACATTTTATATGTGATATATTGTTTTAGTGCACATGCTTATATTTATAAGATGCCAAGTTAAATAATGTATGTAGTTTTAATCAACTTTTTTATTTATTTTTAGTTTTATGGATTACACCATATTAATTACCCACACATTATCTCCCATCCCCCTCACCTGTTTTACCTGCTCTCTCCAGACATTATCTCCCATCTCTCTCCCCCTCTCTCTAAATACTATTTAAATTTTAAAAACTCTAAAAAGCTTATTATATTTAGGAAACGATAGATTTCTACCTAGTATCAATCTTAAAAATGATAAAACTTGATACTAGTACATTTTAACATAATTCTTAAAAAAAAATAACTAGAATCATAACAGAAATAAAAAAAACTTGATGCTAGTGTGTTTTAACATATATAAATTGTAATGAAAATAATTGGAATCGCAATGAGAATAACAACACTTAAAATCTTTTATCCAAATTCTAAAAGACCCAAATTGATACCAAGTAACAATATGTCATTTTCTCAATTTAATAGACTTTTTAAGGTTTTAGAAATTCAAATGGTAGTTTTTAAAAATTTTTCCTTTTCATTTTTAGTCTACATAATATAATTATTTATATTCTGTGAATATTCATCATCCTGGCCGTATCAAACTAAAGCACTCTAACCATCAAAACCAAGAGTTCAAATGGTTTATATACATCTTACAAATAGAATGAGAGGAAGTTTGTTTTACACTTTTTCATACCAAATAAAGTATATTTAATACTTAGTAGGGTGGGAAATTAATTAGGGCGATGTTGAAACTTGAAATTGAGAGAAAAGCATCTTAGAAGAGTGACATAATGAAAGAGTACCTACACAGTTTGACTTGAAGAAGCATTTGGTTTATTTGGAGAAAACATGCCTTGGCATTGAACCAAGTTTCATATGTTCCCTCTTCTGTCTTCTGCTTCAATTTCTGAACCAATTCTGATCCTCCTGCTCACTCCTTTGGTTTTACTTGCTTGACAAGTGTATATGAGAAGCTCCAACAAATACGTAAATGAACTCAGCAATCATCACTCGGGTCTCGATCTTTGTACTTTGCCTCTGTGTGTGTGAGAGAGAGAGAGAGAGAGAGAGAGAGATAAAACCATGACCTCATCAGCGTAACTCTGCACACTTTCAAAGAAACCTAATAGAAACAGTGCCCATTTTCTCATGTTTGATGTCAATTTTGATTCCTTAATTATCATACGGAACCCAGATTCTTTGAACGTGCGTGTGCTTTTCAAACATCATTTTTCTTACTTATAGAAATTGAATTTTAAGTACTACTACAAAGAGTATCAAGTTTTTTTTTTTACCGTCCTATAAAACTACTATTGATCATGAGTAAATTAGACTGCATATGATTGTAGGATTTCAAAAGTTCATTTTTTCCCCCTACTATATATACATGTTTTGGGAGGAGATGGAGTGGGGTTTTAAACACTCTTTTTTGATACAGGGTTTTAAACTTTGAAGTCAGCCCGTGGTGGCTTAAAGTTGAAAATTGATTAAATTTTAGGGTGGCTAGAGTTAAGCATGTTCAAGATTTAATTTTACTTGGTTTTGGTAATGAAAAAATGTTGGAAGTCAATTATAAATATGATTAGATGATTAAGTCCATCACATCTTAACTAATTCACCCAAACCTAACAAACTCATTTGACCTATCTTGAACTAACATTTTTGTCTCTAAAGTTACATGTGTAATAAATGATATGAAAGAATGAGGGTAAAATGAGAAAAAAAGTGTATTTATTATAGAGATAAAATTAAATAATATTTTATAAAAAGGGATAATTACATTTAAATAAAAGTATCTTATATATAGGGATGAAATGGGTAATAAAAATTAATGAAAGTGGTACTATTATGGATATTTGTGAAAATAAGCAAAATCCAAAAAGCAAGAAAAAGTTATTCAATTTGCATTAAAAGATGCCCATATGGCCAAAGTTTCTCATTCGAATTGTATTAGTGAATCCTTATTATGTGGTTCAAGTTAACACTTTGGCAAACATTATCCAACTTCATAGAGGAATGTTATTGTTGTTGTAATGGTATTGGAAAATGTGATCTTCCTGTCTTTATAGTTGGCTACATTATAATTTAGTGTGGGTTTAAATTAGTTTTTAAAAATAATTTTTACACTTTATTAAATAAGCATGAGAAAGAATTTTTATTTCGGCTTATGAAAATAACTTAAAAAAAGAGCTTTTTTTTTTGCTAAACAAACACCCCCTTAGTTTCTGCACATCATCCAACTCAATACAACTCAATTCTCAGTTGTTTTGACTTGGATGTATTTCAGCCACTCAACTCTAAATCACCACAATTAAATCCCTATCTTTTTAACAATCTCATAATTTAGTTCCTAACCTACAACATACAGTGAGTTATAGTGAAATAAATTTTAAAGACCTAGTTACAATCAAGTAAATATTATAAGGTCTGAATTATATCAAGACAAAATGTAAAATTGAATTAAAATTATATGGATGGAAAAAAAATTACTTTTTGTGTTGTATTTGAAGCCTGCAAATCAATTTAAATAGCTTATATTGGTTCAAATTCCTTCCCTTGCAAAACAAGACCATAAAGAAAATACAATCAATCGGATAACAATGGGTGAGGAAAAAGATTTAATACTTTTAAATTAATTCTCACATCTTGAACGGTTGAACCTATGGGTTCGATGGGTCCCTTGCTGAGCAATTTGTATAATGTCCCTATATTGAAAACCAATACCCTCATGCCTTATATTTAAATCGAATCTAGATTGTGGGCCCTTGCTTTGTATTAAGTTACTTATAGCTGTAATGCAACTTTCTATCAATTGTTTACAACATACTACATATTGATATATAATTGTTTCCCTTTTTTTTTTAAGAATCTAAATATTATCCCGCAATTGATAATTAGAGACTAATCATCTCGAGTCGTAGATATATAATTGTTTCTAAAATGAAAAAGTAAGAATATCTTTATATATATTTGAATTTTTTTGGGGGCCCATTTTCAGGCCGAGCACCAGAGTGAGATTATACATCGCCCTTCTCTACACAAAAATTATCTTTTTTATTTTCGTGAAACTTAATTGTTGTCTAGAATTATTATTATTTTTTAATTTTCTCGAGTATTAATTGTTTAATTTTGATGATCTTTATGGATGTTTTATGATTTGAATTTTTTAATGTTTCATAAAACTTTAAAATTGAGTTTTTCACATAATATTGTCTAAACACAATGTATAATTATTGAGTTCATATAATTTTTGAAATAATTATTATTAATCCAATATTAGTTTTATGTAAAAATATATTTGATTGTCTGAAAAAAAAATGATATTTGTTTTTTAAAATTATTTTCGGATTGAGGCCGAACCTTCACTTGAAGAATAATCTCGCATCAGGCTGGCCAAAACAACACACAGGACAAGGACTTGTTTGGAGAGAACTCAACAAGTACTTGAATAAAACGTTCAAGAAAGGGATGTAATGTGGCTTTACGAAATTTTTTAGGAAAATTTGCATTTTGGTCTCAAGAAAAGGAATTTATGATCAAACGATCCTGTGAAATCGTGTATTATAAGACTTTTTGTGTAATATATTGCTGATGTCAAATTACCCTATTGCCCCTTAATGAAAAAAATAATTTTTCTCTTGTAGTCAGTCAGTTTGACGCTATCTCTATCTCTATCTTTCCCTCATTCTGTTTGAAGTTATAGTTGTTAATAGTAATACAGTGAGTTGTTAATGGAAACATACTGAGTTGTCAATGAAAAATGCATTCCATTCTCTCTTTTTTATGTGCATTTCTATTAATAATTCAATATGTTGCCATTAACAACTCAGTGTGTTTTCATTAATAACTTATTATGCTACCATTAATAACTATAACTTCATACAGAGAGAGAAGATAAATTATTTTTCTCTCTTCCTCAATCACTTTGACGATTTGTGTGTGTGTGTGTGTAAAGTTATAGTTATCAATGGGAGCACATAATGGCAGTACATTGAGTTGTCAATGAAAAATGCATCTTATTCTCTCATTATCTCTTGTAAACGCCATTAGAAATATGTGTGTTTTCATTAATAACTCAATATGCTTCCATTGACAATTCATTGTACTGCCATTGACAACTCATTGTGCTGTCATTAACAATTATAACTTCAGGAAGAAAGAGAGAGCGTCCGACTGACTGATGAAGAGAGAAAAATTATTATTTTTTATTAAGGGCAATTGAGTAATTTGACATCAATAATATATTGCAAAAAAGTCTTACAGGATTTTTTTGCAAATACGCGATTTCACGAAACCGTTTGATCGTAAATTCCCTTCTCTGAGTCCAAAACGCAAATTTTCCAATTTTTTATTTTAAAAAATGTTCCTTCTGGTCTATCACAAAAAAAAAAAATGTTCCTTCTGGTCCTTAAGATCAATTTTAGGAAATTAATTTTGATTTTAAAAAGAAAATTATTTTTTATATTTTTTAAATTTACCTCTATTGATACTCCCTCAATAATTAAGAATAAGATATAAAGAGTGAATTAAAACACATGAGCATTGTATTTTAAAAAAATATATGTCATATTAATTAATTTAAATAAATTTGTAATCTAATTAAATTATAAAAGTATAACTTATATTCAGGAAAAGAGGGAGTAAGTTAGTATTTCGTCATTTCATCTTCTGTCTTTTTTTTTTTTGATAGTTCCTATCTTCAATAGTTGTTTTTAGAAGACAAAAGTTATTAGTTAATTTATGAAGACAATGATGACAACAATAGTCACATTTTTATTTTAAGTTCAATTTTACTCCGAAAGTTCTAAAATATAGCATTGTTGCCCCCTTTTGTTAAAAAGTTTATGGTTAACGTTAATTTTTTAACTGTCAATGCTAGATCTTTAAAGGGTCAACATTGCCATGTTTTATATTTTTTTAGTATAAAATTGAATCTAAAAAGACTTTCAAGAATACATTACCCCTTAGCAGAAATTTTCAGGGAAGATTTATACCCTAACCCTTCTTTTTAGGGTTTTCTTTGCTTTTTCCTTCCTAAGTACCCTTTGTATGCATCACTTTCATAGAGTTATAAGAATTTGAGTATTTTCTTTACGAGTATTGGTGTTGCGTATCTTGTGTTTATAAAAAATACAAATGTGGTTTTTTTTAAAAAAAAAATGTGATAAATCAAGATCTTAATCACCCATTATGTCATTTGTTGTCACGTTGGGGTTTTAAGAAACTGAGATTTCTTAAAAGTTAAAACTAACTACTCGTATATTCCCCCTCCTCCTTCTACTCAACTTTTTGGAATAGGTCACCTGATGAATCTATATTTTTTTTATGACATAATTAATTATTTTTAAAAAATGATAGTCAAACATGTTCATCAAAATAATAAAAGGTACACATAAGTTGGAAGAAAAAAAAAAAAGATACACATAAAACCACCAACGAACTGATATGCTTCAAGACCAAATTGGGAGTGACAAAATCTGAATATATAAACACATTACAACATACAACATAAAAAACAACTAAAAGATACGTTTTCAACTAGTAGACCAACAAGACAAAAAACATTTCAAGGATCAGTCAAAGCTTGAATCTCATATGACAAAGCCAGGACTCAGAAAAAACGCCGGATGCAGGAGGGAGCCGCTTGGGGGGCATAGGCCCTATATGCCTTAGGATAACAAAAAAAAAAAGACTTGAATCTCATCCCGAAACAGCTATAACACGGTTTTTTTTATTTAAATAGTATAAACAGTAAAAATAAACACTGAAATGCAGAACTTTTTTAAATATTTACTCAGATACTATAAGCAAATTCATTCTTTTGCTGTGCGAGTTTCGAAAATCACATTTGACGTGTGCAAGTTTTTCAGAAATGAGGAGAGAGGGGATCGAATTATCTAGAACTATCCCATCTCGTGTGCAAGTTCAGGGGGAGAAGCTGGGCCCCACTGCTGAAATGAGGCAGCAAGTGTGTGAGTTCAGAACTTGCACAAATGGTGTGTGAGTTCTTCATCTCTATCAGGAGGGTGAGTTCTTCATCTCTGATTGAGATCAAAGAACTCTCCCTCCAAGAGGGCGAGTTCTTTTATCTCAATCAGAGATGAAGAGGAGGGCGAATTCACCACATGTTAGCACTGATATACATATTTTTTTTTCTAAAGAATACTACAACATGAGAAGAAAAACATTGCCACATACAACCATTTACTTCACTAATTACAAATGTTATTGTTCAATGATTTTTTATGAAATAACAAAATGATTAATATAACAATTAAGATTGTATA
>JBAGKO010000001.1:12726659-12739748 GCA_037177275.1 Acacia concinna | reverse complement strand
AATATGAAAACTAACCTGAATGTAGTAGATATAAATGAATTTGTGCAGGGCCTCAGAACTGTAGAAACTCTTCAAACTCGCTCTGACAGCTAAAATTTCTCGAAACATTGAAATGAAATGGCGAAAGGAATTTATAAGCCAAAACTCGCTACTTTGTAACGTTTTTCTGAAAACTGCTACACAAACCGCTACAAAATGTGAAGCATCCTCGTATTTCGTATGAGATTTGTAGCGACTTTGGAAAACTGCTACAAAGTGCATGACTCTTGACTTTTGTAGCGGTTCTTAACAAAAACTGCTATAAAAGATATACATTTTTTTGAACCGCTACAAATTTATGATGGTTGACATTTTGTAGCGGTTTTTTTTTTTGTCAAAAACCGCTACAAAATGACTGTAAAAAATGTGTGCCAAGCTGGTACTAGTTTTTGTAGTGGTTTGTAAGTGAAACCACTATAAATTATGACTGCCGCAAATGTCACGCCAGTTTCGCGCCACATGGCGCCATAATTTATAGCGGTTTCTTTCTTAAACCACAACAAATATTCAACATGCAACGAATTTGTAGCGGTTTGTGAAAAAATCGTTACAAATGTTGAAATTTGTAACAATTTTATACAACCGCTACAAATGAAACGCTACAAAATAACTTATTTTTTTAGTGACTGTTTATAATATTTTAATAAAAAAGCTGCTATAGCTCCATCAAACTAGACATTCCTTAAGCCAAAAAAAGAGAGTATATATACTACTTGGTCACAGCGACAAAACAAGGAACTTGGGAGGACGCCCACATAGGCCACAACTGATACTGATTTGATGACCCACAACGTTGATGTCTTTTGAACTATTGAAAGAGATCTGTTCGTAACCTTGCTAAAATGATGAAGTGGCATTACAATCTATGTATAGAGAAAGTCTATAACCATATTGAAGTGCTATTAAGGAAGAAAGCTAATATTAAAAAAAGAAAAAGAAAAAAAAAGAAAAAGAAAAAGAAAGAGAGTATAACATAATAAAAACAAAATAAACCCATATGAACAAAGAAAAAATAGCCACACTGAATTAATGGACACAAAAACCTATAATATAAATAGAACAGGACGGAATTGAATAAACTTGCTCTTTAAGCCTATCGAACTCATGGCTTGATGGTGAAAGTGTCTTAAATTTACCTTTGGAATCATGAGTTCGAACAAGGCACATTTTCTTAAACACATTTTATAATAATTATGATGCACATCACTTGTTCTTGTCATTGTATTGAACCCTCCACTCATTTCTTCCACTATAACAAATTAAATCAGTTTTCTTATTCTTTTCTTTACACCAAGGGCCATTGGTCGATTTAAAGTTGGCCAATATGGGTGTTGCCCCATGTTCTGATACTCCAAGTTTGTTTTCAAAATCTCATCTCTTCATCTCTAGGAAAAAATAGCTTAAATTTAAAATGATTTCTAACTATTACTATTTTATGTTTATGTTATTCCTTTACAGTTTAATATTCACTGTCATATAACATTGCAATTAACTTTCTGTTTTACCTTATTAGGCACATTTTGGTCACACAACTACAATAAATTTTTTCCATTTATACCACCTAACTTAAATTCTATAATTAACATCTCAATTAATTTTACCATCTTATTGTATAAAGTGAAATATTTGATTTTTTTGAGAAATTAGGGAAAAGTCCCACAAGCAAATTGATGGGTGAAAAGGACCCAAATCTTAACATTGATACTTTGTGTATAACAAAATTGTTTAATAGGTTACTTTATGTGTATAATAATTTATTAAGTCCTTATAACTAATAAAATTTTCAATAGACTTTTAACCAATTTTCCCCACTACATATGAATGGTCCAACATATGACAAAATTGCCACAACTTAAGTAAGCAAAAGTACATTAATTGCATTGCAAATATCTCTGCCAAGAAAATGGTACAACGCAAACATAAAAATTTTAAAATTGTGAAAAAAATGCCATGACATTTTAAAAAGGGAAAATTCCATTTAAATATTTTTTAAAATTAAGAAATCTAAAAAAGGATGGTAAGATTTGTAAACGATACATCCATGCCAAATGCTCCTTGAAAAGTGAGACTGTTCTGACAAAGAAAAAAGAGGGCTCGTACTGTGATGTCAAACAAAAGAGAGGGGTTGTAAGGTGATGACAAAGAAAAACCCATAACGAGTATAGTTAAATCCATTAATGTTTCAACAAATTTTATTACGGATTTAGTTAATATGCATGGTTATTGTAAATTAATTTTATTAAGCACCCTGTGCCTTCATTTTGTCAAAATCATCACTAGTATCGTGATAACCATTATGATTACTGCAAATATCATTACGTGTTTGGTTTATACCAATGGTTAGTAGTCACTTAATTTCCTCAAGTAACTTGTTCTTTCTTTTTTATTTAACCCATAATGAGTCTAGTCAAACCCATTATTATTCTAGTGAACTCCATTAATGATTTGATTAATACAAACATTTTTGCACTTTTGTTTAGTTCAATACAAATCATAATGTTTCGCTATTAATAAAAATAGTAATGGCATTGACAAGTATATAAAGGGGATTTACCTAAAACTAGAAATTTCATGACGGCAAAAAAAAAAAATCAGAAAATCTTATGTCCCTTCTTTAACCTTCTTCACCTCCACATTCAAGACACAAGAATAAGAGCTTTCTTGCAATTTTCCCCAATTCCTCCAACAATCATAACGTTGAGGATGTATTTAGCACCAATCTTGGATTTAGAAGAGACGAGGAATATGGAGAAGTGGGGGAAGGAACTTTATTGTCACTCTTGCTCTCAAGTCTTGCTGATCTCACTCTCATTGTCGGGTTTAGGAGAGAGAAGAGGAATATGGTAAAGTTGGAAAGGAGAGAGGATGAACTTCATTGTCAATTTCACTCTAGAGTCTCACCGATCTTGCTCTTGTTGTCGGGTTTAGGAGAGAGGAGGAAGATGTTGAAGTGGGAGATTGAGAGGGAAGAAACTCCTCTGCCAATTTTGAGGCCATGGAGACATGTGGGGAGGGAGGTGGGGGGGGAGAGAGAGAGAGAGAGGAATGGACAAGACGATGATGAAATTGCACATGAGGGGGAAGAACTTCTTATCAATCTCTCTCATTTTCATTATTACAAGGGGCATTTGGGTCTTTTGAGCATAACTTGAAAAACCTAAATTTTCCCTTTGGCACCAATGTGTTTTTTTGTAAATCTTATCATCATTTTTTGGGTTTCCCAATTTCAGATGGTATTTAACTGAAATTTTTAGGAAAAAATTGATTCCAAAAAAAAAAAAAAAACAACTCCAAATACCTACATTCCTACGTGAAAATAAGAAAGAATGGTAAAAATAAGATAATATTAATTATCAAAATATACATGCATTTAAATATAATAAAGGTAATGACATAAAAAATAGAAAAATCTCATATAAAGACACTTGAATTAACAAACATTTAATTTGAGTAACTGAATTTAACAAATTATATATCAGGTTATGCGTTCTAATTATGAATTTTAATTTTTCGGTCAAATTACATCTATATCCCTTAATTATCAAACTTAAAAAAAAAACTCTATTATTTGCTTTATCAATTAATTCTTTAGGAAGCACTGTATGACTCATTGTTCTTATTCTCATAAATTTTTCCAAACATTAACAATTTGTAATATTTTTTATATACACAATATGCAGTTATACAAAAAAAATTGTTAGAATAAATTGGAATCTACTGTGACAGTTGATAGACATTATAGTATATAAGAATTCACATTTTTCAATTATATATACTTTTAAGATAAAAAAATTTATATATACTCATAATTTTAAGGAATTAATTGATCATGTTTTTTTAATAAAATTAAGGGATATGGATGTAATTTGACTGAAATTTTAAATTTCTAATTAGGACACATAACCTGATATATAATTTCTTAAGTTCAATAACTTAAATTAGAATTTTAGTAATTCAAGGATCTTTATATAAAATTTTCTCAATTTATTATTAATTGTTCTATTTTTTATTTGTTCAGTTGGGTATACCCTGCTATTTTACATGAGAGCAAAGAAGGAAGGGAGTGATTTCTAATGAACAAGAAAAAAGAGAGAATTATTTATAGAAAGAAAAGAAGACCTTTGCTTGCTTATAATGCACAAAGATTAAAGACGCCTCCGGAGGACTAATCTGTTGGACCTAACGTCTCTCCCTCTTTCTCTCTGGCTGTCACCAAAATATAATCCTCAACGAGCGGAAACGATGATCAAGCCAGCACGCCAGCCTCTGTTACAAACTAATATTAAAATTAAAAAATTAAGATAATCAAAATTTGATTAATTTTTTCGGTGATTTATTTCCGTTTGAATTTTTAAAAAGATTTGTCTTTTGCATTTTGAGTGTAGTGCCGATCAAGCCGAGCCGATCCCATCCGATGACGCCAGCCACTCGCGCCCTATGGGATTCCCCCAACTACACGCGCCCTTCCCCGGCGACCGCATCGGCTCGACCGTACCGAATTATCTTTCGCCTTCTCACCCACCCTTCTCTTTCGCCTTTCTCTCTCTTTCCTATCCCTCTCTCTCATGCGTCCGGCACGCCTTCTTTCTTCATCGACGCTTATCTCTTTTCCTCTATTACTCTCCGTTTCTCTCTCTGTTCTTTAGCTCTTTTGTGATTCAAGTTCTCCGATCTTTGATCTATTCCTAGGTTTGTTTGTTTGTTTTTTTTGCTTCCCCGCCGTTGTTGATGGCCGATTTGCAAGATGGGCTCACGCCGCCGGCGACCAATCACCGTCCGATGCCGGTCCGGGAAGACTGTTGGAGCGAGGAGGCAACTGCGACCCTTGTGGACGCCTGGGGCCGGCGATTCCTGGAGCTGAACAAAGGGAATCTTCGGCAGAAGGACTGGCAGGACGTGGCGGACGCCGTGAACGCTTTACACGGTCATACGAAGAAAACCCACCGTACTGATGTCCAGTGTAAGAATCGAATCGATACTATTAAGAAGAAGTATAAGGTTGAGAAGGCTAGGGTTGTGAACTCCAATGGGAATGTTACTTCCTCTTGGCCGTTTTTTGAACGGTTGGATTCTTTGATTGGGTCCAATTATAATTCGAAAAAATCATCCCCGTCGCCTCCAGTGGCTCTGCCGTTGCCGTATCGTAAAACCCAGTCCCCGCCGGTGAGTGCTGTGCCATCATCGGTGGCACTGCCTCAGAAGCGGTCTTTAGATGATGGGTATTTTAGAAGGAATTATTCACTTATGGCAGCAGCAGCAGCAAAGGCAGCACCATCAGAAGCTGATGAGGATGAGGACGAATTGGAGGATGATGATGAGGAAGATGACGAGAGGGGAAGTGAGGTTGAGGAGGGTGAGAGGGAAAAGGAAGGGATGAGGAGGTTGGCAAAGGCGATAGAGAGGTTTGGAGAAATGTATGAGAGAGTGGAGAGAGAAAAGCTGAGACAGATGGTGGATTTGGAAAAACAGAGGATGCAGTTCGCTAAAGATCTTGAAGTACAGAGGATGCAGATGTTCATGGACACACAGGTTCAGCTGGAGAGGATAAAGCGCGGCAAGAGATCTGGGTCTAATGGTGAGATAAAATTTCAGATTTTTCTTGCTTATGCTTGATGTTTGATCTCATGTTTGATGTACGAGCCTGCTTCTTGGTAGTGTTTTAAAATCTAGCTGGAGATGCTATGTCATATGCGTGGCTTTTAAACCGAGGATATCAGATCGCCATTGGATTTTTCCGATCGGTATTTGTTAGATGGAGATTTTTATTATGTGAGATGTTGGACTTCAGAAAATAATATTTAATGTTATGGGATAGTTGTTTCGTTCTCCATTTACTTATCTGAGGAAGTAGTGAGCCTTATTACTTTTTGATGGAGACTTCATCATAGTTTATCGTCATATTTATCTGAGAACTTTATTTCAATATAAAATGCGTGCCACTTCTTTAAAGTTCAGGTGGCATGACATTTGTGTTTGTGTGGGCATGTTTAGGTATTTTGTGACTTCAAAGCGAAGGACTCTAGATTATTTTTACTTCTACTTATGATAAAGTTTAAAACGGAAATTGGGTAGTGGCTGATTATTGCATGACGGGTAGCACCAGTATTGTGAGACCCGCTCTCCTTGTTTTGCTGTTTTTCTTTTGCTTTGTGTCATGTATTCAATTTTGATTGCTGTTTTTCTTGTGTTTTGTGTTATGTATTCAATTTTGGAGATCCTATCTCACGGTCTGAACCCTTTTGTGGGTTTCCTATCATCCGATAGTTATTGTATCGTTTTTTAACTTGTGTGTATTGACGGAGAGGGCAATTTTAATTTATGGGTAATAATTTCACTAGGGATAATATCTAATACCTAAAATCTAAATGATGTTATATTTCAAATATATCAAATTATGTCTGGTACATGTTCTTATTCCTAAAATGTTAGACTAACGGTTGGAGCATGCACTTTATGGTAGTGGTGGTGTGTTAGAAATTCCTCACATTTGGAGATCTTTATTAAATGCCAGTTTTCCGTGGCTGTTGATGCATTTTACTTTCTATTTGAGGCAGAACCATTTGTGGTACTCCCTCCGGTAGGACCGGAGATAGTTTATTGTTACTATAGTCTATTTTCCATGTTGAAGCATTTTCTGAGTGGCTATTCTGATGTTATGGACAAATTTTTGGGTGATTCACCTTTTAGTTAGTGATAACTCTGATATTTATTGAGGATATGGAAGTGAGGCAGCAATAAAGTGTAAACTATTGTTCAATTGTTTTTAATGGATTGAGGTGGGTTAGGACTTGATAGTCCCTGACTAATCTGAATCAAATTTTAGTCCAAGATTTCATTAGCGGAGAACAGTGCCAAACCACTTGACCTACATGTTTTGAGTATTGCTTTACCCTTATTATGCTTTGAAGGAAATAATATGACTGAGAATCTTGTCCACTCTTCTCCATTGATTACCAATGTTACTTTTAAACAGTGGGTAGGAAACTACCATCGTTTTCTGTTGGCAAACATTCAAATATTGGAGGGATAATTCCCTTTCTGACAGTATGCTTTGTTTAAAATTGTTTCTGATTGAGGAAGATTTTCTTGAGATAAATTAAATTGAGTCCAAGCACTTGTATGGATTCTCATTCTGCAACTCTGATATAGGGATCCCCGAAAACTGCTCTTAACTTTTCTAGTCTCTTATGTTGCAATTGTGGTTTTAGTTTATGTTATGGTAGGAATTAATTGATGGTTTCAGAGACTGTCTTCCTTGTTGCTGTTGGCCTTCGGTACGTTGGTTAAATCATCGATTCTAAGAATTAAATATCAATTTAACAAGGTTCTGAAAGGGAATCCAAATCTTTAAGGAACTGTTTGTAGGTTGATTTTTCCTTTCCTGTTGCAATTGCAAATCTGCTTCATAACAATTCTAGATTAACTTGATTATGCAGAGTCACAAAATTTGAAAAGTTTAAGGCAGTCTTTAAGAAGTATTTGATTTGAATTCACAGTGAGATGTGTATATATTTTGGCCACATTAGTATGACTTGAACCCTTGGAATGGTCCTATACAGCGCATTTGAGTATGGTAAGCTGGTGTTCTATTCATGGTATCATGAAGACTTTAACTACCTTCAGTCTAATTGGCCTTTGGTTCATTACCTTAATCTTGTTTTGCACCATTGGTTTTCTTTTCTTGTTTTCCATTTCATTTAGAGCTTAGATAATCAACCCTCAAGCTATTGGTTTTAAAAGCAAAGGTGTTTATGGATGTGATCCATTTGGGAATTTGAATCCCATCAATTGGGCTTGAAGATTTAGTCTGAGTCTTTAGTTTTTCATTGGTTTAATAGAGGCTTGTTCTATTTTATTTAGAAAGATGCTAGAACCATTTTGTTCCTCATAATTTGAAGTTACTTTGAAGTCTAGTTATTTATCTTATTTTTTAATGTGTTGTATTTTACCTGTTTTAGATTACCACCATAACTATAATGAAAAATCAGTGATTGTACTTTATGTTTGAAATTGGAATTTATATGCTGATGCTCATAATAGGCTGTTACTTTTCTTCCATTTATTGATAGTTTATGGAATATCTTTTTGCATGTATTTGAAATGTTAAGTCTCTAGACTTGTAACAAGTTTAAGATGTCATTACTTTTACTTTGGTTGGGATATGTTACTATTTATGTTGCATATTTACAAATGTAGTGATCAAGTGAACCTTTAACAAGTCAACATTAATTTTTTTTGCTTCTTTTCAACCTTTATAAAGTTTTAATCCTAATCTTTATAATAATCCTCTCCCCTCCCCTCCCCTCCAAGTTACGTTCTACTGAACATAAAGTATTTAAAAGAAATGATATATTCTTAATTCCTAGTTCATATTGCTTTTAAAACTCCTTCACAAATTTGTTGGTTGTTGCGTGTATATATATATATATATAGCTAGCCAAGCCAAGAGCCATGTGATGTTCCTTAGTCAGAAAGGAATTTGGCTATTAAAAAAAGTACACAATATTATGATTTGAAGAGAGGAAAAAGGTAGTAAGGTAAAAATAGCTTCGCAGATTTGTGTTTGTTTGTAGTCATTATATGCATGAACTTAGTCAAAAACTTACATTGGGAATAATTAATGGTGCATTTAATTATTACTATATATTATAAATGTTATATGAGTTTCTTTTTGATTTCGTGTGTTATGTATAAGATTAGAATTATTATGATTACTTTGAGTTTGGAAGAGAATCAAATGGTAATTGTGAAACAGTTAGATCTTGGACAATATTCATTGTAATTTTACAAATAAATGAGTGATTAAGTGGTTAAATCTTCATTGTGTAGGAAACAAAGCCATGAAAAGGGAATTGAAAGATAAGTGGATGTTGGAAGCAAACAACTAAAAAATTGAATGGGAGAAATAAGTTGTGTTGTTTGATTGCTCCAAGTATTAGATTTTAAGCAAGATATTACTACTGACCCTTGATATCTTTTTATCAAATATGCCATTGTTAGGAATGCATTAAGAACTAAGGAGCACAAAAACTTGCTTTTGGGCCAAGATTTTTCAGGAAGTGACAAAATATGTTTACATGTACCACAAACAAGTTAGGAGCAATTCTTCCATAAAATGTTTTAAACAATTCAAATTGAATGCATATAAATTAAACAAAAATGCACAACACATAAAGAAGCATGAATTCAAGGTTGCATATTCTTGTACATATTATTTTTGTTTACTATCTTATCATCTTTATCTTCTCTCTCTTTCGTGTACAACATAGAGTTCCAATTCCAACAAATATAATTCCCTTTTTGCCAAATGTTGTCTAAATTTTTTTGTGTTTTAATGTTACAGGATGATTTCGGTAGGTGAAAGACGTCCATAGATTCTACAAGCTGTGGTTCTCATGATATAGATGATAACATTTGGATAGATGTTGTAGGCGGGAAGAGCAAGAAGGGTCGCCTCTATGGACTTGGATCTGATAGTACAGATATTTGTGGTACCTCGTCTCATAGGTCAACTCCTTCAGTCAACAATACTACACTAAATGAAAATTTTGAAGTTGTTGAATTACGCACAAAAATAACTCAACTTACACAAGAGAATCATGAGATTTGAGCAAAATACCAGAACGTGAAGCAACAGAATGAAAAGATCATCAGTGCAATGGAAAAATAGGGATTTGTCATTCAGGAGAAAATGAAAGTTAATTGTTAGTTGCCTCTTCCCATCTGTTGTTGACTCTTTATAAGAATTTCTTTGTAAACTTAACAACTACTTTGTTTATTTAACTTTTAAAACTTTGTTAGACTTTCTTAAATGTTGTTAGACTCTATGAGCTTGATTTTAGAGTAAACATGTTTTTTGCTAGCTTTTATTTGATATATTTGATTTCATGAAGTTCTATTTTAATAAGTACATTAGAATATTAAAAAAATTGGTCATAAATAAATTTTTCTTACAAAAAAACTATCACAACATTTCTCACAGACTAACTGTAATGTCCATGGCAAGTACCCACAGACGAAATTAGTGGTGTAGGAAATAACTGTTTCACAGCCATTTCCCACAGAATTTCCCACAGACATGTCCATGGGAAACACTCGAGGATGTTTCCCACTGATAGAAATTTCCACGGCTGTTTCCCACAAGAATGTCCGTGGGAAATAGTTGTGGCACTTTCCCATGGGCATATCCGTGGGAAATAGTTGCAACTCTTTCCCACAGGTATGTCCATAGGAAACACCCACAGGTATGTCCGTGGGAAACTTTCGTGGTAGATTCCCATGGACATTTCCCACGGTCAATATTTGTGGGAAATTGCCGCAAGCAAGCCCGTCGCAAATTTCCCATAGAATTAGCATCCGTGGGAAAATCTGTCACAAATTGCGACAGAAATTCTGTTAGAAAATCCGTCACAATTTCTGACAGAACTTTTTTTGTGACGGGTTTTTCCCCCCACATAATGTTGTCCGTGGGAAACTAATTTCCCACGGAATTCCGTCCTAAATGTCCGTCACATCTCTCATGTCCGTAGGAAATTATGTGGGAAAAAATGTTTTTTTTTGTAGTGTTACAAGAGAAGAAAACTCAAACTTTGTTTAGTGAAAATTTAACTGTTTTAGTAAATTTGTGCCTTTTTAAATTGCTTACTAGTATTTTTGTACTTTCTAAAATGTATTTGTGCCAGACGCCTCTTGAAAAAACTTTGTTGATAAAATTGTTCCTCAACTATTTTATATATCATAACAAAAACAATTCAATTGGACAATGTATGATAGTAATCCAAAAAATACCCAAAAAGCAAAAACACAACAAAATAAATAAAACGACTCAACACCCCGTTTAAACAATAAACCCATGGCATTTTTAAAAGTCATCCAGGAACAATAATAAACCTTTTCAATTTAAAAATCTAAAAATTCCTTCCATGTCTCTTTTACCGCATAATTAAGCAGTAACAACTTCAATTATATGCAACTTAAAACTCCAAAATACTAACTAGGAGTGAAGGAGGGGTTACAAATTAAATACATCACATGAATACAATATGGTACCTCCAGTTCTGAATCAAAATTAAAGGAGCATTGAAACGATGTCGTGTTATAGATTCAGGAGTGAACAAGGTGGTAGATATCCATAGGGTAAGTGAAAACTGGATTTGAAGAATTATACGAAGAAATTGCTGTGATGATGTTGGCAGCTTCAGTGGGATGAAATGAATCAAAGAAGACATAATCATTTCTATCATTACATGCCATCTCATTTTCAACACATTGCCCATCTTCCCTTACTTTGCAGCACCCTTCAGTCATCACCTTGAATCCTGCATATATACATGTACATCCAATATTGGTTTTATTTCTTCCTTTAATTTTCCCTCCAATAATATATCAACTAAAAATGAATTAGATATGGACCACGCATTTCATGAGATATAGGAGGACATTACTATATGCCCCTTACTTGTCTTCCGAATACATAAGAGCTAGTATAGGGTTTGCTTTAGTTTGAAATATAAGACCTAAATTTACTATAGGGTCAAGGTTCTTTTTTACGCTGGAAGTTGTCACAAAATATCAATTTTGCCCTAGAAGTTTTTTTTGGAGCAATGTTGCTCCAGAAGTTTCCAAACCATAGCAATTTTGCCCCGGCTTTTATTTAGGTTACATTCTACCGTTAGTTAACCAAATATGCTGAGGTGGCAGGTCCACATGTCATCCACATCATTTTTGTTTTGGGACAATATTGTTCTTGAGTAAAAACTTCCAAAACAAAATTATTGCTCATCAATGAACACTTCAGTGCAAATTTGTACTTTAACAAGTATGACGTATATAACACATGAATGTATTGGCATATTTGGTCAATTAATTGTCAAACTTAACCTATTTAACCTTTAGGGCAACATTGCTACAATTTGGAAACTTCCAGGGTGACATTGCTCCAAAAAAAATCTCAGATAAAATTGAGATTTTATGACAACTTTTGGGGCAAAAGTACACATTAACCCTTTACTTTATTATTTTCTAATCCATCTTGTCCTTAATATAAGACATAATTACATAATTTAATTAGGTTAAGTTAGTAAATATGATATGACATGTATTTTCTAAAAGATCATAATCCTCTTCCTTAATTCATTCATTTAATTTCTTCTCCTCCTTCATTATTGTTGATGAAATATCAATAAAGATAAATTAGGAAAAAAAATTGACAAATATAAAAATTACGTCTTATATTTATAACAAGATCAATTTCCTTAATATATCTTATATTAAGGACTGGAAGGAATAAGTTATAATTTTTTTCCTTAAACTCTCCTTATTGATTGAACATTTTAAGGATGTTTACTAATGCAAGGTATGGTCTAATGCAAATAACTAAAAGGGATACTTTAGGGAGTACTTTTTTTAAATAACTAACTTAACCAAATTTCTAAATACCTATAAAGTAGTTATCTGTCTCATATATATATATATATATATATATAAGACTGGATAGAGTAATAAAGAATTGTGTTGTGTTATGAGCCCACATAAGGGAGTCTCACAAGAGAAGTGAGGTTTATAAATTCAGAAAATTCTCTCATCCAATAGGCTAGACTTTTGAAATGAGATCTCCCTTTACACTTGTTTTGATAATAACATTCGTGCTTTCATTGATAGGCCAATCTTTACAGAGGGCTACCCATGAAGCCTTCTAGCTAGCCAGCCAAATCACATGGTTAAAGAAACTAAACACAAGGAAAGCCCCCATATAATTTGGCTTCATATATACGCAATTTAAGAAGATAGCATAAGAAGATGAGAATATATAGTTACCAAGTGAGTGATCGAATATCCAAGCAATAGCGTTGATGAAGATAAATTTGGAATCAGAGAGCTGATAATTGAATTGATCCACAAGAGATTTAAGTTTTGAGTTAAAAATTATAGCTGCTTTATTCATATCATCAGCACACATCGACGATGAGTTCAGATTTGTAGAAATTGCCTTTGGAGTACAACCTATTGCCCCTAACCCTACCAATACAAACTTCCTTCCTCCAAGTTCAT
>JBAGKO010000001.1:12701747-12712795 GCA_037177275.1 Acacia concinna | reverse complement strand
TGGACATTTAATAAATTGTAATAATACAAATTTGATGAATTTGTATTAATGATGAAGTATATTTTATTTTGGTGAAGCATTTGTATTAAGTATATGGCATGATATTAGTCCATATTATAAGTTGTGCTTAAGTTATGCTTTATCCTGATATACTATGTATGAATTTTGGAATATCGTACGTATGTTAGGGATGTTTAGAATAAAACAGAAAGAAGCTGTTTTATTAATATGACAGAGTTATGAAAACTGTTTTTCTGAAAATCCCTTAAAGGACATTTTAGTAGGATTTTGGAAAATGTTACGTTAGGTTGTAAGTTACCTACGTTGACCATAATTATTATTTGGAAAATAAAATTACCATTGGAAACAAAGGTAAAACAAAAGTTTTAATTTTTATGTATTTCCGCATGTAGCAATACTCTAAAGGACGTTAAGTGACCTAAAAATGGTCTATAGTTAAGGTGTTACACATATCACATTAGTTATGAGAGATGTATAACAATGAGTCTCTACTCATTAAATACTTAAGACCCAAGTGCATCTAGTGATTTATAATTAATTACTCTCATCTAAAATGCCTATTGATGAAATTGTCCTTAGAGGTACCGGTCTCTTTCCTGCTATAAACGGTATATTTACACTATTCCAAAAATCAGGACTCGGTTTACCTCTACACAATTTTGCATTCTGAATCCATTTTTGGCCTTAGATTTTTCAAAATCACACTCTATTCCCTTCAAAAAGTACCAATTGGAAAATTGCACATTTCTTGGACAAAACTTCCAATTTTAATTCCAATGCTTCCAAAATTAATTTCTCACATTTAACCTACACAAAATTCCATTTTAAACACATTGAAAGCATCAAAACCATCAAAATAAACCTCTATCATGCCCAAAACAGGTCTAGACAGAAACATGGGAAAATCAGGAGAAATGGATTTTCAAAGATCCCTTCAATAAAACACCCTTATTACACCTTAAATCACTTGTCTAGACCTATTATCCAACCCTTCCACATGATCTAACACAATTTGAGCAGCACTTCCCCTTAGGGTTTGTGCCTCCCAATATTTCATAATTAGCCCAAATCACAAATCAAACAATAACTACCAACAACTTCTAACAACCAACAATAATCAACAAGAGATTTAAGACTTTGAAGATTACCTCTTGAGTTCTTGTCTCTTCTTTCTCAAAACTAAACCTCAAGCCCTCTCCCTCTTGATTTCTTCTTGCTAAACATGAATCCAAGGTCACACGAGATTATAAGAGGTTCTTCATCAAGAAACTAAGGAAAAATACAAGATTTTTGCCTTGAACTTACCTAGATCCCTTTGGCTTCTCTTCCTTTCCTTCCTCTTCTCTCTTTGGTGCTTGGGACTCTCTCTCTCTCTCTTGGCTGTCTTGATGCTGCATGAAATTGAGGCAAATTATGCCCTTAATGTTGCCTCTTGTACAAACACATGTGCTTAATCATTTAATTAATCAATAAAATCTATGGCCAAATATTTCATAAATATGCTAGATCTTTGCAATTCAATTTGGAATTTCAATATTTCCTTTGAGATCACATTTAATCTTCCCTTTTTATCCTTGATTGAGCCACTAATTACCAACATGTTATTACATTTCTTCAGATTTCGGATTTCTGGATAGAATTTTTACTCAACTTTGAAAATTCATACCTAATGATATAGATACACAATTGAGATGATTCCAAAGCTCAAATGTCCCTTATTAAGTCTAGTTTTAGGAAAAAAATATTCCTTTGCTCAATTGGAATTTAAAATTTCCCAGGAAATTCATGCTTGTCCACTGCTCCAAAAATTGACGAATTTTACTGGGCAAACTTCAAAAATTCACATCGCTTAACATATACATCCAAATCATGCAATTGACATATCAAATTAGAGCTTGACATGTCTACTTTTAGAATGGAAATTTTTTATGATTTCTTGCCTAATAAAAAATGATACATAATAGAACTACTTCCTGTCTCTTTCCAGAAATCAGCCAAGACTTACTTTGGCCATGATTCTTACACTTAAACCCACTATTTTGTTCCCCTTATCTTATCATATACTTAAGGAATTTTGGTGAATAAAAATTTGAGATGTTACAACTATAATAATACCAGTAGTCATATGTATGTTTGCAAAGCTTGAGAGATGTCAATATTGTCATGCCCACATGCATGTGTTGAAATAAAGGAGATACATGAAAATGTATATGCACATTTAGAGAAAATACTTGTTCACATGACTATTCTACTTGTTTCATATAACTATTCAACTTGTTCATGATATCATGTAAATGTAAACTCTTGTAGTCGTTATGAACTTATCTTCAGTTGTTCATAGAACTAGTTCACTTGTTAATATAACTATTTAACTTGTTCAGTGTTACAAATGTTATGAACCCCTCTTCACTGTTTGTAGGACTATTTCACTTGTTCTTATAACTATTTTAATTGTTCATGATATGTAAGCCGGTTGTAAATGAGTAATAATTAAGAAATTAATTTCACTTGTTCATGACTAATCCACTTCTTCATGACGTGTAAGCATATTGCGATTGAGACTTATTCTTGCATTTTTAATCATGATAATCAACTTGTTATTAACATTTTGACTAACATTAAGTATTCAAGCGACAATCTATTACAAGAAAAACTAGAGTTTCATACAATTAGATATACAAATTATATACATGAGAGTTTGACTTCAAATCTACAAAATGAGATATTATCATTTTTTTCTTCTCATCTCCTTTGCTTCTTTTAAGTACTTTTGATACAACATTCTGCTTTTCAATTTTGTGCTAAGTTGTTAGCCATCATAAAAAGTTCACTTTGAAATGACTAATGAGTTCCTACATCACAAAAACTTTCAACAGCTAAACTTTCTATATTCAAGTCTTTTTGAGAACCTTGCAACTCTATTGGTGTTGAAATACTTCATATTGGTGAAGGAGAGTTTTTTTGTCTCAAAATCCCATATAGGGGGGGACATAGACCTCCCACATAAAGTTTTAACAAAATAATCTATCCTGCATTCACAACAAAATTCAATAAGTGACTACTATGTTTATTTTTTTAAAAAAAATCATAAGTTTTTATTTCTAAACATCACATTTAATTGAAGTCTATTGAATATAGTTAACATCTTGCTCTTACGGATTGTCAAACTGTGTGCTTCGTTCAAGCCTTTCTTATTCTTGCAAACATACACATGACCACTAGTATTGTTGTATTCAGTTGGTCAGCTCCAACATCATCCACAAGAATTGGTGGTGTCAATTAACTCTGTATACTTCATGTTGATCACATTATTTCCATGCAACACACACATTTATTGCTACCAATATTTTTAGTTCTTCATTTCCCATCCCTTTTGCTATCAACCTTTCACTTACATTACCCCACTCATATACTACTTTTCCCTATAAGATCTTCACATATTCCCTTTGTGGAAGATGCAAAATATTTGTTTTCTTCTCTTGTTGCACAAACTTCAATCACTTAACAAAAAAATTTAATTTTGGCAAAATAAAAAGACAATTTAATTGGTTGACAAGAAAACATAGCACTTCAACACCTTTTATTTGCAAGTGTTTAACGCATCATGTGGAATTGTTATTTGAACATTGTTGTTTGACAATAAAATAAAAGAGTTTTAAGAAGTCCAATTTTCAAGAACTCAACTCTTCAAGAACAAGTGCATTTGTCATATGAACAATTAAACATAGCACTTCAGTAAGTCTAATTTTCAAGTGTTCAGCTCTTCACGAACAAATGTATTTTCCATGAACAAGACAAACTAATTGGTTCAAAAAGAAAACATAGCACCTTCATCATTCTAAAATGTTATTTTCAACACATACAATAACTAATTCCTTTCATAGTCATTTCACTTGCACTTGCAAACTACAAGTCTTTACTGCTTTGTATGAAGAAGATGAAACTTGCTAAATGTGAAGTTCGAAATTTACCTCAACCCTAATGTGAATTTGATTACTTCCATGAATCAACAAGTACAAGGAGACTCTAATTGCAATAACCCATTATGGACTAGAGAACTCATATTCAAATGGGGAAACGATTGAATCACACCATTTGACACTTGACTCTTCCTTGCATTATATTAACTCCATCACGTGTTTTGGCTCTATCTCTTGGATGGGTTTGCTCTAGTCTTTACTCCATCGTGGTTCTAAGTTCATTTGCATCTAGTTACTTTTTTCTATCTTTCTGATAGGGGTATGTTGGTCTTTTGCCTTAAAAAATTAATTTCAATTTTTTCAATTTGACCCCTTGGGCCTAAACTGAAGTTTCAAAATCTTGGGACTGAACTGAGATTATTTCTCTACATACAAAAACTTGATGGGTGCAAAATTTGCAATCCTCGACTCTGCAAGTACACAGGTCGTATCAAGTAATAAAGTAGTGAGTAATATATCATTCCCAATGAGGACTTGGTACCTAAACTCAGTTGAAAATTGATTTTACACTTTCAATTAATTTGAGCAAATCAAAGTTTAATTCAAATAAGTGAAAATAATTCAAAATCAAATTAAAATAAAATAACTATCACAAATATTAAAAGTGCAATCAAGAGTCACTAATCACTTATTATTTTCATAAACTTTATTTCCACTAATTTAATTAGTCTTGATGTCAAATTTGTTAATCTCGAGTATAAATAGCTATAAGTGCCTTTCGGTTCACTTACAAAAAAAATGAGAGAAATGTGGTTAATTTTTTTTAATCAATTGTTTTTACTCTTTTATCTTACATCTTTTTTATATTAATATTTTATAACCCCACTTCTCTAATTTTCTAAAATTCAACTAATAAAATTTTTCTCTCCCCTCCTCCTCTTCTTTTCAAATCCCTCGTACCAAATGGACTCTAAAAGAGAAGAAATCATATATTTTACCTCCAAATCATATTCCTCCTAGTGAATTTGATCAATTCAAACACCACCAAATCATGGTGCTCTAGTGAGTGGAAAACAAGAAAGCAAATAAATGCTCTAGAGGTCTTTCATCTTGGAATTCCAAGACACATAAATTACTATATGATAAACAATTAGACATTAAGATGATGAGTCTGAGAATATTCCCAAATTGTATGACAGAGAAGCTAAGCCTTCATAAGAAGTTGCTTTTCTTTTTCCTTTTTTTTTTCTCAAATGGACTTTCTTGTTGTGTTTTTTTGTATTTTCAAACGATAGTTTGTCAAAAGGACTTTAGGCTTTTCAAAAGTTCATACATAATCATATACTCAGTGACCGTTTGGATTAGTAGTAGTAACTACTTTTCCAACATGATTTATAGTACATAGATAAGTATGTAAAAAGAGTTTTATCTGGACTTGCATAAACATACTATTCTAGCACTAAGTCAATACATCAAATTGTTGCATATGTTTTCTAAGACAAGAGCTTTTAAATCTATACTTTGTGGATGATCTTTCGATGTTTTGTAATGGGAGTATTCATTTAGTTTAAAGTATTAATAGGGATCGACTTTCACGGATAAAAGAGCAGTAAGTATTTAACCTGCAATGCTCCTCTGCTCCATTATTTCAAAATTTTTATGATTATATGGATTAAAGACATATAATAACGCTTTAGAAAAAAAATAAAAAAGAGAAAAAATATTTAAAATGAATCTGCATTATGATTTTCGACATTTGTATCACTTCCATGGTATATAGTTACGTAATTATAAATTGATGTGAGTGAAATATTACAATTACCCTTTTTTTTTTGCCATGAAAATATTACAATTACAACCTTGTGCGGTTTGCAAGAAACATTATAAAATTACACAAGAGTACCTATAATTAATACATGTATCACTTCCATGGCAAAAAATATTTAAAATGAATCTGCATTATGATTTTCGACATTTGTATCACTTCCATGGTAAATGTATATATAGTTACGTAATTATAAATTGATGTGAGTGAAATATTACAATTACCTTTTTTTTTTGCCATGAAAATATTACAATTACAACCTTGTGCGGTTTGCAAGAACATTATAAAATTACACAAGAGTACCTATAATTAAATACATGTATCAATCAATGCAGAGACTTTATATATAGGGTGCAATAAGTAAGAGGCCCGCATAAGCGTGTGTTTGGTTTTATATCGAAAGTACAAAAACTATGTGATATATATATATATATATATATCAATTATTATATCTAATTTTCTTAAAAAAAGTATATACCTTTTTAAAAGTTTAAAATAACATTAATTAATAAAATAAATAGAGGGTACATTAGAAAATTTAAAAATAGTTACGGCATTAGTTATATTCTTAGCTTATACTTCAAAAGGCATGTAAAAAGAAATGTAGCGAGTATAGGAGCTCTACCCTCAATTGGCTATGACAAGGCTCCAATTAGATAGTTGTATCAAAGAAACGGAGGGTTTTTTTTTTTTGGTTGATAAGTAATCAGGTACATTATATTTTATTTGGTGCATGACACGAATGTTGAGAACTAAGCAATACTACTCTGAACTCATCACAATGGAATTTGTGCCCATTACTTTTATACTACCCACGTCCTTACCATAAAACTCACTTTGAAAACATTAAGAAAATTAAATAAAATACTTTTAAATATTTATATTTATTATTTGTTTCAATTAATTTATTTAATTAATAAACTGATATATAATTTAATAATACACATCAGTACTGTTCAATCCTTCTTGAATTCAGTAATTGGGACTTTTTATTTTTAAGGTACCCTCTCATCTTAAGAAGGAACTCAAGTCGGAAAATCCATTTACATAAGTGGTGCTCGGGATCACCGATCCTCCATCTTGTAAGCACACTTTAGTACCGAAAACCCGCTATTGGTGCTTTGGCATGTTCCAATGGCTAGTCAACGCAACCTTGTCCTATCATTACTATAGAATTGTAATTATATATGACAGTTGTTTTTCTCCATATATAACTATTATATATTTTAATGCTATATATGTATATATGACAGTTGAACAACCATATAATATATTTGTCTAAAGATATAACACTTTTTTTAAATTTATCCACCATATATTTTATCTTATACATGACGGTTGTTGATGAAATCACCGTCATAAATTTTTATCATAAATCTCTCATATATGACAGTTTTTTATACAACCACCATATTCACATATACATACTTTCCAAGTTTGTCACACACACCCCTCAAGTTTAGCTGACTATCACTGTATTTCACTTCAAATTTATCATGTTTTGTCTAACATGTATAACTCTGATCAAATCTGTTAGCCACTAAATGCTTATCACAAGTGTTTGGATGAACATGCCTCACAACACCACACTTGACGCAAGGACAAACAATGAAGCTACAGTTAGTATAATTACGACACGCTAACTATATGAATCCAACCCCATTTTATTCTCATTTGATAAATGATTCACATACATCCATTCCTTATTTCCCATAATCTAGAACATAAACAAAACAAACAATAAACACACTTAAAATCACTTAAAAATTATCGAATGACTACTTTAATATTAAGAAGCACTTAAAAAATTTACCAATACAACAATATTTATCCACTTCATCAATATTAGAAACTAACAACTTTAATGCAATAAACACTTAAAAATCATCCATGCAACAATCTTCACATTATCTTTATCCCCACTTCATCAATGCAAATTAAACAAACTTTATTATAAGTACAACAAATTAAACATTTAAAATATCCACACAACAAGAAGCTTCACACTCTCTTAACAATAGAAACTCAAACACAACAAGCAAAACGACGAGCAAAACATGTAATTTCATCATCTAATTAGAGAGATCACAATAGTAGATGAAAAACGTACAATAGCCAGCAAACTAAAACAAACTAATAAACAAGCAATTTCATGCTCTTTTGAGAGGAAAAAGAAGTATATTAATAATAAATTACGCCAAAAAAAATCAAACATTTGCTAAGAGATAGGAGATCACATCAGCTAGCAAATACGACCAACCACAAAATGCATGCACTCAAGACCCACGACCCACGTGAGCAACTGAGGAGGATGTATGACGGGGAGAAAAGTAGACATCCGTGGCGGATGATAGAAAAGGTAGGTGGAGAAGCTCAAAAACCTTTGTCGCAAATTGAAAACTTAGTTCTCTGAAGATTTTCGAAGTTTCAAATTATGATAAAAAATGGGTTTGTTCGATATACTAACACATATATGCGGTAGTGATTGTGTTAAAACTGTCATATATATTACTTATGACGGTTATTAAAAAAGCTGTAGTGTATAAGCCATATAAATATAACGATTTTATAAAACAACTGTAATATATTATATGATTTTTTTTATTACAAAAAACTAGATAACTATACCATGGTTTTATAAAAAGCTATTATATATATGTTGAACATGTATGACAATTTTTATTAATTGTCATATAAGTGTCTCAAAAAAAATCCACATCTCCATATACTAGTATGATGTTTGTCCCAAAAACCGCCAAGCGTGGTGTCACACACACACACATATAAATCTGTAGTAGAGTGTAAGATGCATGAAAGAGGTACGGCTGTTCCGAATAAGACGTAGTAACGTATACATACATATATATATATGTATAGGTATACATACATACATACATATATTGTATATGTATATGGATATCTTCACCGAACTTGATTTGCATGATTCAAATCAATTATTAGTTTATAACAGCGCTAAAAGTGCCATGTGCAGAACAAATTCCATTACACACACACACACACACACACTGCTGAATATAATGCTCCCAAAGATGAGAGGACTTTTGAGGTTTCAACTTCAGAAAACAGATCCAGATTCCCTGTATATATATGTATAAGCATTGCCAATTCGCCATTATTATCAAATGTAACTATAAAACACAAGGGTACATGTGTACTAAACAAAAGGTTTAAAGCCTCCGAGATCATCAGGGGGCACGCGTAATTAATGGAACTAATAAAGGTTTCAAAGCTCATTATTTTTTTTACCAAAAAAAAAAATGCTCATTATTTTCGAAGCTTGAAAGGCGATGATGAAACAGATATATATATTGCAGTGTATATATATAGTCATCTATAGGTCTAACATGTAATCAGAACTTACAAGGTTGAACATCTCAATATCTCAAATATATATATACTTTGATGATGAGAAGATTATTGTGAGAGTAGCTAATATTACTGGTGACACGAACAGCTAGCTAGCTCTCTACATATTTTCTGTGACCAGTTTTGTTGACATGAATGAAACTCCTTCTGCAATGTGCGAGCTCATTTTAAGCTCTCTACTAATTCCTTTCTTCTCTTCTCCATGTCCAACATTTACTTCTCATAACGTAGCCTCCTGCATGCAAACCCAATCACCATTAGATTTCTTAATCACAACTAGACAAATGACAAGTCTACATATTTACCATAAGTCATGAGCATTATTATTTATTTATTTATGGGTAAATTACACAAAAACTCTCATGAACTTTGTATCATGTACAAAAAATCCTCTAACTTTTAAAACTAGACAGTAAACTTTCTTAAGCATCTAAGTTTGTGCAAATAACTCCCAACTATCAATTACACACCCTCTTAAACTTCATTTTTGTGTGCATAGTCCCCTCAAACTTTGGTTGATAAGTGGATAGTCCCCTAAACTTTAAGCTGTGTCCGGATAAGTTATGTACAAAATTAAGCGTATAAGAATCCTCTGCATAAATGTAGGACTATAGAGGATTGTATATGCAATACTAGAAATCTCCCTATCTAGTGTAGACAAGAAATAATGAATATACCAATCTTATTCATTGATGAGAATCAATTTTTCCCATAAAAAAGAATAAAACACTGAGCATATGGATATGTATAGTAAATTCCCAGAGAAAGAGCTATTCGCCTATTACCAAGTTGACATGATAATTATTCAAATATGATATAATAGTATTGTATAATTAGATAATTACGTCAAAAACAGAATTATATAGAAAACTAGGTAAGATATAAATGTAACCCCCATAATCTCATTTATTCACTACATTTTCTTTCGCATTGAGCAATTCATTCAATACATGAAAGCTACATAATTCATTCAATTTGTCTACTCATGATTGATTTAATTTAAGCTATTCATAATTGATTTAGCTAGGGTCAATATCTTTTTATGTTCCATTGTAAAAAAAAAAAAGAACAGAAAACAATCTCTCAAACATCAACGCGAAATATAAAAAAAAATTATGAACAAAGTTAAATAAAATTCAGATCGTCTAAACAAGATCTGGAAAGCAAAAAAGGGTGTGCTCAAGATCTGAAATAGGATATTTACAATCACGGATCCATGTATAAAAGATAATGTAATACAGAAAAAAAGTATTGTGCGTATATTGTTTATTTTTCATTTTACATTCAGTATCTCTCCTGCCATTTCCCTTTCAAAGGTGCTATATTCAATCACTTTGATCTCTACTTCAGAACATCCAAAAAGAGAACATTGGATGTGGCACAAAGTTATTGGATTGCACTTTTAGAGTGATATATAATTCTCATTTGAGATTTTTTAGGCAAAAGTATCTTTTTATTAGATATAGAATCCTGTCTAAGTCACTGTTAGACACTACACCCTTTATGTGGATTGGAAGAAAATTAGGGAGGAAATAATATCAGATAGGAGGTAAAAACTCCCTAAAATATCTTTTCTTTTTTCTTTATAATCTTTAATATAAGACATATTTACCTAATTCAATTAGATAAAGGAAGTTAGTTAATATCGTATGTACTTCGTAAAACACCGTAATGATTTTCCTCAATTCCCTCATTCTCTTTCCTCCTTAATTATTTTTGAGGGAGCATTAATATAATTGGGGTATGTTAGGAAAATATTGAAAACTTAAAAAAATATGTTTTATATTTAGGATCAAGATCAACTTTTTAAATATATCTTATATTAAAGATAAGAGGGAGTATTTTTGTGTGTTTTCCCTCCTAGCATTCTCTTCCTCCTATTCCCCCCACACAAA
>JBAGKO010000001.1:12687057-12701647 GCA_037177275.1 Acacia concinna | reverse complement strand
TCTCTTCCTCCTAGTCCCCCCCCCCCCCCCCCCAATCCAAACGTAAGGGTATTACGTGGGCACCTCTCTCAATCACAGTAGCTTATTCAAGTGATGACTGATCCTTACATAAACAATCAGATGAACCCGGAGGTAAACAAAAATTAATAACTAATGCCTGATAATAAAAATCTATAAGTATGTATATGTGTATATATAATGAAAACCAAAGCTTCATCCTCGTAAAGGATGAGAAAAGTCCTGATAAAAAGTAATTAAAAGTATCTCAATCGTTAGTTGACAAAATATCTAAAATAAATAAATTGTTAAAACTCGTGGTCAGATCTTACACGCACATCTTTGTAATGATTTTTTACAAAATAATTATAGAAAGAAATTTTCCAAAAAAATCACTAAATTCTTCAGCAGTGAAGTAGGCCATATGATAAAAGAATTGAAGAATATTCTACGCGAGTTGACTATTATCAGAAGAAGTCATTTTATATAATAATACGTTTAGTCTTGAGTTATACATACTCCAGTACTAAATATAATATTCAATTTAGTTTTTTGGAGCATCCTAAATACAGCTAGTTAATGTATTTAAAAGCATTTAAATTTATCGTTTTTCCTTAAAATATTTTGTTTATCTTATAAACTAATATATAATATAATGATACATAACATATGATATGATTAAATAGCTTATTTACTATTTTTTTCTTTAAAAAAGCCAACTAAATCTTATATTTAAGACTGAAAGAAGTGTTATACACAAGATGAAATATCAAGGAAAGACACATTAAGTGAATGTTATATTGAGCGGTCATTCATTAATGTTAACATGAAACAAAAACAAAGAAAATAAAGAAACTTTAAAATACACCAGCAGGAAAATAAACCAGATCTCAGAAACAGCAGAACACAACAAATAAACACTAATCATAACACACAGAACACTTGAGTTTTTGAGATAAAGATAAAAAAAGGCAGCAATTTCTTCAAACCACCACAAGAAAATTTACATCATAAGCGAATAGGAAAATCTCACAAACAGCACACACATTACACTTTCGATGGTTTTGGATTCAGAAAGACACGGAAGATAACAAGGCCGGTGTGTGTGTGTGTGTGTGTGTTGAGAGAACTAATTAATTAGGTAGTCAAGTATAAGTACATTAGTTGCAAATATGTTAGAGGGAATTGCAAATCTTTGAAAGCAAATAGAATAATTTCAAGCTTTACCTTATAAAGAGAAACAAAAAAAAAAAAAAAGAAGAAGGAAACTTTAAAAGGATTCTGATTGTGGAGATAGAAACGAGTTGTTACAAACTTGAATGATATGGATTATATGAGCCTACAATAAAATTAAGGTAATTTATATTGGTCCATATTAACTCATTGCACAGAATTTCTAACCATAAAGTTATATTACCCTATTCAGATGTATGCTATGCATACAGTCGGAGGCAAATTAACAATTCTATATTCAAGTAGTTTCTGACATAACCAGCTAGAAGAAAACTTTTAATGTCAAAAGCTCCTTTTCAGACCATTTGATATCAGATAGTAATACTCTTTTGATCTTAAATGTAAGAGATGTAAAATTAATTTGCAAATGTTAAGAAGTTTAATTAAGTTGTTTGTAATAAGTGTCTGTTAGTTGTTTAATATAACCCTTTAATCATTCTGATTGGAGACTCCCTTAATTAGTGCGAATGATAGGAATAAGAGCTCTTACACTTAATTAAGAGCAAAGGAATACTATCAATTAACTTCTTAGATTCAAGTCAAACTCTTGCTTGAATGGTACTGAGTCCTTGCCACTTAACCTGATTCCCATGGATCTTAGAAGTTCTACATACTTTTATATCTCAAATTAGGCCTTATAGAATATTATGGATATATATTTTCCTTTTCCATTATATTGCACCACTCTTGGGTACACTATAATATCCAAGAAGTTTCTCATGCACATCAAGACAAGTGTTTTAAATACTCTCTCTAATCCTAAATATAGAAATTAGTTGATAAGTTTATTTTTGTCCTATAAAACTTCAATTTCTTCTGTCTCTCTCACATTAATTTTTTTTTTATAAAACTAATTATTTTTTGTGAGCCCAGTATATTTTCAAGTCACTTTAGACTTGAGCCTAAACTCTATCAAAGTGGGAGTGTTAAAGTCAAAGCCTTGTCAACATGTGTTTTCTTGCATATTAATGTGTTGGTCAAATTCAACAACTAATGTGTGTTCTTTTTGGAAATCAACAGTATTTTTTTTTTTTGGAAATTCTATTGCACTTTTTTTACAAACTAAATAACCAAGTCAACTAATTTTTTTTAATATATAAATTAGTTACCTAACTCCTATGTTACAGGAACATATGCAGTATGTTGAAACATTTTACATTCCTAAAATCACGGGATGTGCCAGCCACTATCCCTAAATATAAGGCCATAGTAGTAGTGGATCCCTGCAATATCTATACATTCAATTATTTTTGGATAATAATTCCCACACATACATTTAATTATGAATATGATGCCTCGTACAACATCTTTTCTTGATTAAAAGGAGAGAAATACATGCAATCGAGGTATTATATATCAGTGATGTAATGCAATTGATTTTTATGCTTTAAAACTTAAAAGTGCTCGTCGATATCACTGTAATAGTTAAATTGAATCTGTTATTTATATTGCTCCTTTTCTTTCCACTTTTAACTTTTAAGATTTGTGCTGCTAAGAATAGAAAGTTTAAGATTAAAAAATAAATCAACATTATTAAAAAATAATTATTGCCATTTTATTACTACGCATATTATATAGTCATTATTATTAAGCTTATTGTATTTATTAGGTAGTATGTCTGTTTGTATACATAAACCATTCTATGTATATATAATGAGACAAGTTATTGAAAATATTCTTCTCTCTCTCTCTCTATTTCTATTCATCTAACATGGCATCAACTGAGAAGGAGGAGGAAGATTAAGAAGAAGAAGTTTGGAGTGTTGTTTTGTCTCTTACGAGGCTGTTTGTTGTTGTTTTTTATTACTTTGGTCATTTATGAGACCATTTGTTGGAGTAGGATTTGCTCTTGTTTGAGTTTATTTTGAGAGTATGGCAAGCAATGGTTCTAACATCATCGTTTGGGTTCTTTGACTTAGTGGTCTCCTATGATGATTGTGTTTTGGGTTGGTTATTTCAAATTTTGGACTTTGTTTGAGCCGTTATGGTTATGTTCTTTTGGTTTTTTGGTCTTTTGTGAGGCTATTTTGTGTTTCAGTTTTTTGAGATTGTTTTGTTAGTTTTGGTCTGTGGTGAGATCTATTGTTTAGTTATGAGTGAAGATATTGGATTATTTTTGTTCGAATGTCCTCATTATGACATTTATTTATGTTTTTATGGATATGTTCAAACTTGATCATCAATTAAGGATCTTGCTATGAAGAAGTAGGTTATTAGTGGAGGCTATAGATTTGGTGGTCATATGGTCATCCTTTGCTTGGTGATCTAATGTACAAGTTACTTTCAGCTTCAGGGGGAGTGTTAAGATTTTCTTAGTGAAAGGGTTAGTGAATGAAATTTCTTCAAACCTGTTAGTGTGAAATCAAGCTAGAACTGTTGAGATTTCGTTGGTGATAGTTGATATTTACATCTAAGTTTCCAACTTGAGGGGAAATGTTAAGAATAGAATGTTTAAGATTAAGAAATAAATCATCATTTTAGGAAATAATGATAGCCATTATTACTACGTGTATTGTATTTATTAGGTAGTATGTATGTTTATATATATAAACCTTACTATATATATATATATATATATTTTATAAACATATAAACCTTACTATATATATATATATATTATAAACATATAAACCTTTCTATGTACATGTATGAGATAAGTTATTTAGAATATTCTTCTCTCTTTCTTTCTCTATTCATCTAACATGTGATTTATTAATTTGTAATAGTTCTAAACATGCTCATTTCTTCCTCTCATCCAGTAAAATTTTCATTTTTTTAATAAACTTTAAAATCAAACAAAACGAACCTCTTCTTTTTACATCATATAATTTTTCCATTTTCTCATATATGCGTCCAACAGTTATTTTTTTTTAACAAAAATTCAAATATGAATGAGCTCAATTTATTAGTTTGCTAATATACTATCTTTTGACTAGTTGAGAATTCCATATAAGTAGAGTATTATCCAAGGTAATTATTTACCTACTTAAATATGCACATCATGTTTTTTTTTTTTCCTTTTACTCAATAAGACAAGGTTTCAATTATTGGACATTCTCTCTCCTCCCTTTCTTCTTTTAGACAACATTTGTTGTTTGCTATTTGGACTTTTTTCTTTAATGGGATAACAAATCCAAACTAACCTGTCTAGTGAGACACTTAGAGGACCTAATAGAAAAAGCTTATAAAAACAAAATCCAATAGGCATAGACATTCTAATGATATACAAATTAAATTAAAGTATATGTAGATATGTGTGGACAATAAAAAAAACTGATAATGTGTCCTTAACCACTAGCTCCTACACACGCACTAACTGGGACTATATTCAACCATTCAAAAAGTGCTCACATTGAATAAATTAAACAATTAATGTTTGTACCCAAGATTTATTAGATAAAACAACGAATAAAACCAAACATTAACCAATGAGGTTTTCTTCTAATATTAATTATCTTTCTTCTATGAGCCGCACACACTACAAACAATAAAACAATGTATATGTATTAGGTTGTAGTATACTGATAATTTTGTTATGCTGGCTTCATTGAAATTTAAAATCAAAAGTTTCAAGGTTTGAAATATTTTTCACATTACACTTGGCCAAAGCTCAGAGATTTTTCTGTTTGAGTCAGCAGTGTATGTAAAAAAAATACATGCAAACATATATATGTTATGTAAAATGTAGCCATGGGGAACATAAGATATCTAACAGAATCAGAAAAGTCCCAAAATTAGTATAAAGTAAGAGCCTAAGAAGTATTAAATTAGAGAAATGAACAGGGATTTGAATGATGGAGGAGAGAGAGAAATAGAAGAAAGAGAAACAGAGAGAAAGAGTTTTCTTACTTGTCTAATCATTGTAATCTCAGTCATATAGCTATATCAGTAAAATATTCTCATGAACCATTCTTCTTATTTTCTCAATCTCCCTATGAAGATTAGGGTTTTGAGTCTGATTCTAGGGTTTCGTCACTCCAAAGATTCTTGAAACTTGTTTTAACTTCAAATTTCCTCAGTATAATTCCAATAATTAGCTAATATTTTAAGAAATAAGACAGTGAAACTGATATTTCAAAACACACGCACACAAAAACACAAAATTTGGTGTAATAATATGAAGTGTATATATATATATGAGATAGTGGTGAATGTAAGGCTCTGAAAGCTGTAAGGCTTAGTTTTAAAGACAAAGTTACCATTCATTTTCTCAAGAAGCCAATTGCTTGAGAGCCTTTGCAGTCTGATCAGTGTTATTATTCCCCTTCAGTGGGCCTCTTCTCTTCTTTTTCTTCTTATAAGGAATCCCTCTTGCCTTTGATTGGCACTCCTTTACTTCACGCAGAAACACTCTGATTGCGCCACTCCCGAAAGGATTTGTCTCCGGTGAGCCGCCGTGCTCTTCGTAGGCTGCTCTCAGTCTCCCGATAAGCGCATCAAGGCTTCCCCAGGCTTGCCGGAGTGGACAGGTGCACGGTGCTGGTGGGTCGGGTTGCCCGAAGAAGATGCAGCCGTGTGAGTGGACCTTTGTCTTGCCGAATTGGTCAAGGTACCTGAGGAAATCAAGCACGTGGTTGAAGTTGCACTGAGATAATGGAACTGGCGGCGATTGATTCTTCAAGTACTGGCCAAACGTGTTCCAGTCTCGCCGTTTCTGTGACTCATACCGGCTCAAAGGGGCTGCGGCAGCGGCGGCAGCAGCAGCAGCCGCGGCCGCCTGTTGCTGCTGCTGGTGATCAGCAACTACAGGTCGTGACGACGACGAGGAATCAGTTGGGGCTTCGCCGGACATGGCGGCTGAGGCGGTGGTGAGAGTGTGAGAGAAGGAATAAGTATATAGATCAAGAAATTGCAGGGGAGAGAGAGAGAGAGAGAAGAGAAAGATGAAAATCACGTCCTTGCTGGGGCCTTTGGAGAGGACATGCCATGGGCCCAATATGAAGGTGCTTTTGTTATTCTTTTTCCTCCCTCTATATCATATTTATTTCCACTTTTTACCTATTTGCACTAAGGTGGTTTATATAAAAAAATATTTATATTTATTTATGGAGTATGCCATCATCAATAATTCTATAATCATCCGTTCATAAAATTATGGTTTTGGTATATTACACATATACACATTATTCTTATTGTTATTAGTAATATACTCTAATAATATAGTGTCGATTCTGTATTCACCAAACCGCACTTATCATTCTGGCATAACCAAAAAAAAAAACAAAAATCAAACTTATCACTAAAATAAAACCAATTATTTTCTTTTCTTTTTTCGCCAACAATATAAAACCAATTCTATTAATGATAATATTTAATTTTTTAACTCAACTAGGTTGACTTTGGGTTGGTAATTGGTAATAAACTAAAGAAATTGAATTGGCCCGGATTTAATAGAAATTAACTTTTGTTGAATATATTGCTAATTCCTTACATAATTTTGTCGCTTACTAGTGTTAATCCCCGTGCATATGAATTATATTAAAAGTATATTTTAGAAGTAATTCTATTAAAAGGTGTGATTAAAAAAAGTGGTAAATTCTGTCAAATTTAATTGCATTGATAAAGGTAAGTTTATTATAAATTTAAAAAACACCAATTATTAGTTGACAATTACCATAAATGAGCATGAATGTTTTTTTTTTCCAAATTTAAGATACTTACTACCCATAATCAACTACACATCATAATAAAATGTTCACCTAAAAAGGGAGAAATCAAATAAGATTCGGTGATAAATATATGATTATATCACCCATTTTGAGATTAATTGGGTTGAGGAGTGATTCACACGGATTTTCTATATATAGAGTGGATTAGTTGATTAATCAAGGGCTGTCTATTTGACAATTGAATCATCCAATTCCGTCAATAAATTATGTCGCTAATTCACTGTCTTTTATAGTTTTTTTTTTTGGTATATTTTTGTAGTGCTACACTTCCTCTACATTTGAATATAAAGTGGATTATAATCATGAATATAGATTGGCTTAAAAAATTAATTAGTAATTATTTTTAATGGTTGAATTACTTAACGATAATCCTCTTCGAATCTGCGGTTGTGATAGCATATATTAATGGAGAGTGCTAATTCGTTGGGGGAAAAGTTTGTTGTTGGTTGATGTTGTCTAGCAAGGTTTTAAGACTCGGATCGGCCCAGATGATTAGACTGGTTGGATCATCAACCAGTCATTAGGGCAGACTGGATTGGTATGTTGGGCCGTTTTTTGTTGGGAACTGTTTTAAACAGACTGGATTGGTATGTTGGGCCGTTTTTTGTTGGGAACTGTTTTAAACCATCTTTAAAATGCTTTTGGCTCAAAACCCATTGTTGACCCTGAACTTGAGCCGGTTTTAAAAAACCATCCGGCTCAATACAATTGTGAACAAAACTCAAGTTAAATTGTAAAAAATAAATAAATAATCCTACAATTTTTTTTATTAAATGGAAATTGTTAACATAAAAAAAAAGGTGTTTCTCAAACCCTAAACCTTCAAACAAAGTCATAAAATTATTATTGTTAGTGCATTTTATCAATTTGACATCATGCTACTTTGTTGACTTAGGGGCTGTTTGGTATGAGGGGGGAGGGAAAGGGGGAAAGAAAAATTTTAGGAGTTGAATTTAAAAATAAAATTGAAGAAGTGGGGTTATAAAATTTTTATAAAGAGAAAATGTAACATAAAAAAATATGAAAAAAATTTAAAACTTTTAACTCCACTTTTTTCATTTTTTAAAATTCAACTTATAAAAACTTTCCCTCTCCTCCCCTTCAAATCCCTTGTACCAAACAAATCCTTAATGTCCTTATTTCAATGGCATTTTGTCATCTCATTGACTTTATAACTATTTTATAACATTGTTGATTTCCCATAAATAATATTTTGTGACATTTTAACTTCCTATGAATTTAGACTAATTGTAATATATTTGTATAATATATATATATATCATATTTTAAATTTAATTATTATGTCACCGGCTCGACCAAACGGTCCAACCGTTTTAACCGTTCCAACTATGACCCGCTAACCTTTCTTTTCTTTTCTTTTTTTTGTTTTGATACATAATTTTTGGAAGGGGGTTGGGCTCACCCACGATCCAATGGACAAGGCGAAATCTCCATTCCTCCTAGGTGATACCAATATTAGGTAGGGTGAACCGTCAATTACCCTCAAACGTTAACTTAGGCACCCTGAAGCTAGGATACCTCCCCAAACGTCGTGACTGGAATCATAACTAAGTGGTCTTCCTAAGGGTCGAACACCACTCCATTTATGAGCGTGTCCAACCCTCTCACTAGTTGAACTCACGGACGATAGATGGACTTGCTAACCTTTGTGGCTCAATGTCCAGTTTAGGTTTTAAAACATTGTGGTCTGGTCATTGTTTTTGCCCCGCGTGGTCTAGTAATTGTCTTTAAGTCTCTTTAAAAGATTTCTCGTCAATATAGAATATATAATCAAGGGAATAAAACTATTTCAACTGCTGGTAAGTATCGATCTCATATCCCATAATAATATTGGTGCCAGTTATACAACCAATTAATGTGATAATTTTCTTAATATGGTTGATACACCCTTCATTTCTAAAATAGTTATTAAAAAGTTGCCAAAATAGTCTTTTCCTAAAAAAATTATGTTGTTTTCAAATCTGCCCCTAATTAAATAGAAGTACTTTTTTAAAATCATATTTTATAAAGGGAAGGAAGAAAGCTCAATAAATACCGTTTTAAATCATCCTGAAATTCTCAACTACATTAATTAAAAAAAAGATATAAGCTAAAAAAGATATGTTATATTTACTGACAGAGGAGTATATGAAAATTATTTGAAGTTATTTTTTAATTGTAAAAATTATCTTCTAATCTTAGTGAGGTCCAACTTAATTAAAACACATTTTATAAAGATAAAAAGAAAAAGGGAGAAAGACAAATAAATACTCCATAATTATTAAAAGCCTTGAAAGATAACTCAAATTTGATAAATGACAAATGAGGAGCGGAAAATATGTAAATTTTAGTTATTTTCTGTTGAATTTTAGTTATTATCTACCCATTTTTAGGTATTCTTTGTTGAGTTTTAGTCAGAGTCTCTCATTTATTATTTACTAAATTTGAGTCATCTTTTAAAATTTTTAATATTTAGAAAATATTTATTTATCTTTTTTCTAAAAAAAATCTAAAAGTTGCATGTAGGAGAAGTTAATGCTTTTTATTTGCATCATGTTTCCAAATTCTAAAGGAAAAAAAAAATCATTTTGCAAATTTTGAGAGGTCTAGCTATGTCAGGTTTTGAGAGTACATGTCCGTGCATGAAAAGACAAATTAAATCAATTGTTATCATGAGAATAAATTTTTGTATAAACTTAATTTGTTTTGTCATTTGTGATCAAATAAATTAAAATATAACAATTCAATTGATGATTTGGCATTTTTTAAATGTTAATTGGTATATTAATAAAATTAAATATTTCATAAGATTCACAGTTTTATTATTTGTGAAATCTTAATTAATGTATTCATTTATTTTGAGAAAAATGATAATATGAAAATCACAAACAGTCAATTAAGATTAAGTTTTACTGATATGTTGTATTTTTGTATGAACCTGGTTCACCACATCATTTGTAGTCTGACCAATTAAAATTGAATATCAATCTTAGTTGGCTGTTTGTGATTTTCATATTATTATTTTTTTCAAAATAAATGAATACATTAAGATTTCACAAATAATAAAAATGTGAATCTTATGAAATATTTTAATTTTATTAATATACTAATTAATATTTAGGAGGTGTCAAATTATTAGCTGATTATTATATTTTAATTAGTCAAACCACAAATAACGTGATAAACCAGATTAATACAAAAATTTCTCTCTATTCCCTTAGCAGCGAAGGTTTAACAATATTGTTGAACGGTATTTGTAAAGAGAATGAAAATTAGCACTAACTTTTTAATTGTGTCTGATCAACTGAAATGATTAGCTTTTTCTCCTTTCTTCTTTCCCTTCTTTTTCTTTTATTCATATAACATCCTTTACAATTAAGGTTTGCAATTCAAAGTTGGGAAAACTCAACTTTAGTCCCCATGGATTTCATTTAATTCTTAATTCGCTATTTAGACTTCAATTTTAAGAATATCAATTAAGTGCGTAATATTAAAATTTTATTTGTTACTATATCATCTATAACAAAAAAAATAAAAGTTTAGATCAAAATCATGGGTATTCAGAAAATATCTTTGAGAAAGCTCTCTCAATTTGACTTTGATTGTAACTGAGTTCATATTAGTAGTAGATTGAAGAACATTAAAATAAGTTCATGTTATCGAAACACCAGGTAATTAAAAATTATACTCTCTCAAATCCTAAATATAAGATTTTGTTTGTAGTGCAATTTGTACTACAAATTAAATATTATATTAAAGACTAGATGTAGTATATAAACATGATTGTAGATGTTTAAACTACTAGCTAGCTAAAAGGATAAATATAGAAGTTGAGAAAAATTATACGAAGAAAAACACATTTGTCCTTCAATTTTTTAATCGTTTTAATGTACTCTTATCATAATTGAAAAAATAAAAATGATTAGGTTTGATTGTGGCATATAAAATGGTAATCATACTCTTAGTCCCATAAACATATCATCTAAATTTTAATTTATATAGAAGAGATATCAAGTGGCCGTAGTTGAATATTTAGTCACACGCACAAGATTTCATATAATAACGAAATTAAAATAGAATCATACATTGTTGTTATGTGTGGATGTAGAGAGAAGTGAGGAGAAAATAGAGGGGGTAATATTAGGTTGAAAAACTTTTAAAAAATGGTAAACAAATATTTACTATTTTTGAGAGCTTTCCTTCCCCCTTAAATTTTCTCTCAATCTAAATATAGGATAAGTAAATAGATGCACTCCCTCTAGTCCATAGTACAAGAAGTCTTCTAGAAGAAATGCAAGAAGTTTAATTTCTAAGAAAGATAGTTGGCCCCATAATTACAGTAATACTTACATATATTAACGTCATCGATGTATTCCATTTTGTGTTCTTAGTTCTTCATTGTTAGTGATCTCAATTCTTCATCTTGAGTATCATGGTAGGTTGCCCTTACAAACTCATTAGAGATACTGATGACTACAAGGATACCTAGGCTATCGTTACTCGAGTTATCAGGAAGTAGACAATGACTAAAAAGATGTCACCTTTCCGCAAATGCTTCCAACAAATGTTAGACAATATTTTGGAATACTTCTTTAAAAACCACATTGGTAGTTTGAGTAGTTGGGTTGCCATCGGAGTTTAGGATGAGGACTTTGATGTCGTCTACATATTTGACTTAGAACAAGGCAATATATAGGTGGTCATTTGTGAAGATTGGTTGATATGACATGATATTTATATGGTTTTTAGGGGTGTTTTCTAGCCAAATTACACACATTTACCCACATTATGCATCGTAATTAGAGTTTTATGGATTGCATGTTCATACTTTGCATTTTGCTTATTTAGGGGTAAAATGTAATTATTTTATTTCTTTAATTATGATTCTTCACTTGCCTTGGCAAAGCCTCTTTGTTGTTATATTTTTAGGCAAGCAAAGGAGAAATTGGAGTCAGAATGGAGCGGATGAAGAAACCAGAGCTTGAAGTCCCAAACACATGAAGTATGTTGTTTTGCCCACCCAGGTCGTAACGTGGACATGCTAGGTCGCGACCTAGGAAGTTTTAATAAAACGGTTCATTTTGGAGCAACATCGAGCTTGGAAGGCATTTGCCCGATTCCAGGTCGCAACGTGGACAATCTGAGGTCGCGACCTAAGTCCGTAATCTGCAAAGACGCGATTTTTGGATGGAGATTGCGATTTGGATAAGATATATTTTTAAATTAAGATAAAAATCTTCTAAGATAGGATCCAAATTAGCATCTATATATAGGGGATTAACCTACGTTTAGAGGGGAGGCCGGATGGTCCGGATTGGTGAGATTTCACGGTACGGTACCTTGAAACCCTAATTCCCCAATTTTCCACCAATTCCAAACCCTAACCATACAGCCACCAAATTCCACCCAATCTCTCATCGAGTTGAAGAACAAAAGTGATTGCTGGAGATCTAAAGCCATAAGAGGCTAAACCCCTTTAGCCTCTCAGTAATGGAAGCAAAGTTTGAGCTCTAAAGAACTTATCAAGTGAGTATTTTAGTCAAATTAGGATTTTTTCTTCATCTTTGTAATTCTCCTAGATCTAAGATGTTTTGCTAAGATTTTATATTCTTGGGTTGCGATTGTAATCCTAAGACCAAGCGATTGCTGGAGATCTAAAGCCATGAAAGGCTAAACCCCTTTAGCCTCTCGGTAATGGAAGCAAAGTTTGAGCTCTAAAAAACTTATCAGAGGAGTATTTTAGTCAAATTAGGATTTTCTCTTCCTCTTTGTAATTCTCCTAGATCTAGGATGTTTTGTTGAGATTTTATATTCTAGGATTGCAATTGTAATCCTAAGACCTGAATTGATTTTGCATTAGATCGATGTTTGAATATATGATTTAATTTTTATTTAAGTTTAAGACCTTTATGTGTGTTAGTTTGAATTGTCATGACCATGATTAATTTGCCTTACATGCATTATCTCGGATTGTTAATTGACAATTCGAGATCATTCTTCATCTTTCTAATTGCACTTAAGGAACTTAACAACGAATTAATTAATAATTAATCAACCTAGGATCCTAGGAAGGGTTTTTAATTAATTAAATCATTGGACCTAAGCAATTGCTTGGGGTTTTCAAATTGAACTTAGAGATTTAAACTCCCAATATCTTTTGAGAGAGAGAGGATAGCCGAGCAAACACCATCGAGAGACTAAACCTTAATAACGAACCTATTACCTAAACCTATCTTTTTAAACCTAAAAATACCACAAATATGTCCTTTTAGTTTAGTTTATTTATTTGCACCAAAAACCCCTAAAACTACAAAATTAGTTGCCTAGGAATTCCAAGTAGTGCTCCTCAAGAAGAAGAACTGGTTGCCATATACTACATTATTGGTGCAATCAATCTGATAGACTGATTCAGGTGACAAAAATGGTCTCGATCAGTTACACCTGCCCTCTTCCATTCAACTCCACCGATTCTTCTTAGATTTCAGTCATAAAGGTGGTTTCATCCATAACTAATAACGACAATGAATCAAGCATAGTGAAAGCTTGGCTTCCTCTTCATCATCTTTACTAATCTTCCCCTTTCATCACTACCACATTCAGTGAGATGAAGATGGTGATGATCTGTCGGAGGCGGCAAGTCAAGGTTGTAGCACAAAGAAGAGAAGGCGTCAATCTCCTAGGCTAGATCGGGTGGTAGTGAGATCAATGTCATCTCTCACAGAGCATATCGAACTCTAAAGCAAGTCCCCTAATCTGTGTAAAGCTTTTTGTTTCTGTTATGAGGCTTAAATCTCAGAGAGTAATTGCAGTTTGATGAAGGACAAGAGCCTAAGAAGGTTATGGAAAGCAATTAGAAAGAATAGATTGGCATGCGGTGTCGATCAAGTATATGTGATATGGGAGATTTGTTATTGATGATAAAGTGGAGGTTCAAAGGTAGAGTTTTTCCCTTTTGCATCAGTTAAAATGATGTTATTTGTCCAAAATATAGGGTTGGTTTTAGTGTAGATATAAGTAATATTGAAGGGAAAATCTAAAATGATGAAAGGAAATGGTATTGGGGTTTCTGATTTCCCCTTAATTTTTGATGAAGTAATGTATTGATGGGGTTCTAGGATGATGAGGTTATAGTGATATCAAGCGTGGAATTTTTATTTTTGAAGGGGTGGTGAATGAAAAAACAAACAATTTGTATTGATATTCTATTTTAAGTTTTTGGCACTAGAAGACTGACACAAGAAGGGTCAGAATTGTTTCAAGAATTGGTACTTCCTTTACTTTCCCCTCTCATTTAATCATCTTACTCCCTTCGATAGGTAAAGTTTGATAAATGAATTTTAGATTTGTTATTGATGATGATGAAGAAGTAGATGAGTGGGAATTTCATAGAGCTTTTTTTTGTGCAACGGGTATTTTTGTGTTAGGGGCATTTTGGTACTCTCATTCTGCATTTGATAGACGTCAATTAGTTTTAACTGGTGTGTCACTTTTGCTCTACTTTTTAAAAGTTTTTAGTTACTTTTGTATCCAAAAAAATTTTATGGTGGTGAGTGCACTTTTGGGAAAAGTTTATGGGTATTTTTGCCCCTTAACCCTAAAATTCATACTATCATTGTATACTTTTCATATAAATAAAATACTATAATATGGTGAGGCAAGTTTTTAACCCAAGAGGGGGTGGGTGTTTTAAG
>JBAGKO010000001.1:12670425-12683838 GCA_037177275.1 Acacia concinna | reverse complement strand
TGCCTTTAGTCAGGAAGAGAAATAATGCTTCTCAAACTTGGGTTGCCATATCAAAAGTTTGGGATGATTTTGAGAAATGTGTTGGCTGGAAAATATATAATGGTGAAACTACTAAGTTCTGGCTTGATCTGTGGACTCCTCTTCAGCAACCTTTAATTGCTTATGCGACTGATCCATCTAACATCAATGTGCTCGAAGATGTTAAAAGCCATTTAGGCCCCAGATGGTTGTTGGATGGAGGACAGATGGAGAGGGATTCTTCCGCTTTGGGTGAGACAATTCTTGAGTAAAATCCATCCTCCTTCGGGCAGTTCAGCTAATAGATTCACCTGGAGACCTGCTAAGGATGGCTCCTTCTCGGTTAAATCGGCGTATTGGTTCATTTCGAACTCCAAAGAGGAAAGCAGTAGAGACTTTTAGGGCCAACTTTAGAAGTGGCAAATCCCTAAGAAAGTTAAATTCTTTTTGTGGCAAGTAGGGCATTGAGAGATTAGTTACAAACTCACTTCGAGCAAAGAGATATCTTTCAATCACAAATGAGTGTCCTTTTGAGTGTCAGAATGAAGAGAGTATTATCCACTCCTTGAGAGACTGCGAAAGAGTGAAAGAAGTCTGGAAACAGGTTTTAAGAACTAACATTTACATCAATTTTTTCTCTGGTGATGTGTAGGAATGGCTTAATTAGAATCTCACCCGCAACCCAGGAAAAGGAATATCGGGACATTGCATGGACTCGAGTCTTCAGTATAGTATGTTGGACCATTTGGACCAGTAGATGTAAGCAGATCTTTCAAGGAACCAAGGCCACAACCCAGGAACTAGTGCATCAGTGCAACTATAGTTTAATGGAAAGTTCTGCTGACCATCACTTAAAGCACCGAATCTTTAGAGGAAATGGAATTAGCGAGAGTCACTGGACACCACCGCCTTCAAGAATAGTTCGTATTGACATTGATGGCTTGGTACGGGAGCATCAGCAAGCAGCGTGCGGAGGCGTTATGAGGAATGACCAAGGACAATGGTTAATGGGATTTTATCGATCTCTTAGTCCGTGTTGTGTGACGGAAGCAGAGATTCTTGCTATCCAAACGAGTATAGAAGTCGCCAAACAGCTAGAATATGTTAAGCTTTCAATTTTTACTGATTATATGTACACGTACAGTATTCTCATAAGAGATTGCTCAGTTAACCACCCTTTAAGAGAAATTATTGTGAAAACTCGAGATATGTTGTACAAGAATTGAGACGTTCAGCTCCATCATTCTAGGAGAGACATTAGTGCCTGTGCTGACTTTATGGCTAGACAAGGCCATAACCAAGATAGCATAGTTTCATTGATTCACTCAGTACCTTCAAGATGTGCATATTTGTTTCTTAACGATCTGTGTTTTGTTCTAGATCATGTTTGGCTAGACCGATAGTATATAGTGTCTAGTCAACTTTGTATTTTCTCTTTCAAGCTTTGCTTGCCCTTTCATGTTAAAAAAATAATTAGGATCGGAAGGAATACTATACTAAACAATTGCAAAATTTACTATGTAAACACATAAAAGTTAGAAATCATTTCTAAATAATTGTATAAGAATCCCTTAAATGCATGGAAAGTAATTAAAGAGCCTGTAGTATGTCTATCAATTTAATGAAGTTCTCTTTGTAAGCACTAAGCAATGCATATAAGAAAAAAAAAGTTCATCTTTAATAATGAGCCAGATTAGCAAAATGTTGAAGTGGGCCATATGGATGGCTTAGCAGCAGCACTGTGAGAACAGAAGAGATAAGATAAGAGAAAATAGGAAAAAAGTTTGACTCTTCCATTATCTCCTCTCTAAGATTTGTTTAGTTGCAAGACAGAAGGCAAAAAGGGACATAAAATGCATTTATATTTTTGAGGAAATTAAGTATGATCATAAATATTGCTGATGATTGCTCAGCTTTTGTGTGTATAAGGAATCTCCATTTAATACATCCATGATTAGATCAAGTTTAAATGATTAAGATTTATTCTATTTATCATGGTAGATTTTTGTTATATTTAATATTTTAATTTCTTTATAAAATATTAAATCTAAACCATAGAAACTTGATCTAATCATGGATATATTACACATCAAATGGAGAGGAAATAGGGAGAGATCAATGTGTCTCCCTTAATACACAATGCTCATAGTTAAGTTTTGGGTTCAAGACTTCGGATTACACCTGATATTAAATCATATTAATTAGTTAAACAAAATTGATCATAATTTGTTTGAGCTTTTTTATGATTGTTTTCACTGTAATTTTCTTTTGTTAAGATAATTTTTCACTGCTAAACAATCTAGCTAAAGAACGAAGACATTAAAAATCTTGCAAGTGATTCTGAATGTACAAATGCTCTTTGTATGACCCAAATTTGTCGTTCCCATGTCGAATCATCTTTGCTCGGAATTGTGTCCTTTATGCTATTTCTCAGTCTCTTGAGAGCAAATAAAAGTTAAAGCAAACAAATCAAATCATTCTCTGCCAACAAAGCAAGAAATATTTCTTTCAAGAGAGGTCTCGTCATTACGAGTACTTCTTTGGACGTTCTCTTCAAGTCCTATTGACACATTATGATCCTTCTCTCTCTTTATAGTACATCTAACACTGACTTCTGGACCCCTCTCCATCCTTGAATATAATTTCACACGTAAATTATTAACTAATTTGTCTTTTTGATGGGAAATTAAATATAAATATTTAAAAATTGCTGAAAAGTCTGTCATTGTAAGATTTATTGCCTAAAAGTATATAAAGATTCAATTCATTGAGGTGCAACTTTTGTTTAGTTGCATGCAATATCTTATTGCATATGTACTTTTTTATTTTGTACATAGTTAAAAACAGGTTGCACATAACTAAAGATGACTTGCCCCATTAAAAGTGGGTAGCCCCTATATTGTTAAATAAATTTCAAATACCTTTAAACTATAAATATTACAATAGGGGATTTTTCATCAATTCTTTCAAAATATTATGCATGCATTGATTATCAACTTATATATGTCTATATATATATATAATAAAATTTGTAAAAAATGTATATAAATTATGAACGCTCACTTCAAAGTTTATATGTTAAGCTTGATAAGTTGTATCGTGGCAAGAATTTTCTCCTGGCAAAAAAAAAAATTATGGCAAGCTTCTTTTTAAAAAATATTAATTGAAATATAGACTGTCTATATGCTTTCAATCTGAGATAAAGAGGTCTTGCGGTGATAACTTAGTATTTATTAGAAAATATATACTTAATTAAATGAAAAATATGTAATTGATTTTTTAAATTTTGATAGATTTTGATATATGAATATAAAGTCAAGTTAATTTTTTATTACGGAAACTTTAACAAGTGGTATAAAATTGCATTTGCTAGCTACTTTTAAATTTAGCTATTAGTGGCATCTTTTGTAGACATATTGGCTCACATGAAACATGCTAATTTTTATTATCATTTCTTTTTTGTTGTCGAAATATTTTATTATCATTTCAAAGTAGCTGTAAAATGATGCTTTTTAGTCAATGTAAAATGAAATAAATTTTTTTAGGCGTGTATTGTATCCTAAAGTATGTTGTAGCTAAAAAGTACTTTAAGATTGTTAAAAAAATATATTTTAAAATGTTGAATGCATCACAAAATACTTTATGACACTAAATATTTTAGAGCGTTGTCTATCTTAAAAATACTTGATGGTAGATACAACTATAAAATGTTAGTGGTTTTGGATAAACAGAATGCAACACTCCAAAGCCTTTAACGTTTATATATAAAAAAGTAGTATTGACATAGTTGTAAACTATTGTTAAGCATTTTTTATCAAATTTAAAACTATAGTTACCCCCATAAGTCAAAGTGCCAATAATAAGAAATGTTCCATCTGTGAAGTGAGAAAAAAATTGATCAATTCAATTTAATTGATAAATTGTTGGTTGAAGTGGTAGATGACCTTGCCTTTGTGAGAAAGATAATATAAATTCAAATTCCATCACGCACACTTGTTAGAAGAAGTGAAACACCTTTATGTTCGTAAGTCTCGTAAAGGGAAACACTTACAGAAAAAAAAAAACATATTGATCAATTCAAAGTACTACTTAAGAGAACTGATAATACTTAGAAAATTTACTGCTCAACTTATTGAAAACTACAATAAAACAATGTATGCGATGACATTTATGACTCTATATATCTATATATATTACATCAGGAAGATTTGAATTTTAATAGTTGAATACACTGCACACACATAAATGTTTTCCTAATTACGATATTTGAAATATATTCAATAATTGTGAGGAGATCTTTTTGTGGGGGCAAGATCTTATATCCTATGACTTTTACCAAAGCATTAACAATGTTATTATTATTAGTTTTTTGTCATCACACTGTTGCAGGGGCCCCTTTCCTCTATAATGGAATCAGCATTCCAGTCATCAACCCTACCCAACAAGCAAAGTATAGAAAATTATTAAAAACCAAAATCCAACTTTCAAATATTTTTTTTAACAATTCATTTTGCACCTCAATCGTAATTCTTCTTTCTTGTGATGATGAATGATATGTTTCTCAATTCTCAAGAATTATGTTAGCTTGTTACTCAAGTTTTGATGATGTAGACTATAAATCGTACTGTTGTTGTTGCTGGAGCCTACTTTTATTACTCTACAATATCAATATACTTTTAATGCTAAAAACAAGCTAAAAAATTTTGATTGTTCCCTCTCTCAAATGTAGAAATGATGTTACTCCTTCAGTTCTTAATATGTTAACTCTACTTTTTACTATCTTATAGTAAAATATAGTTGATTAATTTAATTCACTAAGATTGTACTTTATAAATTACTTTAATTTTTTATTTTAACCATTAATATTAAACAATCAACTAAAACATTAATTGAGGTCATGGAATTTTTATTGAAGGACGATTATATCCAACAAAGCATTGATAGCATTTGTGGAGCACACATCCAGACTAGAGATTTTTTTTTTTTTTGGTGAAAAGACTTGAGAGTTTCATATGTCAAGTAATTATGCATTGATTTAAATTCATCATTAGCAGTTACTTCCTCCGTTTTATAAGTACTAAAATCTTAAGAGTAATCAACGTTACTATGTCTATCTAAAATGTCCCTGATAAGAAAATAAAATTAGACCCCACCGCGCAATTGCTACCTAATTAATCTCTCACATTTCCCATGCATGGAAAGCTGTTTTGCTATTGTTCTTGAAAAAGAAGAAGAAGAAAGAAAGCTGTTTTGCTTAATTCAGTCAAGGGTATTTTTGAAAAATCGCAAAATTTATACGAACAATGGCTAACTTTAACTTTTATCATGATAAGAATCATGAAATAGTACTTCGAAAAAAATATGAAATGGAAAGAGCTTAATCTAATACAACCATTTAGTATCCCTTAATTAGTGGAATTGGTTTTCAGTCTATATCCCATGGAAAGCCATTTTCATTTTCATTTTTCTCTTTTTTACGCACTCCCTCTACCGTTCAAGCTCCATGTTGTCTTAACGTTTTTAAACCTCAATTCCATCCCTCGGTGACAAACCGCCTTAACTCATAATGGGTTTATTTTTCTACTTCAAATTTTTCCCTCATTTGTTGTTGAATCCCAAATTTAATGAGGGGCATTTTATAAATAAAAAGGTATGTAATGATTCAAAGAGTGACTTATATTTGGGAAAATTGGCTAAAAGTCCCTGATTGGAAAATTAATTGGCCATTGGTACTTGGGATATGTGGTCCTTTAGGAGAAATATGTAGAGAAAATGACGAAATTACACACCATGGACGCTCAATTGTAACTCTTGGAATGTTATTTGCAATACGTGGAAAATTATTTGTATTTGCACTCAAACTTAATTTTTCACACCACGGTCATTTGCAATTTGCGGAAGATTACTTGCATTTGTATTTGAGGAAAGGTCACTTGCATTTCAATTTAATTTGCACATCACGGAAGTTCAATTGCAATTCTTAGAAGCTCATTTGCAATTAATTGAAGGCCATTTACAGTTCATGGAAGGTCATTTGTATTTATACTTAATTTTCACACCACGGAGGGTCATTAGCAATTCGTGGAAGTTCACGTACATTTTAACTTAATTTACACACTATAGAAGGAAGGTCACTCACAATTCATGGAAGGTCCATTGCAATTCGTGGTTCACCTTATATTCTATAGATCTACCATGGTTCACCTTTATCCCCTTCTTTGTCTCCCTCCATCACGAAATCTGTCATGGCTTACCATTACACAAGGTCTACTCCCTTCAGTTCTAATTATATAAACTTGTTGACTTTTTTAAATAATCCTATAAGAAAATCTTAAAAAAACTAATTACATTACTTTAAGACATTACAATTTGTCGTTTTTCTTTAAATTATGTTATTTGACTTATGAACTAATATAAATATAATAAAACATTATATATAATATGATTAAATAATATAATTAATTTTCTTAGGATTTTCTTAAAATTCTCTAAAAAAGTCAATGGACTCTTATACTGAGAATCAGAGGGAGTATTACTTTTCTTTTTGAAATTTGATTTTTGTTTATGACAAAGTTAATTAAGAAGGCAAAGGAGGGAGGGCATGGCGGTAGAGGGGTATCTCCATTGAGCTCCCCCTCCATTGACTTTCCATACTATTGGATTAATTTCCAATGGTTGGGATTTAAGATTTTATAACAACATATTATATTTTTAAATAACAAAATATATACAAATAAATTTAAATTATTAAAATTTAACCTCAAAATTTTTAAAAGTGTCAGAGATAATAAGTAAAAAAACAAATATAAAATATTTAGATAATAAGTAAAAAACAAATATAAAATATTTTAATAAAAATCTGCATATATAATAGATGTATTTTTAGATATATAATTTTAATAGCCTACATTTATTTTTGAATTTGAATAAAAATTATAATTTTTTTATTTAAGATTAAAATATATTATTGTAAAATTTTAAATTTCAACTATTAGAAGTTAATCCAATAGTAGACAACGTCAAAAGAGAAAATGGAGAGGGAGTTTAATTGGGACACTTCCCCCGGGAGTGGCAGCAAAGATCGAAGAAATTGTGGCAGACCAAGTTAATTAAGATGGATGTGGCCATCATTGATAGTAAAATGATAGTAGCAATTTCGGGGATTTTTTATTTTTGGCCATAATCGAGCTTGGCTAAATAAATTGTAAACGCAATTACGTAATCAAAGAGAGCTAGCTATAATATATCAATTCAAGACAAAAAAAAAAAAATAAGAGAGTGAGGCCATTTGATTTTTCATGAAGATGAAGTTACAATCCATAATCATTTGTGTGAAGTAAAAGATTCACGATATGTTGGAGAAGTGAGATACTCATCGAGTGTAATAACGTGAACTTTTTTTTAAGAAAAAAAAATGTGATTGTAATCCTTATTGCGATTGTATGATCATCATTGAAAGTGCATCAATTGAAGGAATAAGAGATTCAGTTTGCAGATGATTTTAATTAGACTACTAAATCATTCTGTATGCGTGATCAATTAAAAATATTAAATCATTTGGACTGCTTAAATTTCAATATAATGGATGAGATAGAAAGTAGAGGAGAAGGGAAGTAGAGAGAATCCAAATCCCATTTAAATTAACTATGCCCGGTTAATTATTTTCTTGAAGTTTTTATCTAAAAATTAAAAGGAAGTCACTAGGAGTTTTTCCTTTTTGTTCAATACGCTAGGAGTATTTCATTGCACATTCACATGGCAAATGATTTTATCGTTGCTGTAATTATAATTTGTAATAAAATTTAAGGTCCTACGATGAATTATTGGAATTTCACTCTTACAATAATGGCAAGGAGAAAATGAAATTTGAAAAAGAAAAAGTAGAATACAATATGGACTGATTAATTATCATGCTTGATGACAGACAAGACATGCTTAGCAATAAATGAATAATCAAGATTGTGTTAGTCTTAGGCTTTAATCATCTTTTACATCATCCGTCACTTTCATTTTTATAGATAATTTCGGTTTTTTTCTGTGTATTATCCTTTTAATTCATCCCCATATATAATATTACGTCGGTCATAAATTTAGAACTTAGTTTGAGGTGATTTTTCTTTTTTTGAACAATCATTTGAGGTGAATTTTAGTTCTAAATGTAAGACTTTTTCCATTTGATATTTTATATTTATCATTTTTCTTTAAATTAATTTTTTTTTAATTTATAAACTAATATATGATACTTGAATGTTACACAAAAATATTTTAGAAAAATTAAACCACATATGTTATCATAGATAAATTGGTCTTACATTAGAGATTAGATGAGTTATTTTGATATATTAATGCAATATATTTCAAATCAGTTACGAGTATTCATATTATCTAAAATCAATTAGGAATATCTGTCTTGATTTGCTTCAAGCCCAAATATTAAAGATTGAATATGTTCTAAATCTTTGATTAAATGCAAACATATCCAATATGAACTTAAATACTCAAAACTCATAAAACGGATCTAAATTAGCCAATGATACTTAAATTGAGTGAAATTAAAAGACGAGGTTCTTGTTGGGTAAATTCGAAGAATCGAACTTTGTATATTAAAAAAAAATTATGCTAAAAGAAGCAACTTTTAATCAGGCTGAGTAAGATATAAATATAACTTAATAATCCCTCAGGTATAAATACTTGATGACATGTACAATTTCATTAATAAAATTAATTTTTTAAAAAAATGTCAAAATTACCTTCAATAAAAGTTATTAGTTATGAGGTCTTAAAATTAATTAGGGATAATTCGTGGAAAACAAAAACTTTAGACAAATATGATACAATTATTAAAAAAATAAATTAGCGGTAGAATTTAATGAAGGAATACTATCGCTAAATTGACTAAACATCACATCATAGCTATGACTTCTTCTTCAATACAAGTGCGAAAGCAATGGACAAGGCTTGATTAATAGAGCGATGCAATGAACTTGATCAGTTTACATTTGCTTTATGAAATGGGGAATTCAGGAGAACTAACAGATGAAAATCCACAATCTTTATTTAATATTTCTTTTTTATATGACTTTAAGGGGAAAAAAACCAAACATAAAGAAAAGAATTGCAAATCCACGTGAAATGGCCCCCACTTACGCCTCATTTGTCTCCAAATTGCTGAAATTTCAAGTCTAAGGACCCTATGTGTAAACTCTTTATTCCCACCCAACTTTCCCTCATTAATATAATCTATTTAGCCTAATTTCTTTCTTTCTTTCTTTTACGTTTTGTAGAATTATCATATTATGAAATCTTTTATTTTGAGGAAAGATAGATCTAGAGAAATACGTGGTATGAATCAAAATGCAGCACGTTTCTTAATTAATTAAAAAAATGATTTATTATAATCATTTCAAAATCTTAAAATTTAAATTTCGATGTTTAACTCTCACAATTATATTGTCAATCATTACTCATATAATCTCTCTCACACTATTAGTTTTCTCAATCCAAGAGACTGCGCCTAACGAATAAGTAAAATTCCCTGAATAATTGTTAAATTAACTAGATCAATTGAGTTATATAATTATAAATCATCACAATGATCTAAATGCATCTCTAGACTAAATTACTTGTGTTTATCAATCTGTATCTAGAATCAACTCTCGTCTTAGCCCATCACTCAATTCCTATGAAGAGAATTGAAAATAGATTATATGACACATAATGCATTGTTCAAGCATAAGCATGAGGAATAGAAAAAAGTTCTATATATAAAATGTAAATTAAGTCAAGCATTAAACAAATATACAATTTTAAAAAATCTCACCACCAAAAATTATATATATGATAACCTTTAATTTCATAAACATCAAAACAAATGAAAGAGAAAAGAAGCTTATATATATAGACGGTTATATATATAAGAATATACAAAAATATTTTTTTAATCCTTTAATTTCAATTTGGTGGTTTAATTTAATGAAGTATCTTTAGTTCTGTAATCGTAATGTTATTAATAAAAGATATTGACTTTAAAATTTTAATTTTTAATAAAATATTCTCAAATGCTAACATATTAAGTTAAATTTTTAAATGATTAGCATAAATATTATCATTTGATACTAACAATATTAAGGTTAAAGAACTAAAAAAACACTTCAAAAAAAGTAAGGAATCAATCAGAAACGTTATATAAAGTTAGAAAACTAAAGGCACACTTTGGCAAACTATTTATTAATCTTATCATTTATTACTCTAAAATTATACCTATTTAATTGTACAAAATAAACTACTTACCATGTAAAAAAAAATTCGAAGGGTTTAATGGCGAAGTTGTGAATAGTTTTTTTATCAGACCAACAAGTTCCAAAACCAATATGAACCAATACATGATAATCATTTGGCTAATAAAAAGTAAAATTAGAAATAAAAACTGAAAAACTGGATGAGTTGCTGATATAATTTAATTAAAATTGTTTCCCTTCGATATAATTTAATTAATTAGTTTCACTTTAATGATAGTTTGTCTCTCTTTTTAATGCCAGTTCATAGTTTGTCTCTGGTTGTGTAAGTTAACTTGAATTTAATAACTTAATCAATGACGGATACAATGTTAAAATAATTGATTATATTTTAGGAGCAATGAAATATACATTCTGTGCTGTGCTATTATTTCAACTATTCGAAAATCGTTTTAAGTTGTAGCACACCACAACAACAACAACAACTAACAACAAAGTTGTATTTCCTTAAATAAAGTCGGCTATATGTATTATACAGTGCCAGTGTACACTACAAAAAACTAAATACATGACGACAACAACAACGATAACAAAACTTTATCTTATTGAATAAGGTCGGCTATATAGATCACATGATGCCATTATATTCTATATGAAAAATCAAATCTTTAGATATATTATTGATCAAAAGATCCCACTCAATAATCTCATTAAGTGTTTGATCCTCATATTGCCTGATTGGCCTTCCTCCTCCTCACCAACGCATATAGTACATAGCCTCCTCAACAAAACCACCTCAAATAATTATTTATCATTTTATTCTCAATAAATGCCACTCATACTCGTTCACTTATATGACCATTACTCATCTTATCTTTTCTTATATGACCACACACTTAACTCACCATACTCATCTCAACTACCCCACTTTGTATTTATGTTGTCCCTTTAAAGCATAACATTCACTATTAGATAGCATTGAGGTGTTATGGTGTTATAGTAGATACTTTTTTCCAATCACAAATAATTCCAATAACCTCCCTCCATTTATACCAACCATTCATCCTAGGAGAAACAAGCAAAAATCCCCAGGTTACGTGCAAATCCCAATTCAAGACTTCAAAAATGGCTTAACCGCTATGAAGTGTTTAGGGACTGCTTATATATTAAATTTTGTAGTAAAATTACTTAGATGCCCTTAATTTAAAGGCACGATAACAACAATAATTTAACAAGTAACAACTTTAACTTATCAAATGATAAAAACAACTAATGAAGTGACAACTAAATTCAATGAAATTTCTTCCTAAATATCAATAAAAGCATCAGTTTAACAAATAACAACTTTAACTCATCAAACATTAACAACTAAAGTAACAACAATTAATTTCACTAATGTCAATCAGGTTATTTCACAAACACTTAATTCCTGAATAGTTCTTAAAAAATTATAGGAAATAAGCCATTTTTAGAGAACATTTAGAATGGGAAACTCACAATGAGGTGCCCAGGAAAAAATAAAGTAATCAAAACAAACAAATGGTCACAACAAGTAAATAGTATAGGGTATGCTATCATTTCTTATATTGTAATTTGTCATTACATGCTGATCATTTGTTATGCGACCTTTTAGCAATTTTTTGTTCATTCCTTAAAGCTTTACAACGATTTTCTTTATTAAAGGTCCCTTTTTTGCCAACTATTAAAGGTTCCATATCTGTGTTTTTTTGTATGTTTTATCCCACTATCTCTTATTTGTTGTCCAAAAAAGTTATAATATCAGTATTCTTGAGTATTGGCGCCGAAACCACTTCGTGATGATTATATATCTTTTTTTATAAGGGCAGAAAAGAAAGTGGAAGGGCTTGGGTGATTAATAGTTGTCATTGAAACTTGAAAGGGCTAAAAAGATCTGATAAAGGTCCAAAGCATCAAATTTTAGAGTACGTTTGCCATTGAGATCTGTATCAGTAGGCATAATCAGACTGACCTTCACTGACTCAGAGACCAATTTATCTTCCTCCACAGCTTTGAAGTAATCAATATATATATATCTATTGTTTACTGGCCAGTACTATTCGAATATATTAAATTTTACCTAGTTGTTAATTAAAAAGAAGTAATTATACGAACCAGAAATTTGAGTGAAAAAACGAGTTTTAAATTGTAAAGTTCACAATTGACTACACGAATTTCAAGTAAATGCAAAGTGGTGGAGGTGGTGGGTAAGGAATTTTGAGATGTAACAAATGGGAAAAGCACTTAAAAAGAACAAGTATATATATATATATATGTGTGTGTGTGTCAGTCACACATAAAAACAGTCTGAAAAAGGACTGCGACAGTAATAACAAGTTCTCTGCAAAATAACTGAAAAGGCAAAATTCTGAGTTGAGGGCATATATAATATCACTACACTAACTCCATCGCCAAACCTAACTAAATAGTACTCATTTGGTTACTCCTACATCTCTAGATATATAGATATATATATATATATTCACACAGGCTTCTCATTTCTCTTAGGCTTTTCAGCTGTTTGTTGAGATCATTGTGCTTCAATTCACAAGCATCACTATATGATATTCTCAACAGTGTAAGTTAGAGTTTTATTTCATCTATTTTATTTTTTTATTAAAACATTATACTCCCTCATATCCTAAATATAGAAGTTAGTTAAGGAATTTATTTTGGTCTCAAATGTACAAGGTCAATCCAGTTTATCTTCCAAATTAATGAATATTTTTCAAAATATTTTTTAAAATTTCATATATAAATGGAATATCCATCAATTGGGTAATTTCCAATACAAATTATTAGAAGTGTGTTTTATCACATACTCCAGTTGTTTTTTTACAAATAACTACCTTAACAATTTTTTTAATAATTATGAACTAAATGTCTAGTTTTTAAAATTTAAGGGAGCAGAGAGAGAATCATTGAAAAAATAGAGGTCACAACCTACAAGAAACTAAGGGTGTGTTTGGAATAACGATGGGATAACGGACTTATTTATAATTGGACTTATAGATAAGTCATATTAGATATAAGTCAGATTATGTATGTTTGGATTGAAGGTAAAAAAGTGACTTATAAGTGACTTATTTAAAAGTAAAATGTGTTTGGTTGATATGTTAAAAAGTAACTTATTGTGGCAAAT
>JBAGKO010000001.1:12641089-12654742 GCA_037177275.1 Acacia concinna | reverse complement strand
CACGGGTATTCAAATTAACAACACTAGGTACTACGTATTTACACTGTGAGTTGTAAATACGTAGTATCTAGTGTTGTGAATTAAAAAACTCATGTTGTGAATTACGAAACTGGTATTGTGAAAAATTCAGTGGCATTTTCGTAATTATTTAAAAAAAGTACAAAACAGATTGATTTAAGATTTTCAGATTTCGCTGTACTGAATTGTCTTTTCCCTATTTCTAATATCTTTTTTTTTGAATTCTCCCTAAATTCTTCTTAGATTGTAGTATTTTACATTATTATTTGTATTTCTTCCAAATCACTTCAAGAGTTAAATAACCTAAAATCATGATCAAATAAATTGACATTCTTATTTTAATCAACCGATTCACTATAAATTTACAAAACGATATAAAAACAAATCAAGTGGAGGTTGATTTATATTAATGCCCTATATTATTTATATTAGTGCCTTATATTATAATTATACCAGCTAAGAATTGTTTTTTCTACCCCACCAATGATCAACTTGGATGGATTATTAAATCTATTAATTAAAAAAAAAATACTACATCCGTTTTTAAATATAAAGCTCGTCTAAAAATGAGACGTGATAATTAGAACCATGTAGAATAATTAAATTAAATGAGTTCTGTTATTGGGTGAAGAGAAAAGTTTCTAGAGAACAGATCTAAGTCAAAGTGTTCACCAAACTTATGACTAATAGTAATGGATTTGTGTGTCAACTCTAGATCGTTGACCTAATTGATGGGCTCATCATAATATTTTATTTTAGGGGGAATCTTGTCTTTGTATCAATATATTTACGGACTTATTATATATATAAGTGCAATTAAAAATTCAATAAGATCTCACTTCAACTTATGATAATCAAACAACTTCATAGTTTTTTCCCCCTTTATACGTACAATAACAAATTACATAAGATCATCTCACATGTATTTTTGTACTATTAAATCATATTCAAGTACTATTTTATTATTTTAGGGTTTTTCCCATATATATGGTTTAAAGTGTAAACATCAATATAAAAAACAAATAAATTATAAATTTTGTGGTATGGGGATATATGTCACTATTATAGCATCAAGTTAGTTATATGAGTGGAATTTATTGCGTGTGCCATTGATTTTAAAGACAAAATGTGTTTCTATCACTTTCATTTTCCTCCATATTTTTTTTTCTTCGTCATCATTTGTCTTGCATAGATCATCTTTAATTTACTCATAAATGGCAACTTTATACTAAAACAGTCTCTCTCACTCACCCCTTCTCTTAGATTAAAAAAAATTTCATATATAATAAAATTACCCTTTTATTATATAAATAAACTATAACTAATATAACACACTTGTATGCACATTGATGAAAGCTCTCTCCACATAAGACGATATCATATAATGTTAGTTCAATGAAATAATACGACATCGATGAATAAGAATATATTACTAGCCTGAGGATGAGAAATATTCTATTGCTAAAATTGAGTTTGATAAAAATCGGCATAAATCCAACATAGTGTTGTCTCCTAAATGTAAATTTAATTTTCAATGATAATTAGGCAAGAACTTGAACTTAAAAATGGATATGATGAACATTAAGAGTTAAAGTGATACTTGACTTTTGTAGAATTTTAGGGCCTATTTGGTATGAGGGGAGGAGAATTGGAGGATTTTGCTCTCCTTCCCTTGTTTTGATAGCAACAATTTTTAGGAGGGAATGAAAAATTTTTAAAATTTTCTATCCCTTCCTCTCCTAACCCTCCCCTCCAAAATTGAAGGAATTTGGGGGGAAAAGCCAATATTTTACCCTATGTTGACCAATATGTCCATACTGTTTTTAAATAGTATGTATAGAATTATAATAATATTTATATATTAAGCAAAAAATAATTATATTTATTTAATTTTAATAATTCAAAACTAAAATCCCTCCCCTCTCCCCTCTTTTTATCAATCCAAGCAAAGTAAAATGAAATTCCTTTCAAACCCTTCCCTCCATAAAAATCCTTCCCCTCCCCTCCATTGAGCTAAACACAGCTTAAAGTAATGAAATATTCTAATTACATATATGAGTCATGTGAGAGAATGTAATTTAAATCCTATCCATTATTTATATTGACACTAAAGTACATAGAAGAAATTCATCTGTTGAAACATCAATATGAGCCCGTGTAACTTTTAATCAATCTAATAAGAGATTTCAATGAATTTATTAATTAGAGATTGGAATTTTGAGATTAAAATTTTCCAATAGTAATTCCTTTAATTTAAAATTAACATCGAAATTGACACTTTGTTTCATCCCAATTCTCATGCTCATAAACATCACTTTCTTTCATTTATTTCTCACCTAAGACTCATTATTTTAGAAAAGTATTTTTTTAAAAATATTTCCTTTATTAAATGAAATATATTTAAATGTAAAAATTTAACATTTTAGAATTATCACGAATTACCACATGATTAAAAATTCAAATAAGGAATTATTTTTTAAAAAAGAACTTCAAATTAATTTTCTTAAAAAAAATTAAATTTAATGTAAGTATTTTATTAAATAACCAATGGACACATTTATATCATGTTCTTTATATTTATATCCATTATTTCAATTTATTCAATCACATATAACCATATGTCTTATTATTATATATAGTTAATAATGTAACATCTCGTTCTAAATATATCATTTGATTGATTTTTTTTAGAGAATCATAATAAAATTAATTAAATTACTTTAAGCTATTTAAATTTATCTATTTTCTTTAAATTATTTATTTTCTTTAATCTTTTTTAAAAAATTAACTAGATCTTATATTTAGAACATGAGTAATAATATTTTAAAAATTAAACACATGTCCACATATGATTGGAGAACTTACACATATAAAGAATTTGACCTAAATATTTTTCATAACAATTATATTTATTTTTTACTTTCCTTCTACTCTATCTTGTAGTATTTATTTACAATTTTCATATTCCTAATGAAAATAGGTTTAAACTTTTAATAGAATGCCATTTTTTTTTTTATATGTTTTCTTAGGAAATATAGACCCTCCTCTTATGTACCGTATCGCTACTTTTACCATTTTGACCAATACCCTAAAAGTTTGCGGCTCCCACGTCTTCAATGTCTTCACCTCGGGAACCACACAAAGCCTGTGGGAGGGAGGGCCCAGAGCCAAAAATGTAATTTCATTTAAATTCTTTGGGACACAAAAGCCATTATACCAAAACATTAAGGGTATTTTAGTAGTTTTATTTATTCTTTTTTTTTTATTCCTCTCTCACTGTATATCTTTCCGTTCAAGAATGGCTTGCAGAGTTGGCAATGTCCTCTGCTTCTCTCTTCAGCCACGCTCACCGATCCGTACGCACACAAACAACCCGTTTCTTGCTATCCATTTGCGTCCTTCTCCATGGCAGTTAAGCTGCACCAATCTCCTTGTCACCTACTTTCTCTCTCTAAAATTTGCAGAACCAAATTAATTCTTTTCTCTCTCTCTCACCAATCTTTCATTTAATGCTGCAAACTCGCACATTCGTTCGTTCATTCCTACACTCCATTAATTCATAAATATCAGCGTGGTTCTCCACTTCTTCGTCGAGCTTTGCTGTTCAAGAGCGAGGAATAGAGAGAGAGAGAGAGAGAGGGGAAGAATCTGAAGATGCCGTTGGTGAGGTTGCAGGTGCGAAATGAATACGGTCTGGGGCAGCCTGAGCTGTACAAAGAGACGAATAGAGAAGATCCTAAAGCTGTGCTTGACGGGGTGGCTGTGGCTGGACTAGTTGGGATCCTGAGACAACTTGGTGATCTTGCTGAGTATGTTTTTCTTCTTCGTTTTGAACTTCTCTGCTTGCTCAAATTGGTTCATTCCGTCTTAATTTGTTCGTGTTTGGTTGATGTGGTTGGGCGTTATGGGTCACGAAGGAGGCCAGTTTTGGCTCTTGCAATATTTGACCCACTTTCTATGGGTAAAGGATGTCACTTAGTCGTTGAGATTGAAGTATATTTTGGGTTGGGCTAAATCTCCTGGTAAATTGATGAAACCGTATTTGACTTTTTTGAGCTTTCCCATTAGAGGAGTTTATGCTTGATTGACGGTTGTAATTATATCTGCAATATTTTAGAGTCTTCTAAATTTCAATAGTCACTCTATATCTTACCTCAGGCAATTTCTATACCAGTGGCAATTAACAGCAGGAGGCTTTTGCCTAAAATAGCCTTTTCTTTTCTTTAGTTTTTTAAGCTCCAGTTCTTTGAACAGACTCTCTCTTCTTTCATCTATTTCAAATTAATGAGTTATTATTTTATATGAGATGATTTTATTATACTATATATATATATATATATTACATATATCACTTAGAAGGATGACAAACTTTACGTAAGGACCGGGGAATTGAGAATTGACTCTGTGTTCTCTGGAATAAATATTACTAGCATAAAATTTGTGAACCAGCTAAGCTTGCTTCTCTGTAGATTATCAGAACATGACAAACGTTGTTGTAATCTGTCTAATGAATCTATATGTTTACATTGTAATTTATTTTAAGATGGAATTGTGTTGTTTGATGAATTACGTTTTTGGCATGTCACAATTATGAGCTGCCATTTCAGAATCTTCTTTATGGATCTTGTTGGAAGCCTTATCTTTTATCATAGTCATGGAGCTTAATTTCCAATTGTAAAGTCCTTAATAACTTTGAGTTGAGGGTGTGAAATAGGGAAGATATTCATACCTAGACATAATATTCCATGAGAGATGGGTGGTCTGCATTTCTGTTGAGAGATTTGACCAATATTAATTGGTCAGTATGTAATTAACCTTTTACAGTAATGTTGCTTCCTTTCCAATCATAACTCCTTCAATATGGTGTTTGAGTCGAGAGTGAAACTGGGAGTTTCAATCACATAGACAATTAATTAATGAGAGATGGGTAGCTTGCTATTCTGTTCATAGACTTGATTGAAACTGGGAGTTTCAATCACATAGACAATTAATTATGAAAGATGGGTAGCTTGCTATTCTGTTCATAGACTTGACTGAAATATGATTAGCTGTGAAGTATGCATCCATACAACATGTTGGGAGTGGTGACTAGCAGTGGGGTAAGACTAGAGAGTGGCCACTGTCAGTTGTATGTATGTATCTTCACTCTTTGGCGTAAATGTTAAAGGCTTAAATCTGGGAGCTGAAATGTTCATTTTGTAGTGGCAAATAGTGATATCCTACAAGCTTCAATGAATAATATAAACACATTCATCTAATAAATCTGTTGTCTACGGTTCTCTTGAAAACCTGTCATCACTTTCTGATTGTATATAGCTATCTGCTCCACGTGAAGTTTGAATCTTGATTGAAATTCCTTTCTCTTAAATCTTAAACTTATATTAATATAACCAAAACAATATGGCCACACTATTCAGCTCTCAGTCTTAATTAGGTAATGGTTGCTTTTAACTGTTCCTTGTTATACATCAATAAAACAATATTTGAGAGATGTTCCATGGTGACAAATACAGCCTTAATTTTCCCTTTTGTTTCACCTGCTATATTTTTGTCACCGCTATGTTGGTCAAAGGACCGTCTGAGGTCCATTTAAAAAAAAAGGACTGTCTATGGGAGTTGTTGATAGAAGAATATACCAAAAAGTTTGATTCTATTTCAATTTGGTATAAGCAAAATGGTGCTGTCTGTTTCAAGAGTAATAGCCTAGTAAGAGACATTAAGAAGTTATTATTGAAATTTTATAGGTTAAATAAAGCTATCCTACTATGACGTTTTGAGAATTTGGGAAAGCCTAACATGTTAAGAAAATACTTACCTGATTGGTCAAAAGAACAAAATGGAGAAAAAAGTCACTTCAATTGACTCTTTAATTGCGTTTTTCAATACTACTTTGTTTGGTGTTCCTCTCTTTCTCCCTTACACTTTCTTTTCCTAGTTTCTCTATACTGGTCATTACCAAATTTGGACACCATAGTGATTGAAAATATCTGATTCTGATTTAATGAAGAAGTTTACATGTAGGATTTTTTAATTTGCTTTTTTTTTTCCTAGTGCTTCATCTCCAAAATTCACACTAAAGTAGTGTGTGAAATATTGTTGGAATGATCAAGTACTTACCTTTGCATAGCGTCCAAAATCTGCCATTTGCATAACAAAGAAAAAGGAAAAAAAAAAAAGAAGAAGACCGGAGTTTCCTTGTTTTTGCTCAAACTAAGTGACAGCTCACATTATTATATAAGAATGTTGAAGTTAATTGCTTAAGTTATACTTGATAAGATTTTACCTGTTATTGGAAATATAAAATAAAATAAATTCAGACACACACACAGAGTGTTGGATAATCATACATAGTTCTCTGTGCACTTCTGTAGATATGCTCTATCTTCATCATTCATCGTATTTCATTGATCTATTTCAAATGATTGTTTATTGTTAGTTTTTCCTATTCTTTATTGATAATTCATGTTAGATCAGTCCGTTTTTATTTGCTTATGAAACATTGTATTTTCATGTTAATGTTATCAACACGCAAGTTAATCTTGGACATCTATAGTGTTCCTTCTTGGCATTAATGTGACTGCTTAACTGAGGAAACTGTTCCTGTGTGTAGTTTTGCAGCAGAGGTTTTCCATGGTTTACAGGAGCAAGCGATGATTACAGCTAATAGGAGCCACAAATTGATGGTTCGTGTTCAAAAAATTGAATCTTCCCTTCCTCCCTTGGAGAAGGCTGTATTAGCACAGACTAGCCACATACATTTCGCATACACAGGAGGTATGGTCTTTGTGATCGGTGATCTCATTCGATTTGCTAGATGTTGTATTCATGGATGTAGATTATAATATTTCCTCTTTGAATGTATATTGCTTATGGAAATTAGAGTTTTTCTCCCCCTAGTATGATGCCAATCTGCCATTACTTTTTTCCTATAACTTGTAACATCCTATCAACTATAATGTCCAAAATGAACAAATGAAGTAACTTGAGATGTTTGTTCAATTCATGTTAGCTATCTGACTATCTTGTAAATATATTAGTAATCTTTTTCTTAAAATAATTCATATATAAAGATATTACAAAAACAGAGATCTTCATTTATAACTTCTATTAAGGGAATTCTGGTAAAAAGAATCCATCAATGACTAGAATTATGCTTACCAGGTAGCTGAGTTATATTGAGACGTAGCTGGTTTAGATGTGTCTCCTTAGACTCCTTTTTAATTCCTTTGGTTAATAATCTATCTAAAGATCTAGATTTTAATAGAGGATAATGGCGTTGTGTAATCCATGTAGCTAACTCCACCTAGTTGGTGTTGTTGTTGTTGATGTATTTGGTTTTCACTATGCTGAGGAATTTTCTAGTATAGTGAAACTTTACTCTAGATGTTGTCTGGTATATATTATTTTATGATATTGCCTTGTCTTTTTTTGTGGTGTAGTTAGAATATAGATTGTTATCCGTGCTAGCTCTGAATGTTCGATTACCTTTATGGAAGGAAAATAGGATATTTGTGTGCTGGTGTTCCTTATTTTACTGAGCTTCATTTTTTTCCCATTCATTTTCACATCCTGTTGTTTTATTATTTGGGTTCAGTAGTGTTAGAAAATAACCAGTGGTATGCCTTGTGATTAAAATTTTTATACTCAGATGATATAAAAATCCATAATGAAAGCAGCTACCTTTCAGGTTGTGAATGGCACCCTCGCATAAAAGCAAAGAGAAATCATTTCATTTACAGCGACTTGCCGCAATTTATTATGGACTCATACGAAGAATGCCGTGATCCTCCTCGCTTACACTTACTTGATAAGTATGTCCAATATATATATATATATAGTGATTATCTTCTCCTCCCTCTGTTTTCTTTTAAATTAAAATAGCAGGTGTCGTTAGGTGCCAAAGCTTAAGTTAGTTTCTCATTAGTAATGAATGTTTACTGTTTCAATCAGACAGATGCTAGTATCTTTAAATCTTGACCCGTTAAGTTTTCTCTGGACTTCAAAGTGACTAGTAGTGTTCATAATTCACTTTAAATCAAATCCCATAAGCTAGTGAAATAATTCCTTCGTCATTCAGATTTGATGCTGGTGGCCCAGGATCTTGCTTGATGAGATATTCCGATCCAACCTTCTTCAAGAGAGTCTCAGCTTATTCAGATGAAGCATACTCTGAAAAGTTTGAAAGAGCAAGAAAATCTCGTAAAAGCAAGGTACATTACTAATTGAAGCATCACATTGAAAGATAATTCTACAAATAAATTTTTGGTTCTTATGCTAAGAAAATGTTGAACAGAAGAAAAGGTCATTAAGAAGGAAAGAAGGTTTGCGAGGTGAACAGTTGCGTAATATTAGTGGGAGGTATAACATCTATTCGTGCCTTGTTGTCTCAGGTCTCTATGCAAGTACTATTTATTCCAGGTAAATGCTGACATGATGTATTATCTCTATCCAGAATGCACTTTGTTCCTTCCACTGCAAATAGACGAACTTCTTCCTCACAAACAGCATCCACAGCGGAATTGTCAATAAAATCAGACCCAGAAGATCGTTCAAATTCTGTTGATCCCAGAGCTGGTGCTGACTACATTGAATGTGTCTTCCATTCAGCTAATTCCATGCAACCTGATGATCGGAATTACGAGCAATTCTCTTCTTCTAGGGTAAAAGTAAAAGCAAATGCTGTTCGTTCAGTACCTCCTCTTATGGATGATAATATTTCAATTGATTCATTGGAAAAGCAAAATGCCTCTAGTTCGTCTGGCGTTACATGGGAAGAAAAGGAAGAGATAGTGGAACCTATGAGTCAAACCTATGATAAAGATAAAATAACAGACTTGCTTGTTCTAAAGCAAGATCTAAATATGCCTGATGGTAAAGGTGCTACCTTGACAAAAATTGATTACTGTGAAATCCTTTTTGATAAAGAAAGCAATCTGAAACCTGTTGCCAGTGTCCAAACAGATGAAATTGATAGTGAACCTGATAACTACATGGATGCACGTAATAGCATTGAATTGGAATCTGAAAATGATCTTGATTGTGAAACAAAGAAAGAAGTAGATAGAGTCACCTCAAATGTCATGGATGGAATAACGGAAAATAGAATTGGCAGGGCTGGTTCTAATGCACTAGACCACAATTTATCTTCTGTTGTTTCACAGACTCTATCCAGTGCTTCATCTGACAATGGAACAGCCAATGACTTCCCTGACCCTCCGCAAGTAAATACTTCTCTCAAATTGGATCTGTTTGCATCCAAATCAGAAGGTCCTGTTAACAATGAAATGTCCAGGGATTCAGATGATTCTCAAGACACTGAGAGCCCCATCTTTGAACAGACTTCTAGTGTATCGAGTGTTTCATTCAAAAAAGAAAAAGATGGAGACTTCCCAGATTCACTACAAGTAAATCCACCTCCTGTATCAGATTTCAGTGTAACTAAATCAGAGTCTCCTGTTAACGAAGAAATGTCTAGGAGTTTAGCTGATTCTCAAGTCTCTGATAGTCCTGTCCGTGAAGAGAAGCCTAACATTTGTGAAAAACCTGCGTTTGCCTGCTCAGTAAGCACTGATTCTTTGAGTGGTGCTCATGCACTTAAAGATATTGTTTTACCATCCATTGAAAGTGAAATATCATTGTCTAGTACTAAAGGTCCTAGTTTACCAGATGAAGATGCAGATAGGATTAACAGCAATATCTGTGAATCTAAAGAGACTCCTTCGGAGTTAGCCAGTGACAATTCAGTTAGATTTTGGACTAATGGTGGATTGTTAGGACTTGAGCCATCAAAACCTCCTGACTTTACCACCTCAACTCCTATTAGTAAAGTGTCTCTGACTACAAAAACTGAATCAGATGGTGGTCAATATCAAAATTCAATGCCAAAGAGCAATGAATGTATGGTGGAACAGGATTTGTTAACAGAGGCTGCCAAAGAGATTGAGAAGAAACCAATTTCTAGATTCTTAACAGCAGGTCGTGAAGATCAAGCTTCTATTACTGAGCAGGCATCTGGTATTCAAAAGCTGAGTAATGAAATCAGACCAAGTGATGGAAGTAATTTGGAGGAAATCAGGTTGCTTGCACCAGGCCGTGTTCTCTCAGTTTCCCCTAATTCCAAAGCAACTTCAACCGAACCAAATCATGGAAGTGGTGAAAATTCATCTCGTGTTTTTGGACTTGGTCAAATGTTACTAATGAATAGCTTTTGCAGGAAGGTTTCTTTTGATGATGAAAAATCTGTACCTGATGGTTCTTTGAAATCTGGCAGATTGGAGCAGAGGGGACAAAATAGTAAAATGGATCAGTCACTTCCTGAGACAACCATCAAAGAGAAAGTTGAATATGGATATCCTATTGATTCACTCCCTCCTTCACCACCACTTGAACATATGAAAATATCTTTCCATTCAGTTGGTGGGCGTGAGACCTCCAAACTAAAACTGAGATTCCCTGATGGTACAAATCGTCAAGAGAGTACAAGGGATATGTTTCCTTCATTCCAGTTGGTCCCAGAGCCTTCCATTCCACTGCATGATTCGGGGTTCAACTCGGATGATAATGACACTTTCTGTAGGTCATCACCCTATGTGTCTGAAGATTGTCCTAGCCCCCGTTCTGACTGTAATTCTGATGAGTGGGAATCTGGTGAAAGTCCTGAAAGCAGTGACCAGGGGGCTTATGATTTTTCCCACTTATCATCAACTGAATCGCCAAGTTCACAAGAATTAACAGGATTATCTACCAATGATGTCAATGTAGCAAATGGAACACATGCTCAAAATGGTGCGGAGCCTTCTTTATCTGGGCGTTTTCTTGATTTTCCTAGTTTTGATAGTGTGAGCCCAGTAATTCACAAAGAAAGTAGCCAGGTTTTTACTACCAATAATATTGTAAAATCTCAAAGTCAAGCTGAACCGCCGCCTCCACCACCTCTTCCTCCAGTACAGTGGCAGGTTTCAAAACTGCGGTTGGATATGACAAATGATACACAAAAGTATATATCTGGGAATGCCAAACAAACTAAAGGTCTAAACCTTTCAGAATCAACCATCTCCCTGCATCCTAGGCCCGCTCAAATGGAGCAAAAACTAACAAATCATGATGATCACAAGTCTGATGGAAATATTTCACAAAAGCTGACATTTCAAAGGGTACTTGTATGATTTTTCATTCTTCTTTTACATTATATTTAATCAATTAGCCGTGGTGGGTAATGGAATTGGTTCACATATTCACTAGTTTAATCTGTCCTGCAGATAGATCAGAAGAGGTTAAATGGGAAGAAGGAAGCTCATCAGGAGGTAATGGGAAAAGAAATGGTTGACAAGGATGATTTCCTGCATCAAATCAGAACTAAAGTGAGTAATTTCTCATTGCAGGATTTTCCTATTGATGAATTTGACTTCTGATATTTTGACTTTATCACTGTTTTTGTATTAAATTTGTTTAGATATTTGACGCTTACTATGGTTAAGTGAGCTGGGAAGATCAGATATTGCATTTATGCTGATTTAGTGCATGTAATTGACTTGTAAACATGTCATGACTCATGAGATGTATATTTTGAGCTTTGGTAGATCGTACAATTAAAATAATGAGTCTAAAAATCCTATTTTGTAATAATGAATTCATCCATTTATCTTCTTCTCTCTCTCTCTCTCTCTCTTAATCACAGTACTAATGAGTTGATCCATTTATCTTGTCATTTTTATTGCTGTCACAGTCCTTCAACCTCAGACCTACAGTGACAGGGAAGCCAAATGCTACTCCTAGTCCCCCCAAAAACGTCAAAGTTACAGCAATTTTGGAGAAAGCAAACGCAATACGTCAGGTATCCTTGGGTCTTGTCACTATTCTGTCACTCCTTCCCTTTGCAAGTCTTGTTATTTATTTTCATTTCATATCCCAACAAATTATCATAACTGATTATGTTTCCAGGTTGTTGCTAGTGATGATGGAGAAGATGATGATAACTGGAGTGACACCTGAATTTTTGGTAGTTGATATTAGTTGATCTGTATCCTCTGCTCCTTCAACATTCTCAAGTGAAGAAGTTGCTTGAGGTGTTGCTCTATGTACTCATGTGTGAATAACTCTTGCTTCTTGGCAATAATGCTTAGCTCAGCAGTTAGTTCATCCAATTCCATTCTCAGTTGGATTTTTCTTTTTATTAGTCACTTTGTATTACATGGAAATCATATGCAGGATAATCAAGTTGAGCCAATGTATTCCCAAACTGCAACTTGAGTCTATTGTTAATACAAGATGTCAGAAAAATTTGATAGTTCCCAAGTTCATAATTTTTTTTTTATTTGATTTAGAGTCTCATCCCCTAACTGTCTAAAGTTGCAAGTGGGATTAAACCTCTAACCTCTCACATATTGGGAAGCATTCATGCTACAAGGCCATTGACAATTCTTGATTTTTTTAACTTCATTACAAAGTGTATTGTGTATTATGTTCTTGATAAATGTTCGTTATCTTGTAAATGTAAGATATGTTCGTAATGGTTTCTCTGAATATTGTATCTAGAAATTGATTTTGAATTGCTTGGCGAGTTTTAGCTCAGGGCTTGTATATATTCTATGTAATAAGCATGCTTTACCCCATTTGGACGCAGAGCTCCACTTTGAAGTTTAATTGCAGTTTGGCTCAATCATTTTAAATTTAAGGGCTGCTTTGCAGTGCTTGTTTGATACACTGACTGAACTAATTATTGAGATGTGGTGTTTTTAAAATGCTGTGTGTGGTGTAAATCATATAATGATGCTAATAACTAGTTGTTTATAATTGATTATGTAATTTCACGCTATATCAATGTGGCTGAGGAGTTTATCAGACTGCTTCAAAGTGAATGACCATTATAGTTATTGCCTTTTGGAGCTATTGTCATCCAAACTGCTTTTCATTTTCCCCCTCTAGATTTATGGACTTGTTTGTCTAATGCAGTTTGCCAAAACTGTGTTCTAGCTGAAGAAAACAAGTGCTCAAAACACGCCATGCTTGTTCATCTCAACTTAATGAAAAATCATCTTTTAAGCTTATGATACAAAATTCCTCACACATGTTTATTTCGTATAGCACAGAATCACTTAATAAAATTAAACTCCCCCATATCTAACCAAATTTGATTTCTTTTTTCATTTGCATAAATGAATGAATATAGTGTATTTAGATATACTTAAAAAAAGGGGAGATCTAGTGCACAAGGCTTCTATAGGAATGTATTCAGATTCAGATATAAAAAAATAAAATAGTCATTGATATAGAAATAACAGGTAGACTCCATATTTAGTTAATTTCTTTTGTGTTACTCTATCTTTCAATGCATAAATGAAGAGGATTCAGTTTTGATCACTAAACATGGTGACCAAAGCATTCAAGAAGTGAAGATGATTACACTCATGCAAGGATATCCATAATTGAAGCAGTGCTTTTGATTTTTGAACACAAAGTGCTTCTAATTATTATAAAAGGCATTGCTTCCTTTTGCAGTTCTCTTTTTAGAAGCTTTGACCCTTTTCTGCACCGCAAAATGTTTCAATGACTAAAGGCTTTCAGTAATGGTTAGGCTCTGAACTCCCACCACTGAAGTAGCAGAACACTAGTAATCGATGGAACATAACTAAAATT
>JBAGKO010000001.1:12588434-12605761 GCA_037177275.1 Acacia concinna | reverse complement strand
CATATGAACATGGATTTTTCTTGTTTATATGACTCATTCACTTGTTTATGGGCTGCGCTGATATTAATTCCCAACTGCGGTCTTTTATTGAAATTCTCCCTTTTTTTAATTTATTTGCTAGGTGGAAATCTGACCTAAGAGAAAAAGAGAGGTGGATGTCACATAGCCATGTCACCTCACACATATAGGGTCAACAGATGTTGACTATTTGGGTATTCAACGAAGGGGCCATATTATCATATTTTCTATACTTTCAGGACATATTTATCCCTTCAAAAACTTTTGGGTGGCGGTAACCCATAACGAAAAACTTTCAAATTATTTAAGTCTTTTAACCATTTTTTTTCTAATACATAGCCCCTTGACCCTTTTTAATTTCAGGCGTTTGAAGAAAATGGATTTACTTTTGTTAGACGATCGCTCTTCCCATTTGTTGCATCAGATCATGATTGAACAAAATGAATGCAACAAGGGGATCAATAAAACAAACAAAAATAATAGAAAGGGATACGTGTGTGTGTAGACTGATGAATTATAAAAGGGGAAATCAAATCAAAATGTAAAACATCCAAAATACCCTTAATTAAAAGATGAAAAAGATACACATCAAATTAAAGGAAATCCAATATGGCATTCAATCACAATTAACTATATTAAGGAACTCCAATCGGATATTATCCGGATTTCAAAAGAAGATAATAAATAAAAACAATAACATATATAATACCAAAAATACGAAAGAATTCAATCGCAAAACAAATCAAGATTCCACCACCAACTCCAGTCAATAATACACCATAAATAAAAAGAGAGAGAAAAGAAAAGAAAAGAAGGAAAATAGAAGCTCCAGTCACAATTTTTCAAATATAAATTCATTCTTTAAGATGTTATAATTTTGTTTGATTTTAAAAATTATGTCTTGAAGCGTGTTAACTTGATTAAATTTGATTAAAATATTACGTCATTTAGTTTGCTTTTATGTTGAAATTGGAAATACTATAAAAACCATAGCTTTCTTTTATATGGAAATATATAATTAATACTTATTTTTTACTAAAAATATAATATTATTTTAACGGGAAACAAAATCATGTTGAACACCATTTAGGGAAAATTGCGATTAGGTCCCAACCAAGAGAAAAAATGATTAAACGGTTACATGAAATCATGTAATTGTATTTAAGTCCCAACTAACAACTTCATAGGCTTGTATAGGTTTTCATTAACAATTCCATGAATAACTATTGATAACTATATGGGATTTAAATATAATTACATAATTTTATGGGACCGTTTGATAGTTTTTTCTTTTAGTTGGGACCTAAACACAATTTTTCCTTTAATTTATTAAAAATAGGTTATTATATTTTATAAAAGGATAAATTTTACTTTGACAAAAAGGCTAAATCTTACCCTACCGTCTTATAGCTTTATAAAATATGTAAATAGCCTCCTAAAGGCCTAATCTTTAAAACTTTACAATAAGTCTTCAAGAACTTTTATATTTATGCAAAATTGCAAATAACTATCTGCATTACTACATATATATTTTAAAGGGATAAGGTTCATTTTTGCCCTAGAAGTAACCACTAAAAAGCACTGGGTGTCTAGCAATTTTGTCCCGGAAGTAATCAAATTAAAGCAATTTTGCTCTGCCATTAATTTTGACCAATTTAACCGTTATCTTTAAACAAACTGGACCAATATGTAACATTCTGATATTTTTAAACCTACTTTTCCATTTTTTTCTACCATAATATGGTCATTAAAGGGAGTACAAGCTAGAATTAAAGGATAATTAATTTTAGCAATTTTTGCTGCTTTCTCTAGACTTGATCCTGAGCTCTAGATAATTTTAGAAATTATATAAAATATCATACTAATTTTTCCCAATCTCAATTCAAAAGGCCCTTTTATATTTGATTCTAGTCATTTACTCTTCCTCAATTTCTCATTTAGGGAGTTAAAACTATTAGCATGTTACATACTGATCCATTTGGTTAAAGGTAACGGTCAAATTTAGTCAAAGTTAACGGCAAGGCAAAATTGCTCCATTTTAATTACTTATGTGACAAAATTGCTACTAATAAAACTTCTGAATACCCAACATTTTTTTTATGGTTACTTTCAAAACAAAAATAGACCTTATCCCTATTCAAAGTTCAAAGAGGTTATACGTGCACAGAGGAAAAAGTTTAAAGTAATATAAAATTGATAGGTTTGACTTTTGAGTTATTGGGATGAATTTGAACGTTCATGGTCATGGGGCTTTATTATTAAGTTTTAAAGGGCAAAGTTGGAGAACCAGTTAGTTATGATAGTACCATAAGTTCTCTGTCCAAAAAAAGAAAAATAACATAAGTTCATCCCACCACAGTCCATATATATTTTATAATTTTTAACTGATGATGTTTAAATAAAAAAAATTATTATTTTTTTAAAAAAATTGTTGATTAAGAATTATTTTTATTGTAAATTCTCTATCCATTAAAACGTTTTTTTAAAAAAAAATAAAAAGTTGAAAAAATAAATTTACACGGTCCAAATCCCATTTAAATAGTCTAGTTGGGACAAGATAGGCACGATAGCTAGTTTTGTAAAGTTGGTTTTACCTGATATCTTAATTTAGGAAAGTTTTATGTAATTTAACCTTTATAAAATAATAAAAAGAAGAGATAATTATATGACTACATCAATCAACACAGTTGCAAACCTGAATTGATTAAATTAATGCCCTTAGGTGCCCTTAGGTGCGCATTATAATACTTACATTAGACATGATAAAACTCGTCTTTCTAAAAGCATATGCGGTGATATCTTTGCATCTCTTAATTAATGTTATTAGACCCGGACCGGATTGAACCGGCCAATTTGACTCAAAAATTGGTGAACCGGGCACATAACTGGTCCGGGTGAGGTGATGACTCGGATCTGGCTCGACTGACAACTCAGCCTAAAATCAATGAGAAAAAAGACCACAGGAAAGAAAATAAGCTGAAAGAAGTAGAAGAGATGGAAAGATAAGCTAAAAGAAGTAGAAGAGATGGAAAGAAAAGAGCTTTATCATAATAGAATAACTCATCTACGACTATATTATTTGCATTCTTTAAATCAAACAAAATATACTTTCTAAATCCCCAAATTTGTTGGGTGAAGGATTTTTTTTTTTTTGTCGGGATTTAAGCTCGTGATGGAAATCTTCAGTTGCTTGAGATCTTCTGGTTGTGCGATCTACTGCCGCCGAGTATTGGGTTCTCTTGTAAATCTTTGTCTTCGCGGAAGGAAGAAAGGAGGAAAGAGGGAGCGAGAAAAGCTTGCACCTCTTGTCTTCTTTAACCTAATTGATAACCCTCACTCTACATCTCATTAATTGAAGAGGGGGAAAAATATAAAAGTTGTCAATTGGGAGGTCTCCGTGGAGGACAAGGAGAGAGAAAAAAATAAACTTTAAGAGAGGAAGATAATTAGAAGATAAAAGAATTTTATAATTATAAATAATCGATTTTTTTATATTGAAAAATAAGAATACCTTAATATATTTTAATTAAATTATATTCTTTTATTTTAAAAATAAGAATCCCTCAAATCTCTCTTATTTATTATATGATTAATATTCTTGATCCCCTCTCATTTATTGATTACATTTTTAATATGGTGCGATTGTAATATGATTTAATATTATTTTATTTCCCTTAATTATTACTCCCTTAATAGATCCTAAGCCTTATATTGTAATCAAATTTCATTTGTATAATACACAATAATAGAAAATTACTTGAAGCTCTTATTTTAATTATCACGGTTCTTAAAATGTTTTCTGGCAAAAAAAAAAGTTATTTTATTGATGATTTAGGTATTAAAAATTTGACACAATATACTATAATATTTGAAATTTCGAATAGTCTGATGAGAAATTACATTATTTTTTAGTCATTACCGATCTAGTACCGGGTTGACTTCGATATGACTTCGGTTTGACCTACTAATTCTTGACCGAATAGCTAAATCAATTCACTATCTAATCTGAGTTTCAGAACCTTGCTCTTATCGGTCCAACAAAATGAAGATTATAAGGGCCAGCTTCCCGGAATTTTTCCACAATTTATCATATTCTTGTGGGGTGGAATTTCTCTCTTTTGTCTTCTTTCTCATTTTCTTTTTATAATCTTATATCCACCATTAAATTGAAAAAGAAATTGCCCATTTAATTCAATTATATAGGAGATGATTACATGTAATCTCGATATAATATATTGATTACAATGTTTAGTTGGATTTACGTAATGTAAACCAGATTACAAAATGTAATCCTGATTACATCATTTGATATAAAGCGGATTACATTGTTAGGAGTTATTAATGGGGATGCATGCATCCTGTAATCAAGTGAAAAAGACCTTATTATCATTATAATTTTAAATATGACCAAAATGTCCATCCATAAATGTTTTTAAATACTAAATAATTACTACCATTAAATATTAAAATATTAAGTAATTGTATAATATTTTTTAAAAAATATTTCCCTAATAAAAAAAATATATTCCACCATAAAAAATATTAAAATATCCCATTAAATAATATTCTCATAATTAAATATTAAAAAATTATCATGTACCCAACTTGTCTCCGACATAATATTTCTATCATTAAATATGAAAAAAGTTATTATAAATTTGACGTGTACCTTACACAAATTAAAAAAGTTACCATAAACCCAATATGTAATACATTATACATATGTGTAAATATGGGCAATTTTGTCTTTAGCTATATTATTTTCATGTAAAATATAATCTAACTAAACGTTTTTATGTATATGCATCATATTTCATTAATAACAAACCAAACAAATTTATGGCATCATCATTACATTATATTACATTTCATTACATTACTTCAATTTCGTAAACCGCACTAAATGGCTCGGATTCAATATCATATAAAATTACTACTATAAATATAAATTAGTGAATTTAAACTCTTAAAATCTAATCTATACTATTTATAATTACAATATAAAAAATATATATATTGAGTTGATGACGTAATTACAAAACTTTATCGGTTTTACTTCAAATGCACCTAGCATATGTGCCCATCACTTTGATAGGCACCATAAGATTATCATATTTGAATCGTCTAGATTTACGTTTTTTTTTATGTTTATATTTATTAATAGAATAGTTTAATGGGGTTTTGGATTTAAAATAAAATAATTTCATATTATCATTTATTTTCAAAAGTAATTATTTAAAAATCATTAACAAAAAATAATGAAGTTTGTTGACAGCCGTATTATTCGTCTGTCTATATATATATTTTTTAATTTTTTTTCACCTGATCTGTCTCTAATTCTCTAAAGTTGAAAGTTAAAGAAAAAAAAGGTAAATAAATATCTTTAAAGCTTAAAAAACTCTAAAAGATTATTTTAATTTGATAAAGAATAAATAAGAGGTAAATGATTTATCTAGAATATTAAAATTGTTGGTGGTAATTACAATTGAACAGCAATAACTACAACTAAATAAGGTATAATTAAAACTCAATATTCACTTTTAGTCATTATCAATAATTTTGGTATTCTAAATGAGTCATCTATCTCTCATTTGTCATTTACCAAATTTTAGTCATCTTTTAAAATTTTTGAAGTTTTGAAGGTATTTATTTATATATATTTTTAAAGTTAAAACTTAAAACTCACCTAATTGTTGTATGAAAATGACGGAGAAGAGATGACGACGAAAGGATTGTTGCAAAACAGGAAAAAGGTTATGAATTGATTGGAGGGAGGATGATCAATTTGCTGGGAAATCTATGATAAACAAATACTACTACCTTAACATCCACATACGTTGACGCAACATATAGTTAATGACATATTTAAAAGGGTGAAATGTATAATACCAAAAAAAAAAAGGTGAAATGTAGGTTTAGCAACAATTTCACTGTAAGCATTTATGAGAACTATTTTTTTTAATGTAAAAATATATATAAAAATTTATTTGAGAGCAGATTTAACAACGTAGTTAATAAAATTTACTTTTTATATTATGGCTCACACCATTCTTCTCTATCTTTAATATTTAAATATTTTTTAATAAGAAAATATCAATTAAATCTTATAGAAATAATTTTATTTTAGTTAAACTCTAAAATTTTTAAAAATTTCACCGCACCCTTGAATTAATTTTTTTTATTGAAAAGACAATAATACTCTTGTTTTATTTTTTTTATTAGTGTATTTATAAGACAAATATTGACATTGTTAAGATAAATAAATTAAGTTTTTTAGTAAAAAGACAATAATGTCTTTATATGATTTTTTTTATAAAAATACTTGTAAGACAAATATGAACATTTTTTACAAATATGTTAATGACTAAAATTTTTTGAGAAAAAGATATTTAAATACCATTGAAAATTTCAAAACCCACATAAATCTCTTGACATATCAAAAGAGTAGAGAAAAGATGAGGTTAAAATATGGGTTTTCCATTTTTTACTCAAAAGCACAAAATGTCCATTTCAATATAAAACTTGAGTCAACATGTCTTTTGTCAAAATTATTATAAAATTTGTAAAAATTATTACTCTTTTAGTCAATTACATTACTAAATTTGATTACAACCTAAAATTTTTTATTAATTATTTTACAAATTTTGTTAATACATATTGATTTTGTCAAAACCATTATAGATTTTGTCAACACCTATATTCATTTTGTTATTCTTAGTACTCAATTGATCACAATTCAAAATTTTTTATCAATTTCTATACTTAAATGGTTAATTATTACACTCAAAATGTCATTATCTATATTTAAATTGTCAACACGGCCTCAAAGAGGTACGGCCTCAAAAAGGTGTTAATATATTTCTTCAATATAGAGAATGAGAATTTTAAAATAGGAATTAACAAAAAAAAAAAAAATTGATAGTTGCTGATTGTTATTATCAATTTATTATTATCTATACTCTCCTATCATTAGAAGTATTGACAAGTTAGATATAGGAATCACAACTTTAAAATAACAATAAGCAAAACATAAGAAAAAATACCGCCACAGTCACTCTTCCCCTTCACCATCGCACACTCAAATTCACTCCTCTCCATCTTCACCATTGTCATCACTGTCAAATACCCTTTGCCGAAAAACCCTAAAGAAACAGCCAGAACAACTGAATAAGTTAAATCCTGTGCAGAGCCTTATGCTTCTCCAACGTGGCCTTCAGTCTCGAGACAAAGATAACGTCAAACTCGTCATCCAAGCCATGGTCGATCATATGGGTTTCGCTCTCAAACTTGCAGAGCCTCTCCTTCTTCTGCCGTTGAGCAAGACCCAACCTTTCAATGCCTTCCTCATTTACCCGAATCCATGGACAACGGAGCTTTCTAGGTGGACCGAGATCTGGGGATTCGAGATGAGAGAGAGACAGAAACTAGAACAAAGGATTGTGTGGAGGCTGGAGTAAGGGAAGGTGGCAAGATCTAAAGGAGACAAAGGAAAGAGGGAGAGAGGGAAGAGCCGGCGAGATCGAAGGGGAAGAGGGAGAGATCGAAAGAGAAGAGGGAGAGAGTGAACATCCAGTGAGAAAGTGGGAGGAGACGATGCGAAGAGAGAGAAAGATGAGTGGGGAAGGAGAGATGTGGTGAAGTTTTACTTTCAGGCATTTTGGTAAAAGCCTTCAAACTCCAAAATTTAAGGTTGCTCCAAAAATCTTGCCTATATCATTTATAAATATTAACAGATTTTTTAAGATTTTGTAATTTTAAATATCATTTTTATAATTTTTTTAATTCTTTAGTTATTTACATGTTTATCTTGTAAAGGTCTTTTTTTTTTTAATGTTCATATTTTTTTATAAATGTTCTTATAAAAAAAATAAAATAAAATAAGGGTATTATTATATTTTTACTGAAAAAACTTATTTTTATTTTAACTAAAAGGGGTGTTGTGAACTTTTAGAAACTTTTAGGGGTTAAGTAAAATAAAATTATTTTTATAGGGTTTATTTCTCGTTAACAATATTAAAATAATATAAAGAGAAAACCAATATGACCCACATTATAAAAGGTAAAGATGACGTAGTTTCTATATAAGTTATTCTTGACTTCAATTTAACCCATTCTAACTTGCATTGAAACATATAAACCTCTAATATCACATTCAAAAACTTAAATCTTAATCTCCCATTAAATCTTATAAGTTTTCATTTCTTTAATCCCCTCTCCTTCTTATTCTCTACACTCTTCCTTACTTTTCTTGACAATCTTCAATATCTTTCTTCTTCATCTTCTTCTTAATTGATCACAGCTTCTTTCTTTTCTATCTTCAATCCAATTTGTTTTTCTAAGGCTTATTTAGATTTATCCTCTTATTGTTTAATTAGTCTACAAAATGTTATACAATAAATATAGTAGTTAGTCAACGTATAAGATAAATGCATTATGTAAACTTTTCTTTTAATACTTGGTATCCATGTTTGACATCATCAAAACTATCTAATTATCGCCTCAAATGATTTTCTATCTTTTTATCTTCAATAAGTGTTATTTTAACTCATTTGTATATGTGATTATAACGAATCTTATCTAATCCTGTATGGTCATACATCCATCTCAACATCCTCATCTCGTCTACTTCCATTTTATGTTGATGTTGTATTTTTAATGCCCAACACTCACAACCATATATCATTGTTGGTCTTATAGCAGTGTAATAAAATTTTTCTTTTACTCTATTAGTTACTTTCCAATCACAAATAACTTTAATATCTTTTCTCCATTTACACCATATAGCTTGAATTCTTTAATTAATATCTCCATCAATTTCTCAATTTTAAAATAATTTAATTAGTCTCTTTAATATTAAAAAAAAATCAATTGGACCTTAAGATCCACAGTTGTAATATCTATTATAAGTTACTAACTTCAAAGGTCAAACACACTTATAAGTCTATATCTGGCAAGCCCATTAGCACATCGATTTGTGTAAAATATAGAATTTATAACATGCCATACTATTCACAAGGGTATAAACAGTTATGCTCAATTGCTCATATCATAAAACTATGACCAAAATATAAATAAAAGGCAAAAAAAAAAAAAACACCTTACCAAAACAAGCTTAACATCCCTATTAAATATGCACACGAAGGATTTTTCTGCATAACAAAGACAAAGATGATACATTTTATGTCAGGTATGCTTTCATTACAATAAACTTATAAATCCTTCTATATGCTTGAGCAAAAGCATATATACGCTGAATTCTCAGTATAAAAAAGGTGTGCAACATTTTATTAATTCCCATTATAAAAGAATGAGGGCAAGTTCTTATTGAGGTATCAGTTGTTATCTTCAATTTTAAATTTGGCGCCCCTATGTTTTTTCTCCTCGTTAAATCTGTTAATTATACTTTTTTAGCACCAGCGGTCTCTAAAACTTTGCTCTGTAAATATTGTTAGCCCTTGTACAAAAGCTAATTATACTACCAGAGTAAAGTTAAAGAATTTAATAAGGAGATAAAAAACATATACGTACCAACTTAAAAATTGAATAAAACTAGAGATACTTCAGGTATGGTTTTCCCGAAAATGACAGCTTCATAACGTTACACAGTTACGAGATAGTGGACAAACTATTTCCATACTTTACAATGCAACAAGTAATGTCTTAGGCATTTTAAATTTACAAATACTTGTTACAAGCTGGCAGCCAAAATTGAAGATGTTTCCTCGTTAGTTAAGCTGTCAGCAACATGAGCAATCACTCCTGCCCCTGCATTGTGAAGCCATTCCTTTTTTACCTGAAAAAAAAAAAAAGGAAACAGAGAAATACTCAAGAAGTCAAGGACATCATACTAAAATCAAAATCTCTAAAAGGAACATCAAGTAGTTGCAGTACATGAATGTTGTTATGAGCAAAGAAAGGCCAAAATGCTGAGTGAAAGCTGATATCAACTTTTTTCCATCCCAACTTCTGTAATCCACGTATCATTTCCTCTGTTAAAAAGATACAAAGTAGCTTCAGAGATTGGACAACAGAGACACAACTTGCAGTTTATAAGTTCATAGATCTGTAGCGATTCTTTGCAAAATAATCACCTTCCATTATTTCATGATATTCCACAGTATTCTCTGTATTAGGTGAATTTTGCACTGCCTCCTTTGCTTTTGCTGCCTCCAGAGGGAATTGAGGGCCGTCAGAAGGTACTGGAGGGCAGTATTCTACATCAACAACATGCTTGTATCCAACCAAAGATCGGCGAGGAGGCTGCCCATTAACAGAGTGTTAGAATCCCATAGACAATCAGACACATCTTTATCACCTTTGCATTCAACCATCTTGCCCCAAAAATAACTAGGGAATCAACACCACCCACTGTGGTTTATTTGTCATCTGTGAATTGCTTCTAAAGAACAGAGTTAACAAAATTATTAGTACTGATTTGATAAATTAGGGATTAAAACATAAATTAAGACTTAAATTAGGGGTATCATTTACTGCTATTTCCTTCATTGTCTTACATACGATTGATAATTTCAGACAAAAGCTGAAGTTACTCTCAATGCTAAGATGAGAGTTCAGCTGCAAAATATCAAGCATTGTTTTAAGAAGTCACACATACTCTTCTACTGACTTTCCTTGTCTCTATTATCATCTCTGCTCCTATTACTCCAACAAGAAATATCAACATCATGTTCAAATGTCTTGCAAACTAGAGCAATAAAAATGGCATCAAGAATATGAACGCAAAAAGGAAGCTATCAAAGAAGATAACCCAATGATGAATGGTTTCATAGAGGTTAAATCCATGGATTGCTTATCCCGTATCAATGATGAAGGTAGTACAAGTAAAGCGAGAAAGAGCTTGTGCCAAGCTCGAGGATAACAAGCTACTAAATGAATTTCATTATATAAGCCATTATGTAATAAAAACTCACCTATATAAATGCCAAGTGTTATAAAAGAATAAAGAGTACAACCTGAAGATAATGCTGTTGTAGAAGATAAGGAGTTCAAAAAAATTAAACCTCATGTTCCAAAAGTTTCAATTGACGTTCAAAATTTTTATTCTTAACAAAATAGTACAACTTTTCTTCGGCTGTTATCTTTTCTGTTATATAGCAAAACACAAGATTCACAATGATTATCTACGAGAAAAAGTTAGCACAGCCTCTAGCAACAATAAAATGATAAAAAAAAATCAATTAAAGTAGTTTGAACATGTGCAAAGAAAACTACAAGAGGCAATAATGAGGAACAAGAAAGACACTTAAAGAAGCTATCAAATTCGATCCTTTGGTAAAGAGTATATTTAAAAAGTTGGTTCCTGACTTGATAGCGTCTATTATTGTCATGCAATCCATGTCGTAAAGTCTCAGTAGGATATATCTCCCTATAACAACGTCCACATAAAGTGTGTCCTGGTAGTTTCATGGTGCTCTTTGTCAATTGATAAAAAAAAAAATAATAATAAAAAATAAAATAAAAAGCTAATGGAATTTTCAATATTTGGATCTTCCCTTTAACTTTCTCTGACACCAAATCACTCTCTTCTATCTGATAAAACGCATGATCTTTTTCTCAAATCATTTTGGGCAGCTAATTAAACAACTAGCATAAATTATAGATAAAATTCACTAATAAAAATCTATTCAAACTTTCAACAAATTCTTGATATTTTATTTAGGTCACAAACTTCAAATGTTATACTGAACTGCAACCAGATATTTGTCTTATTGTCTTAAATCCAATAAAAATCATCCCACCGGTACTTTTGTTATTGAGTTTGCAAGTGATAGGCCACATAAGACAAAATAGATCATCATGAATAATCTCTAAATACATGCATTAAGACTGATTGTCAATACTCAAATTTTTTAATCTACCTTGCACATTTTACTTCAGATATCAATACTCAAAGAAGAAGAAATAATATACAAGAGGATGGTTATCGTATTCACCTTACCAAGTTCGGTTTCCCTCCTTATAGAAGATGTACGCCACCCAACCATATCTAAGATAAGTTAAAGAAAAATAATGAAAATGAAAAGGAGAGAGCTAACAAATTTATCAAGCTACAATTAAGGAAAGATACTAAGAGGATACGATCATAAGATACATTAGCATAAACAATGCGGCATCTAAATGATTCAAGTGCAGATCTACAAAACAGAGAACATTATTAACATTGAATTAAATATCACTCAGCAAAATCAGAAGAATGCATAGCCACATAAGGACAGAAGTATTTTCTTACATAAATTTTCCATCTTCACAATCAGAAGCCATTCTCAAAAGAAGAGGTGGTCTATTTGGCTTACCATCTCTAAGGAACAGCTGACTACCAGTATGTCCAACAAAAATTGGAGCAATTGGAGCGGCAAGTTTTTCTAGGATTGGGACACCCAAAAGAAATGGGAGCTGAAAAATAAACCGGGTAAATAGTCAAACCTCATAACATAAATTTCCCATAATATTTAATAAAGATAATGCGAAAGGAAGTGGAGAGTGCAATATGAATGCAATCGATGTGAATGGCTGCAGTAAGGATAGTTTAGAGATTAATTTCACTAGGTTTTTCTTTTTCTGGTCCACTGCAATCTGTTAAGATTATTTATCCGGCCAACATCATCATTATTGCAAAATGATATAGTTAACAGATACTGCTGTACAAGAATAGTACAATTAGAGAACGTGTACAAAAGGAAAAAGAAACAGAAACAAATGTTACGCAGCATTCCACGAGTTTATTTAACATTTTGATATCTTATAGGCCAAAAAATGGAGCGGGCTTCAAATTTTTATGATTTTTCAGAAAAATGGTGTGCAGTTTTCTTTTTCACTTGTACCAAGTCTTTGGAAAATCACAAAAAACTGAAAACAGCTTCATTTTTTGCCTATGAGATATCAAAATGTCATTCATTTTATGTAGAATCTAAAGATAAAAAGAAACACGGAAAAACATTTGGGAGCCCCTCATTTTTTAGGGGCAGCACCCACCCCTGATTTGTTTCTGTTAGTATAAAACACCCTTGATAAAGTTAAATCCTAAAATGTTAAAGGGGAAAAAAAAGGCAAATGTTTAACATTTTGCCTAATCTTTGCACTATCAGAAAAATTGTAAGAAAATGCTCCAGCAGAAAAATATGGTCACTTGACTTCATTTTACATTTGCAATTTTCATAATATAGTGTAGTTTTTCCCCCTTTGGCTTCATTGTGGGCTTCAACTCATGCTTCTTTTATGGAAATTCCATATGGATTTCTCAAGGGACTAAAAAGCTCTGGATCTAATACGATTTTCACTAACTTCTATCTCATCATATTAAATATAGCTCCATGGTAATTATGAAGAAAGGAACAGCCTCAAAGCACTAATTCTGAGACCACCAAAGGCTCTAAGAAGCATAAAAGGTGCTCTGCTGATTAAATATGGAGCCAAACTAGAAATAATGTATGCAATGGCCAATCATAAAAGCAAATAAGTGCAAAAAAATCACAAAAGCAAAAGTAAGATGGAAATAAGTTTTTTTCATATTAAAAAGAAAAACAACAGCCCACTCTGCACATTGCATAGCTCAGACAGAATTGCAACATTTGTCAAACAACAATAGTCCAATAATTATTATTGTCCAAGATAGACCTGCTTTTTTCCCCTGACGCCAAGATGGGGAGTTGCTAAGGTTATGAAATTGATTGGCTCTAACCCAGCAATTAACCCTCCCCTTGAAAAGCTTTTTCTATCTGAATTCCTCTTGAAGTACTTTAGATCATCAGGTTGGTCACGGTTATTAGCATCGGGTGAATATAGGACAGCAATGGCATATCTAGCAAACAGGCCACCAAGAGAATGGGCCAGAAAGGAAATTCTTTTCAGGTTCTTAGTCTTTTCTACAACCTGCATGACCTGTATATAACTTGAATTAATTCATACCAAACTTCAATTCATCATAATCAATCAGGTCAACAATTTCAAAATTTAATCAATTATATGTCAGGACTCACTTCATCAGCCAATCTCTTGCCAGCTCTATCTATCCCAATTAATGTCTTAGTATAAGTGTTTGACGAGCTAACTGCATAGAGAAAAATACTATTAGGACTTTTGCTCAATCTTTAACTTTCTTTTCCTTTTCCCATTCACAGATGAGGTTTATAAGCAAGATAAAAAACAGTTTATACAATACTAGTATGATTAATCTCGTCACTTATATCGTAGGCTTACTTATATCTAACTGCTACAAATCGACCTTTTCATGCACTACAAACTGAACAAGTTCAGCATAAGCGTTCATTTGCCAAATGAAGCCTCAAGGGAGATATACTCTGAGTTGGCTTAAGTAACTCAGTGAGCTGGACTTAATAAGTCAAGCAATACATACTATCAATTGTTCTCTTCAATTCTTTGACCATTTTATGAGTGTCATATTCAATTTGTTCATTGTCCACGAACTTTAGAAAAGCCTTAATTTTGTAATGAAACAAGATTTTCCCCAAACATGCTAGTATTTGTATTTTAGCATATAAAATGAAAAATCTAAGAAAAAAAAAAGGCAAGCACACAAGCACAAAGTTTGTACGTGTGTAATATAATATTTATCATGTTGCAGAAGTACAGAACTTCAAGTAAAAAGGATTTACCATAAACTAAAAAGTTTTTTCCAAGACGCCTTTTCAACTCTGCTTCTGCATAAATCCAGTCACTTGGACTACAACAGTTGGGACATGAGTCAAAATATTATAACTGAATTAAATAGGGAAAAAAATAACAGGAAATAGATTGACTATGGAACTTTTGCAATATCTATTGCATACTGTGTGATTATGCAGAACTATATTATTCACTGTTTGATCAAAATTTAGAACCACCAAAAGTGGAAAACAGCTAAACTAATTAAAAACAAGTCATCCACTAAATACTTAATAGAGCTTTTCTTCCAGCTTTTATTATTAGATTGAGACCCTCAGGTACACAATTCTCCACTTTAAAAAGACATTAAACCAGATGGGAAAAATATTTACTTAGATACCCAAATATGGATCCCTAAATTCATTTAGGAAAAAAGGTAACAATAACGTTTCAGTAGAAACCCATTCTGAACACTGTAACGATGGAAAAGCATTAACGAAAGAAACTGCCTGTTTGACTTGAACCTTGATTTCAAGGATACAAAGAGAAAAGTGATGAAATTGCTTTATGCTGCGGAAATACTGATTTAAGGTAATTAGTTTTGTTTTTACAGCTATTATCAGAGTCACACACACATCAATTTTAAGGATATAGGCTTCAATTTTTGCATCAAAATCTGACATCTATAGCTGAAAAGGTATAGGAGGAGTTGCATATGAACTCATTGGGAAGCTTACAAACTAAAGTGCTTCCAAAGCCCTAACCAACAAGACCTACTATAGAGATCCACAATAAAATACTATAGAACAATGAAATAACTTGTCAAAATGAAAACCATAATTCATATTCAGCCCAACTTCACCTAGATTTGAAGAAAGGATAATCTTTTTTTTAAAAAAAATAATCTTAGTCTACGTAAAATATACCTGGCCATGATACCATGAACAAGAATAAGAAGATGGTCAGGACCATTCTTTGAATTCCCTATGCTTCTGTCTAGAGACTTTCCCTGAGTAGAAGTATTCATACTTTGTGCTCGAAGGCCCTGATGTCTCAGTCCACTGTTTGTTCCTGCAAAAGTTAATCTATCCATCTAAGGTCTATCTACCTTTACAAAAATTGAAGTAGAGTTACTTTCCACAAATATTAGTAAGTTTTTTCCCTCACAAAATTATAAGACAACAAATTAATAGAGAAAAGAGGGAGAGCAACCCGTGGAGATACACTAAATAAAAAAGGAACTAGATACTAAAGACACATGAATTAGAGTCCTACATGATGATTGGTTTCAAACTCACTACTCAAGGAACAACACCTGTTAAGCAATAAAAATCGCATACATCTTTATTAAGGATAAGTGGAAACAAACTGCATGGAATGTGTGGTATTTGCACCTATAATATCAATTGATATTAACAAATAATCCTACCTTCTAGATTCTGAGTCTAAAATATCTGTTGATCGCAAAAAGATACGTACTATGTTCTTCCTCTAAACTAAATCAAACATTACGCTTGAATTTAACTCAAATCCAAAATAGAAATCCTACTCAACTCCACCAAGAGTATATGTCATTAAATTTCAAAAACAAAAATCTGTGGTACCACTACAAATGCTCCATGCCAAAAATGTTAAAAGTAACAACTTGTTAAACCAGTGGATGTTACAAATTGCAGGTATTTGCTAACACCTCTTAAGTTCTGTACACATACACTTACTCTATACAAGCGGTTGATACTTTCAATTAAATAAATTAACTATTGTAAGATCAGTTCCAAAAGGAATCTCAATGTCTGAATGAAAATTGAAGATGATAAAATAATGGGTCGGGGAATCCTACAGGACAAGTCTTCAAAAATATTTCTGAAATGTGAATTTTGCCCCACATATTGCAAGGAAGATCTGTCTATGAACTTCAAAAAAACATCAACTTATTTTTAAGAGTCCTAGTTATAGATTTATAAAATAAGTGTACCTGTCCGATCAAAGCAGCAGTTATTTATGGCAACAGCAGTCACAAAGCAAATTACTCCAAGTATTCAGCTCCAGTAAATGGACAAAAATGAAAACGGTCGCAGATTGGGTTTCAGGCCCCTTTTAAATATTGTTATCCAACAGTGGTCCCTAAAGAAAAGTTAAAAACAAGACACGCTCTAGAGATCCAAACAATACAGAAAAAGGCAGCCCGAGAAAGAAAAATAGGAGACTCCAATTAAAGCTATAATAAATTATCCTATTGTCAGTGTTCGGGGAATAACAGGCCTACTCAATGTAACACGTATTTAACATTAAATGTTCCTTGATTGGTAAAACCAAAACCAAATTCAGAGATTCTGATATTACAGTGACACCAAAATATACCCAACTAATAAATACGTTTAAAAGATAAAAACCGATTACAGCTTGGAGAGCATAGAATAAGGCAATAACGAATGAGAAAATTACCAGAAGGGAAACTCAAATCGGAGTTGGAAGAGGAGGAAGAAGAAGAAGTACAAGACAAGGAAGACGATGAACCATTCGCAGACGATCCTACAGGTCCTAGCTCAGATACATCCTTGCGACTAACAATTCGAGGAGCGTAACCACACCGCGCGTGAATCAACGGGGCCGTTGCCATATATATATATATACATATATCAAATGAATCCGTAGCGGAACGGGTAGAGAGACAATGACCCAATTCC
>JBAGKO010000001.1:12574834-12585675 GCA_037177275.1 Acacia concinna | reverse complement strand
GAACCCTAGACTAACACATATACTCATTTGTACTACCAATAGAGAGGAGGTTAATCATGTTTTATGAAGTACAAAGGAGATAAATAATCCTAGACCCCATTTTACCTGTGAAGTTAAAGAGTTACTTGTGTATATTACTTTTTAGTTTAATTTAAGTTTGTTTCATGGTTACCCTTTACCCTTGATATTTGAATCACTCAAATTAGGCGAAAGTGTAACAATTGATACTTAACCGGGTTTTGAAACTAAATCTCCGTAAGAACGATCTTTACTCACTATTTTATTACTTGGCGCGACCCGTACACTTACGGTGCGAACAATGGCCTAATTCCATCAAACGTTTATATCAATTTCTATATTCTTACATATTATTTCTATATGTATAAATCGAAAAAGAGAATAAAGGATAAAATTATTAAGAAAAATTAAACTTTCATTATACAATGTCAGAGTTAACCACATGTAAATCCAGTAATGTAATGTAGTATCCCTTCTCAACTTCCTCCCCTTTACCTGATGAAGAAGCAAGGTCTCAATAATCAAATCTCAAAAATTTTATAATCTAAAAATTAATAAATCTTTAATATATTAGAAAGTTATAAATCTATTCAAATTAAAATTTGGTGGTATAAATTTCTTTGGCATGTGCTCCTGCGTTTGTGTTTTTAAATAATTATAGTGTTAAATAGGGGTAGTTTAGCAAACACAATTACACAAGTCAAACTTAATAGTCAACTAACAATTTAAATAGATACAAATAGAATTTCAAAATATAAAAGATATTCGTGTAACAAACGAAAATGAAATACAATAGCTAAAGCATAAAAAAAAAACAGAATAAACTCAATCGTTTGTGCATCAATGTCTGCAAATTAACTTAGAGGAGGTATCCAAGTCCCAATCAAGCAGACACAATTGTTGTATAGAAGCTTTAGCAGCCCAGTGAGCTAAAAATTCAAAACAATACATATGTATGTATGTATCTTCGTTCTACTACATTAATTGGCATTATAGCTTATGATGCTTAGCTTCTTCCCCAAATGGTTCTGTTTATACATACAAACGCAAATCCTAATTTATTTATTTTAGAAAAAAAATATACAAAACTGAATAATATCCATACATATGTCACATTATAGCACAAGCATGAGGGTTTTCGTCGCTGAACAAAGACATGGCCTTTTCACTGACCACCGTGGAGCCAATTGGCTTCTGGTAATACCCAAAGTCATCTCCATTATTGTACCCATGCTTGTAGTAGTTGTAAGAAGAAGAAGAAGATTGCTTATTATTAAATTGCCTTCTTCTTCTTCTTCCATTATCATCTCCATAATCATTATTACCATATTCATAGGTATTAGAAGAGCTGGTATTGTTGTTGCAGTAATGGCGGAGGAAAGCGTGGTATTGTGGATCATACGGATATGGCCAAAGCTGAGCCTTCTTGCCAGTCTTCCTCACAGCCTTCAGAACCTTACTTTGATCTGCCCATCCCATCACAGTTACCTTCTGCATTCTCAAGTCGATCTCAACATCATCAACACCTGAAACCACATTTTTATTCACTATTACAATAACCATCTTGATGTAATGTGTGTGTGTGTGGGGTACTCCCTCTAATCCTTTGTATGTGAGCTAGATAATTGATTTGCAATTTTTTTTAAAAAATAGTTAAATTAGTTATTGGAAACAAATGTTTGTTGATTTTTCTTAAAATATTATTTTTAATCATGTATAGTGTAACTATTCTTAAACCTCCTTAATATATGCAATCAACATAGATATTTTGGAGGAAAAGTTTAAATTTAGGACACAACATAGATTGAGTGTTTTTTTTATATATTTATAAATTCCGTTACTGATTAACTTTTTTTTTTTTTGGTTAGTACTCGTATTATCGTATATGATTAGGGACGGAGGGAGTAACAGAGATGGGGGAAAAAAACAGGTTAATAAATACCAGGTAGGTTTTGAAGGGCCTTCTTGATCTTGCGTTCACAACCTTCACAATCTATATTAACGCTGATCTCAACTATCTATGTATATGTACCAGGGACAAAAAAAAAAAACAACAAAAAAGACAAAGGTTAGAACAGTGATAGATAACATTACGCAATGTTTATATCTCTATATGTAATATTAGAAATATCAAGGACCTGCAGGCAAAAAAAAAAAATTCAAGGCATTTCAAGTAACTATGTATGTATATATAAATGGCCCCTAGAAAGAACATAAAAGCGGGTGCGTTTTCCATGTTCATTTTTAAAAAAACACTATTATGTGTAGCAAACATTACATAATGATGTCTCTAAAATATCCCTATATAACATTAAATTATATAGAAGTTTAAAAAATATAGATAAATTAGTTTGATAAAAATGATAAACACAAGAGTTAAAATAAATTGAAATTTTATATTTAAAATCAAATCCAACTATATAGTTAGTATATACTTCGGCTAGAGCATAATATAATCATAACGTTGAATAGTAGGAGAGAAATCTCTAAAATCTGGAGAAACAAAAGGGTTGATGTAATAATATTTGATCATTCAAGTTTGCTATATTTTGATTTTGACCTCTCAACTTTTAAAGAATAATAGGTTTTAATCCCTCAAGTATCATTTTCTTTAAAATATTGGTCTCTATGACTTAACAAAAAATTAGACCATTTTATGTAGATAATGACTAAAACCTATGATTTGAAATTTAAGAGATCAAAATTAAAATCAGAGTAAAATTGAGAGACCAAAGATACTATTTACCCAAAACAAAAAATAACAATATGAAATATATATTCACACTATCTTATTACCGTCATAACGAAATGAAGTTGTGTGAAAACTTAATGCTTTTGTCGCAAATGTTATACGAGCTTCTCTTATGAGTTAGGACGGTATAGAATATAGTAAAAACTATGAGAGGCCATATATGGTCTATTTATAGGCATATAAGAACACCGACGTGCCCTTATATTTTCCTACTCATTTAATTTTAAACTAAGCATAAGAAAGAGTGTTTGATGTCACACACGCAAGTCCGTGGCCCCCACGAAGATTTCTTTCTCTCCAATCAACTTCCTTAATCACCAAGTTGATGACGCACATACTGATATATAGAGATATGTGGTTTTGTGTCCTTTTTTGTTTCGATAAAATGGTTTTGGAGTCTTGATTCGAAGGTTCATAGAAAATGCTTGAGAACTTATTTGGAGGGTTCTGACTTCTGAGAAAACAACTCCAACAAGAAACAAAACTTTAAAAAAAGAATTAATCATCACATTATTATTTGTTTTTTTTTTCCTGAATCAAGGCGTATATGAATTAAATTACCGATCGTCAAGTGATCATAAGGAAACTTCCAACAAAATCGAAAATCATAATTTGGCATTTTAATAAGAATTAACAGCTAGGCACCGCGTGGGTCATTTGTTTGTGTGTGTGTGAAGTCATGTGGTAAGCTCAGTGGCCTTCAATCCAAGGTGCACGGAATTGAGAAAAAAGAAAACTTTATATTTATTTTGTTAAATTTTTCAATCATATGTAATCTTACTTTTGAATTATTATCAATTAATTATAAAACCAAATACAATAAAGTAGGACATATATATAGTCATATATAATTGGAGAACTTAATGTAATGAATGTAAAAAACTTGATGTAAGTATAGCAATGAGAAAAACTATCTAGAGATATGCTTAAATGAATGCTAGTAAATTAATTTACATAAATTAAAAAAATTACATAAGTTAGTTGTATGTAAAAAAAAAATGTATGGATGTTTCTAAGATAATCCTCTTTAATTATTTACATGGGAATATGTACTGAGTTTTCTAAAAAAAAGGAAATATGTATTTAGATTGAGAGAGATAGCTTAGTTTACATTTATGGGAAATTTCAAATAAATACCATTTGAACTTGAAAAACTCTAAAAAGTTTGTTAACTCATAAAAAAAGACAAATAGGTACTAAGGGCCTAATATAAGATTTTGAATTGTTGTCGTTTTACTAAAATGTCCTTGAACATTTTTTTTAATAAAAGGAAAGAACCCTCGTCGGTGTCTGAGCTCCACCTAACAGCCCCACTGACGGGCCTCTACGGTCGGATGCTAGAGCTCAGATGACAACTTGAGTAATAAGATTAACTACTTGAATGTGGAGATTGACTACCTGAGCTTCCTAAACCCTATCTGACCTCTTTGCAAGTTAAATAAAGGCAATGACAACTTGAGTATTGTGATTGACAACCTGCACTACATTGGGTGTTAATAGTTATACTCAAAGTGGTCAATGTTAATACTCAAGTTCTCAAAACGTACACATATGCTTGTCATTACAACCTCATAAGTTGTTAAAATGTCTAGGCGGACTTGTTACAACAATATGTGCATGTTTTGTTTAAAGGAAAAGACATTGTCAAAATGTGCATAAAAAGTTGTTAAAATGTGCATATGTACTTGTCATCACTGCCTCATGAGTTATTAAAGTGTGCAGGCAGATTTGTTACAACAATAGGGACATGTTATTATTTAAATGAAAAGACATTATCAAAACCTGTATATGTGCTTATCATCATGGTCTCATGAGTTGTTAAAGTGCCCAGGGGCAGGGTTATCATTTCACTTCTAAACATTTATCCCAAAAGTCCGTCCTTTGAGACCTCTTAGTTAGGAACAGAATTCATGAGACTTTTTTGTTATTATATTTGGTCCTTGAGACTCCATTACCATTTTTCCTAATAATTAACACTCTTATTAGGCATTATTAACAAAATTAACAACTACTGACAAAATGTGTGAAAAAGAAAAGAAAGTTATGACACATAAACAAAATTAGGAACTTAACCAAACAATTAATGGCCGTCAAGTATTGGTAATGAAATCGGTAATTTTGAACATATTTTTAAAGTTTATAGGCATTTTTGAATCTTTGAAAAGCATAAGGTGCTAGACAAATTTTAGGTAAAAACATATAGATAATTTTTTGATCTTTAACCTTAATCAAAATTAGGGCAATTCACGGCTATCCAGTTTTGGTAATGGAATTGACAATTTTGAACCAATTTTTAAAGTTTATGAGTATTTTTGGACCTTTGAAAAGCATCATACATATGAAAAAAAAACAGAAGGTATATGAATTTTATAAATGAAGTAAATTGATTTAAGAAAATGATAAATATAGAGATAAATGTACTTAGGCCTTCGATTTAGGACCAACAAGGCAAAATTTATACTATCTTTATAAAAAAAATTGATATATGTACCAAAAAAAATTAATATGAATATTTATTTCACGTTTTCATCGAGTTAGGTAGGTAGTCTTATTTCCTTTAATAACCACATACTTATAGCTTTACGTGGTTTTATATAGTTGTCTTTTTTCTTTTTGTTAAATTCTTATAGTTTCACTTGAATTGTAATTATGCCTGTAGTCTTTTTTTTGAGTCATCTGAAAATTAGGAAACTTTATTAAAAATTAATTGAAACTATAAGGACTCATGTTTGTAAGACTTGGCAGAATGGGTAGAAGCTACTAATTTTAAGATTGTTAAAATTTTATAAAATAATAATTTATTTACTTTAATTTTCCTAAAGAAATATCATTTAAACTTCTTTAAAATAATCATCGTATATAACTTATCCTAAAAATATATTTGATGAATGCTCATTTGGTTGTAAAAGAGTTAATATGCAATTTTATTAACAAAGTTTTTTAAGGGGGATCTAGCACAAATAAATTTTATAAGTGATAAAAATACTAATAAACAATTTAAAATGAAAAAATTATAAGAGAAAAATATCCTAATGATATTTGGTGAAATTTAACGGTTTTTAGTGAGTTTGCACACTTTTAAATTGTTTATCAGTATATGTCCCCCTGACAAAATTTATATGTGCCAACGCTCATTTAAAAAAACTTTATTGATAAAATCGCACTTTAACCCTTTTATAATATTATGCTTTTTTTGACAGGAAAAATATTAAGTATAAGCCTTTACCCCATCCCATTCTTTTTTCTTTCTTTCTCTCCTATTTCTATCCATCATCATCAATAATATATATATATATATGTATATATATAAATGAAGTGATGTTATTTCTAAATCATAGTGTAACAAAAGGTTATAAATTGTATCCAACCTACAACCTCCCAATTATAAGGGAGTATCCATACCTTTATGTTTGCATACTATCACATGAGACTAGGGAGAAAGGGGTAGCAGGTATCCATACCATTATTTCTTATTGTTTTAAAAAAAATGCAGAGAAATATGTGGCAGTTTTGTCTCTAAAGCGCAAAAATAATTATATATATATATTTGCAAAATAGGTACTAATTATAAGTTATAACTTTTATGAAAATTTTGTAAATAAATAGTTTAATTTCTGGTGTATCAAAATTCAATTTTATTTAGGGAAAATGGTATTCAGGTCCTAAGGACAAAACAAATTTGCAAAAAAGTATCATAAGAATTTCTCCTATCAAAGAGGTCTATATGGACTTTACTGAATACTGATATTAAGTTTAATTGTCAAATTACCTCAATGCTTTCATTCATTAAAAATAGATAGACCACATTGCCAAAATAGCCACGTCTAAATAAAAGGAAAATGAACTCGTTAAATTGAATATATTTGTTAAACTAGGCAGATTGTATTGTCAAAACAGACACATTGACTTGTTAACATAACCACATGAATTTGTCAAAACAGTCACATGGAATGAACTTATTAAATTGAATACACTTATCAAAATAGACAAACCATATTATCAAAATAGGCACATGGATTTATTAATGAATGGAGACATGGAGGTAGTTTGATAATTAGACTTAATATCATCAAAGTTCCTATAGACATTTTTGATAATTGAAATTTTTGTTGAACTTTTTACAAATTTGTTTGATTTTTGAGTTCTGAATGCCATTTTCTCTTAATTTATAGGGGTTAAAATCGCAAATCAAGACACTAAAACCTTTGAACTAGATAACTAAAACACACCCTTTAGCCACTCGCATTTTGAATTACCAAACTTAAAATTGCTAAAAGATCAATCATGTTATTAATTGGGTTTTTTTAAAGAGAATTATTCATCTTTCAGTTCTTTAACACACGTTATTGCTTTATAAATTGATAGCTATATGCCTGTATGTCTAGATCATATTTAGAATAATATGAGAAGATGAAGATGATGCTTTCTACGCCACACATTCCTCTTTTCAACAGATCGTTTTTTTTAGGAAATTCTAAAAAAAGATATTGGAAATATGAAAATTCCAATTCAATGCAACAAGATTCAGAAATCTCAAATTAGTCATTTTGTACTTTTTCGCATAGTTACAAAAATGTCAATGGATTTTTAACAATATGAGTATCATAATTCATAATAAGAGTATCTCAATTATCAATAATAACACAAACAACTCACAACATAAATACATAGTACCTAAATGCTTCTGTTATTGTTAATTTAGATACTCGTGTTGTGAATTACGATACTCATGTTGTTAAAAATCCAGTGACATTTTTGTAATTATGCAAAAGAAAAAAATACAAAAAGGCTGATTTGGGATTTTCCAATCTTGTTGCTCTGAATTGGGATTTTCAAATTTCCAATATCTTTTTTTTTAGATTTTCCCTTTTTTTCCATCAATTTTCCATAGTCATAAAAAAATCATACATATATATAACGATGGAATAAGATAAATACAATTAAATTTCACAATTTCATGTTTTCCCCAACATCAAAATTGAAAGTTTTCAATCCGAACTGATAATCAGATACAATCTTTTGTAAAAGGAAAGCTCCTCATAAAAAAAAAAATCATAGCATTACCCTTCACAAGTAATAAAGGATATTAGAATAAGAAAAGAAGTTCAAATCATCCTCAAAATTATTGTCAGATATTTTTTCAACTTTATTTCCTCCTTCACGGTCCAAATTATCCTTTTACATTCATTGTCAAAATCATTAACCAAGAAGATGATTTATAATCTTCCAAAGCCCATAAATTAAAAATAAGATTGTCTTGATCCAAAGACAAAATAAATGCCATTATTCCCTCTCAAAATAGGATAATTCATTGAGACTTCCCCTAACTTCTTGAGGGAAAAGAACCCTTACAAAGTATCATCTAACTATAACCCATTAGGCCAAAGAAATCCTCTTCTTGGATTTTTTCATTAGATAAGGAAGAATGATTTTTCTGGCAATCATGACAATATATTGCTTACTATTTCTTCACATAGCTCCATAGTCTTGTTTTGTCATTATCTCAAAGTATATTTCATGATATGGGCATGTTTATCAAATAAATATTAACCATGTATGTATTTATATGCTTTTGTTTCATGAGGTTTACATGTGTTTATAGTTTGGTTTATCTCATGATATGTGCATGTTTATCAGACTATATCATAAAATTAGACACGATATGTACATGTTTATCACAATAGGCTAAACAAATTTGTAGGGGCACCGAAAGAGAATAAAATAACTTACATAATATGTTGATGAACCCGTAATTCATGCTATACTTTTCACAGCTGGGCATCAAGCTCAGAAAAAAAATAAATAAAAGGGAGAGAAACAAAATATAAGAGCAATATAGAACTATTTTCATTAAATATGAAGGTGCGTCAAGTATATAATACATGCCAATGCATCTATTTATATGCATAATTATACAATTTCAATAGAATTGATATCTATACATTTGTGGAAATAAAAGATAACTTTGAGATATTATAGATATTACAGATTATAGATAATGGGGGATATAGATATCTACACAAATATTATATTCATAACCATCAAGATTATTTTTTATTTATCTCAAAGTATATTTTAGACCATTTGTATTAACCATTTGTATTGGATTGTCACGTGACTCTTTCGAAAACATTTAAGATTATCCATTTGTATTGTATTGTCACGTGACTCCTTCGAAAAAATAGTATAAGATTTTATTTATACTCACTTTTAAAATACGTGTTTTTTTTATTTTTAAATTTATAATAAGAATTATTTAGAAAAAACAGCATTTAGATCCCCAAGCATCACAAAGAATTGCAAAAAGGTCCCATAACATATTTCCCTATCAAAGAAGTCCCTAGGGACTACACTGAAATTATATTTGATTGTGAAATAACCTTGTTACTCCTATTGATTAAAAAACAAAGGAAAAAAAAAGCATATGAGTTTTTGTGTGTTATAAATTGTCAAAACAGACATATGCGATTGTTAAAATAAGCACATGCATTTATCAATGTATAAATTGTCAAAAAAAAGGCACATACATTTGTCAATGTATGACTTTTCAAAGTAACCACATAAACTTGTTAAAATAAGAGCATACATCTATCAAAATATGCAACTTGTTAAAATATGCATATAAGCTTGTTGAAATAGCCATATGAACTTGTCAATAAAAGCATGTGAACTTGTCAAATAGGCATATAAATTTGTCAATGTATAACTTGTCAAAATAGACATGTAAACTTATCACTAATGCATGACTTATGAAAATATACACATAAACTTGTTAAAATAAACACATAAACTTATCAAAATAAGCACACAGTTGTAATTTCTTTTTTTAATCAATGGAGCAATAAGGTAATTTTACATTCAAATTTAATATCACTCCAATCCTTAGAGACTTGTTTGATAGTGGAATTTGCTTTGATACTTTTTTGCAATTATTTTTGGTCCTTTGGAGCTGAACATCATTTTGCCTTTTATTTAATAGATTTTTTTTCCTAAACATACAAATATTAGATTTTTCCCAAAGAAATAATGTTACTTCTTTCTTTAAAAATCATAATATATGCTAAAAAAATATTTTGGTGAATGATCATTTGGTTGTAATACTAAGCATTCTCAAAAGGAAAATTTTTCTAAGTGCTTCCGGTATTCTAGTTCGTCCAGACTAATTTAATATTTGGTATTGTATAGGCTCAAATAAGGGGCGACCCTCCTAAACCAAGTCCATTCACAGCCCAATATTTGAATTTGAGAACCTGAGATGTTGTTTAAGGGGCCCAGCGCCTCCTCTTTTATACCAACTAGACATTGGTAAGGAGGGAAAAATATGAACTATAAACTTTGCCCCCTTCGCTAGCTCTTTGGTTTTTTTTTTTGTCTCCTGTTCCTATTTGCCGTCCAAGATTAAATTCACCAGTGTTATTGTTTAGACTAACTTTTTCTTTCCCTTCACCTGCTATTGTTTAGACTGACTTTCCGGTAGTTGCAAGCGCACTTAATATAGCCATTAGCAACCAACAGATTCATGAATCTTTTGAGAGAGTGAGGCATTGGGATGTTTGAGATGGTGATGCCTATATCAGATGGGGGAATGAAAGATGAGTTCCGGACACGTGTCAAGGGACAATGAAAGATGAGTTCTAGATACCTCCCCGTTGACATCGGTAATGGGCTTATAGCGGACAATGTCAACATATGTTTAATTATAAGCCCCTAATAATAGATTTACATGAATCAATTCAAATTAGTTATTTATTTTAAAAAAAAAATTAAGAGGAGTTTGGTAGTTAGGAAGTTTTATAATTAATTAGGGATAATAGGTGAGAAAAAAATGAATGCTTTAGTGTTATATTATTAATCATGCTGACTGCAGAATGGGGTATGTATGAAACCATGCTAGTTTATGAACAATACAACTTTGCAAGTTCTTATTGACTATATGAATTAATGCGTTCATTGTAACATCCCAATTTTTTTGGGTAATTTTTCAAGTAATAATGAGATTAAAATCTTATTATTTTATGTGTATTTTTGGGGTGAATTATGAAGAAATGAATTTCTAAGAATTTCTATTTGG